>JAWNOM010000521.1:977500-1577500 GCA_035045965.1 Drosophila aldrichi
AGATACACACATTTTGTCATTTACAGATTTTGGATACCACGCCCCCTTCGCCTCCAATTCGCAAAATACGTATTTCAAATACTAGAGACTTGAGCTTTGGAATGTACACACATTTACATATTGTTATTACGTTCTAAAAGTTTCATTAAGATCGTATGTCTACAAGCGAAATTATTCAACAAATAAAATCTCATAGTATTGCCCACACTGCAGCGCAGCCCAAGCGCAGTCGCTGCTTACTGCGCAGTTAGCAGAGCGCGGGCATATGCATACATGTGGATGCATGTGTATGTATGTGTGTATAAAAGAACTGCAGAATGATTAGAATATCAGCTTTGAGGGTTCAGGGTATCCCCTAGTCGAGCAGTCTCGACTAGAGCCTTCTTACTTGTTTTATTTTATAATTTATATAAAAATATAGAATTATATTTTATATATGTATTTGTTTTTTATATTTATAAATGTTTTTATACCCTGAACCCATTGAAAATGGGAAATCAGGGTATAATGGTTTTGTGAAAAAGTATGTAACAGGCAGAAGGAGGCGTGGCAGACCCCATAAAGTATATATATTCTTGATCAGGGCGATGAGCTGAGTCGATTTAGCCCTGTCCGTCTGTCCGTCCGTCCGTCCGTCCGTCCGTCCGTCCGTCCGTCCGTCCGTCCGTCTGTCCGTCCGTATGAGCAAAAGGATCTCAGAAGTTATAAGAGCTAGAGAGCTGAAATTTTGTATATAGACTCGTGTATACCATACGCAGTACAAGTTTATCATATTTTTTCGATAACTCATTCGATATCTTTTTTATCGAGGATAATCGATAAATTTGTATTGTTTTTTCAGCCTAATTTGAACACTTTTAGACATAGAGACTTCAGATTTACTGTGTATATGCATTAGATAAATACACACACTTTGCCATTTACAGATTTTGGATACCACGCCCCCTTCGCCCCAAATTCGTAAAAAACGTGTATCAAGTACTAGAAACTTGTGCTTTGGAATGTACACACATTTACACTTTATGATTACGTTCTAAAAGTTTCATTAGGATCGTACGTCTACAAAAGAAATTATTCAACAAATAAATTCTCTTAATATTGCCCACACTGCAGCGCAGCCCAAGCGCAGTCGCTGCGTACTGCGCAGTTAGCAGAGCGCGGGCTTATGCGTGCGTATGTATACATGTGTATGTATGTGTGCATAAAAGAAGTGCAGAATGATTAGAATATCAGCTTGGAGGGTTCAGGGTATCTCCTAGTCGAGCAGTCTCGACTAGAGTCTTCTTACTTGTTTATTTTATAATTTATATAAAAATATAGAATTATATTGTATATATTTTATACTACTAATAATAATTTAATCTAATTTTACATACATACAAAATACATATTTATTGAAATTAATCAATAATAGTTCTAGTTTACTTTGTGAAGTGAAAATCATATCTACTCTTCTCTTCCCTTCCCTTCCCTTCTGTTTTCTCTTCTTTCCACACCATCCGCTCATTCTGTTGACAATTTGATTTGTTGAAATTCCATTTGTATATTATTTGATTGGCCCCTCGCTCCAAATGGGAGCCACCAAATCAGGCTGCTATTTATGTGTTGTGGCTTGGCTTGGCTGCCTTTAAACGATATTTATGATAAATTAATGCGGTAAATGCAACTTGTAAATCTGTCACGCGTCACACTAAATCATTGTGGCATAAGTAATATGCAGTTTAGCCGCGACCAGCTGAAGCCAGGAGCTGCGACTGAGGCACGCAACTGCTGAGGGAGGGCGGACAGACACTGCTCGGAGCTGGCAAGCTCCGGCAACAGGCAGAAGATGCTGTCACAAAATCAACAGATGCTCAACAGTAGTAGCGGAGCACACAGCACAGAGCACAGAGTCGAGTCGTCTGGTAGGGAGTGTGAAATTATGTGCGCTGCCGCAAGTGACACGCCCAGAGGCGAGGAGAACTGGCGTGGGCTGTGCCGCGGCTAATCTATGACAGAAAACATGTAATCGGAGCTGCTTAGCTGGCAAGACCTGAAAATAGCGCGACATTCCACTTGGACGGGCATCAAATTAAACCTTTGCCTCCGTTCACAGCTCGTTGCAGGGCAAACGGAGACGATTCCCAAAGGCTGCTGAGGCTGCACTTAAGTGCTTTGGGTGGCCGCTTAATACGCGACCCTGTGCCTAATTAAAATCGCAATCAACATTTTACAACACAATGTTGTACAAATTAATTATGTGAAGCTGCAAGCCTCCGACTTGCATCGCTCATGCTGCGGCTCATTGGCGGCGCGGAGAGAGCAGCGCGACATGGGAATTGTGGGGGACTCCGAATGGAAATGGAACAGCCTCTTGCGGGCGGCACTTTCTTTTTATGAGTGAGCCGACGTCGCCGTCGCCGTCGCCTAATAAGTGAAGCGTGAACTAATTGAAATTTGTTGCGCTGACATTTCGTACAAGTTCTGCTTACAACTGAGGCGGGGGGAGTGGCCGAGGCGGCTGCTGCAGTCGCTGGTCTTCGGTTAATTAGTGCGCCTCCCGTTGCAGTTAGTGTCTAATTTTAATTAATTTATCACGAACATAAAATGGCGCAACTTTCCCTCTCTCTCTCTCACCCCCCACTGTAAACAAATCACTCATACGGCTCGTTGGCGCTGCAACTGCCGAGTCCATTGCTATTGATAGCCTGCCTGGTGGTGCCACCACCACCACAATGCCGCATAAATTTCCACTTGAGATGCCTGGCATTGCTCGACAATCAAATGAAATTTATGATGACTTCTGAGCACCGGCCTCCGTCCGTCCTCCATCCGTCCTTCTGTTTTGATAATGTCAACAGCCGAGCAAACAAACAGCCGAACAGCCAAATCACATTTCTAATGTCACTTTGATTGTGTAATTTAGATTTTATTGCCGCCATTTGGACCAAGATGCCGCTGGCGTTGCAGCCGAGCCGTGCAACCAGCGCAGACAACAACAGGTACCTCGCAGGGCTGCAGGGCTGCAGGGCTGAGCACGCTTCAGCTGGATATATGTATATGTTGTATATTGCCTGTTCACATATCGTTCCAGTCGGTCGCAAAGCGGAAGTTGTTGGATTTTATGCGAGTGCTGACAAGAGCAGAACGCGCTTTCTAACACTTGCTCCCAATAATCAACAGATTATTTAAAAATGTTCTGTCAACTGAAAGAAATTACATGTTTTGATAAATAAGATCTCATTATTTGCTCAAGTGATATGTGTGTATTTAAAGATCTGAGATATAAATGTATATGTCATAGACTTTGCTTAAGAGATATTTAGTTGAATTAAGTATTATTAGCATAATATACAATATGAATAAATTCTTAAATTGAATCTATATGCGGTATATTACTGGGGTATTTGCCATTAAAAAATAGACGGTGTTCCATTTAATATTTTTATTATACAACTTAATCTCTAAATAGTATATACCCCAACAATTGTTTACAAATTTTAGTAAATATTTTACTTGGAAGGCGAATATAAAACATAATTAATGTAATAGCTAAACAGCCAACTGTACTCATCATCAATTAATGAAGAGAAATGCTTTAGTCGGTTGTAGTCGAAATACCCTGAACTCATTTTATACTCAGGCCAGTTCTTTATATGTAGAAAATTTACTACCCTTAAACTGCAATATGAGATTTACTATGAGAAATTTTGAAATTGAATAACTTTGGGTCTAGATATTTATATAAATATTTGTCGTAGTCGAAGTCTCTGCTTTTTAAAATATTTGTTGTTCCATTTTGATGCACGTAACTAAAGCGATAATTAAACTGCAAACTATTCATAATTTTTATGATAATTACACTTCAGAAATCTCTTCAGCTCCTTGAAAGTATGACTGAAAAAGTAAATATGTATATAAATTATTATCAATAATAGGAATATGAAATGGCTTATCGCTTAATATGTCATACTCGTAGTTGGTAAATTATTCAAGAATTATTTATATATATATTATTAATATTTATATATATTTGTAATACACTACCTGAGCACATGGGCTTAATTGGTTCATGATGTCCAGAAAATAAAAATTAAATGGACTTAATGGGAGATGCTATTACATCTGAATAAATTTTATTGAACCACAATAAAAAAAAAAATAATAATTATTCATATACCGTATTGAGAGTTTTGATTGTTTATTTTTATATTTATAATATTTTATTAATATTTTATTTACTGAATACCCTACATCTAAATCGAAACATAACAAGCGTAACCCATTCACAAATCACCCTCCAAGGCAATTGTTCACGTCTTAAAAGAATCGTAGCAGGAATTCCGGAACATATTCAAGCGCCACACAGAAGACCCACCGGACAGTCTGATTCACACGGAGCTGTGCGTCAGCCAACTGAGCGTGAAATTTGCATGGCGTAGTGTCTTAGCTCCCGATGTGCCAATGGTGTCGGCATTATCTTTGATCCTGTCAAAGAGGCGAAAATAAATTGCTCAATTATGAAATATTAACTGCATGCGACGACAAGAACACCGAGCGAGGCAGAGCGGCTCTCGGCGCTCGGCTCTCGGCTCCCAGGCGCATGCTAATTACTCATTTGTTGATTGTCGGCTGTGGTTAATGAAGTATCCAGCTAATTAGATTTTGAGACAAGACCGAAGTGCGCATGTCGTCGAGCATTCTCCAAGGAACGCGTCTTGAAATGTGCCGCCACGGAAATGGAAAATGCCCGCCATGTTGCGCGTAGGCTGTTTTTCTTGCTCTGCTCTGCCAGCTGGGGAATTGGCCGTCCCATTGACTTGGAAACAATTTATGGCCTTTCACTCTGACATTTTGACATGATGTCACTGTATTGCTGCTGCTGCTCTCTCTCTCTCTCTCTCTCTCCTTTTTCTTCCGATTCTCTGTATTTATCTCTTCCTCTCGCTTATTACGTTTAGTGTCAAGCGGGCGTTGAAATTATTCACATTCATCTCTTGACAGTTGAAACTCATCGCACTGACGGCTAATTAGATTATTTGTCAGTCTGCCTGCTGTATGGCTCTAGCAGTATTATTATTATTATTTTGTTGTGTTGCTTACAAAATATCACTTAAGTGTTTTGACACTGATTCAGGTTAGCTGAACATGATATACATACATATAAATTACATATAGGCTGAATATATACTATTGCATGAAGATCTACAGAAAAAATTGAAATTATAGACAACTATTATAATTTTATTTGATAATTCATATTGATATACATATATGAATATATGAAGAAATTACTTATGGCTGCGAAGCTACGTAAATAAACCAAAGCAGACAAAACTAATTCGCCTGTGCCCTTTATATAAATATACTTTTAAAAAACCGTTACATCCATAATATTGATATATATATATATACAAAGCTAACAATCGATAGCTGCATATTATCCAAGTCTCAAACCATTTTAAGTTACTCCACCAGCAACGAAATTTGCAGGACGCAAAGTAGCGCCATCTATTGGCTATTGGCCGCAAACGAAAGCATCATAGCAGCCAGCTTTAGTCAGGCCACATATATATAGTGTTGCATACTTTTCAGGGCGGCATTTAATTTTATAAACATACAAGAAAAATATATATATTCTTTTGCTTAATATTCGTAAGAATTTCAAATATTTATACCAAATCGACTGCGGCTCTCTTTTGAGCAATGTCTGAAATATGCGCGCATAGCAACGACTGCATTCACAATGGCAAGCAATTCACAGTTCACAGTCAAACGAAAGGAAATTCCGTTTGAAGTTTTTAGCCAGGCGCTCAGCACACACAAAAAGCAGCCAAATCGCATTCCAATGCGCGTCATCAGGCATCTGAATCATGAACGACGGTTTTGTTCATTTTTTTGAAAAACGAAAGTGTAGCTGTATGTGTGTGTGTGTGTGTATTTGTGAGGGGTGTGTTCACTTGAAGCTCTCACAGCACTTAGGGGTGGGTTTTTGCACAGTGACGGCGTCGACTGGCAGTGCGCCGTTAGCCGCCGCCTGGCGGCAGCAGCGACGCCTCTGCACGCTGACAACTGACTCGCAGTCGCGGAACCGCGAGTCGCTGCTCTGCCCGCCCAGTGGGTGGGTCACACGTAGCGGCTGAGCGGTCCGGGCCCAATAATGGGCATTTGGATGAGAGCGGGCATTGGGTGCAGCACGGCCATGGGCGGCTACGCGTTCAACACGGACGCGCGCAGTGGTACGGACCGTACTGGTTCTTGGCGTTTTTTCGCAAGAACCCGGACAAGAACCTCTGCACAAGCAGCAGCACCACGGACAGCAGCACTGTGGGTGCGGCGCGTTTAAATAGACACGTGTCCATCAGCGGTTTAACCCTTCTTAAGGTAACGCCCGCCCAAGGATGACCAGGCGAACAGCAAGAGCAGCAAGCGATGCTGCTGGCAGGCAGCGACTGCGCATGTCCCGGGCAACGGGCCGGGCGCTGGGGCGTGTTCAACGGGGCGGAGTATACAGGCCAAACGGCGCTGACAGCCCGCCCGCTGCAGTGGGTTGTTGCCAGCTGGGCTGGCTCTAACGTGAGCCAAGTTACATAACACGCTAATGATAACGATGCCAGCATGCGAGAGCAGAGCAGCAGCAGCAGCAACAGACGGCCCAAAACCGGTTTACAGTTACGTCGTAACTAGGAGCAACCTTAGCGTAACAGGCGGACAGCGCGGGCAGCGCTGGCATTCATTACTACGTTGTTACATTGTCGTGGGATTAAGGGTGGAAATGCTGCGTATGCATGTGTGCGGGTGTGTGTGTAGGTGTGAGTGTGTGACTGTGAATCTGTGTGTGCGCGCTGGTAAGCACCTCAAGGTCACAACTGCTTGCTTACACGCCCCTTATCCTTGTACGCTCGCACGTGAGCTCACGTCTTATACACACACACACACACACGTACACATATGTCTCTGCCTGCTCGTGTGTGTGCGTTGCCTTCGCACACTGACGCATCTTTGCTTGTCGCACACTTGCACACATTCTTTCGTGGTAGATTTTCGAACAGGCGCACATAAATCGCTGCACGCTTCGCTGTGTGTGGCAAGGACGAGCCCACAGCGTAATGTGTGTGTTTACGCATTGATGTGCACACACGCATGCAGACTGTGCGCATGTGAATGTGTGTGACACGCAGCCATGTGTGCGCGTGTGTGTGTGGTGTGTGTGTCTCTGCATCAGTTTACCTATTTGCTGAAAGGGCGGCTTTCCTATATGAGATTGCCATGCAAAGGTAAAAGCTCTTTTTGTGGTTTGTGTCTAGGCTAAGCGAAGAGCGTTGCTACGGAAAGTGATTTCAACTTTTAAGCTGAGCTTTCAGTTGTCTGTGAACGAATTTGAGTTTTAAGCTAAGCTTTTTCGAATGCCGCTGACACTAAGGATAACAGAAAAGTTTTTTAATCAAATTTAATATAAATCTTAATTAAAATAAAAGAAGCGAACATTCAGTTGTCTTTAATGATAAATGCATATTGAATTAGAAATAAAATCATGAAAAATGTGAATTTTTATTTGTGTTTTATAGAAAAAGAGACATACATATTTATTTATTTTAAATAAATTATAAGCTAATATATTATAATATCAATATACTTTTTTAATAGACGATTATTTGATTACTTTTAATTTTACCAATTCACTGCAAAACAATAAAAAGCCTCAATAATGATTTTTTAATACTATATAATAATTAATATTATAGCTATAAAAGTTATATACATATATTTTTTTCCCAGAACAAACAAATGCCTTATGAATATTCCTTCAAATTCATCAAATTTAACATTCTACCTAATTCCTGACAGCTTTCAATTAATTCTAAATTCCATTTGAAGGTTGCCAGATATTGATTGAATGAATGACGAATGCACAAGAATAGACTCAATTACAATTTGATATACATATATATAAATAATATATACCCAAATTATTTGATACCCATTTGAACTCTGACCTACATTAGTCTATGTTACGCAACACATCTCATGCTTTGCCGCATTTTATTCATATGCAAATATAAATCAATTTAATGAAGTCAATCAAGCTTTGGAATCCTTGCCAATTTGAAAAGCTTGTACACATATGGCCGCATGTCTATTGGCACTTTTATCAGACTCGGAGCGTATTAGTCATTTGTTGAATTGCTTGCACGATAAGTTGAGCCCAACATAAACGTTTTCGTAGTAACAACAATAAGAATTGTGTGCCGGCCAACACTTTAAACAATGAAAACTTTCAGCTGAAAGAGAAGTGGGACACGCCCTGAACTGGACATTGATGTTGATGGCACTCGTCTGTCTGTCTATGTGTGTGCGTGTGTGTGTGTGTGTGTGTGTGCACGAAATTGGTCTTGTAATCGTATATGAGTCGGAGTAGCACTCAAAATCGCACAAAGCAACAATAACAGAAGGAGGACAACATCATAGGTAGCGCGAACTTGACTAAGTTGTCATTGCGTGTTTTCAGCAAACTGGCGACAAAGCTTATCGCAGATGGACAAACACAAATGCTGTTCAGCAGCCAGAGACCCAGAGTCAGACAATGAATGTCCTTTGTGCAGGAGTCGCTCAGTCAGTCAGTCAAAGGGCTGATGGGCGGGCAGCGTTCACATTCACGATCGAGATCATATCATTGAGTCGTTGCAGTCCACTAGAGCAGCTGTTTGCTTTTTAGCTGAACAAAGTAATTAAAGTAGCCAAGTGGCTTTTAAGTGCCAGCGACTGTCTTCAACTGGATGTCATAAAATTTATTGTCCTTTCGTTTAGCGCGTCGCGTCTATCACGGCACACATGGAGCGTACGGTGGCCGCCCGCTTGACTCCTCCTAGTTGTCGCTTATCTAAAGTCAAAACAATTTTCATATATTTTCCAGCTAACAACAGCAACAAGAACTACATGGCGTGCTTTTCAATGTGAACTGGCACGCCATTCCGCAATTAGCATGGCGTACAAACTAATTTGCGCCACGGGATGCGTCCTGCACCCACATGTTAATTAACAGCTCTACGGTCAGCAAGTCAGACAAGACATAGACAGAGAAAGAGAGAGAGAGAGAGAGAGAGAGCGTCTGACTAGGCAGCTAGTCAGTCAGTCAGTCAGTCAGTTGGTGGACATCATTTGTACTTAAGTTGAATTTTATTTTGTGAACAATTATGCTAATTTGTTAAATAAATAGGCACGCACAGTGCAACGCTTGCAAAATGGCGGCCATTCAAGTTAAGTTTTATTAGTAGCTTTTTTTTATTTTATTGCCAGCTCACTCACACACACACACAGACGATTCAACCACCCGACACTCTAATGATTTTCGGTGTGTTTGTGTGCGTGCCGGGCATGGAAATTAGTTTGTACTTGTCTGGGGCCCACCCACTCCCCTCCCCTTATATATTGCGGCAGCCACACCTCGAAATTGGCTGCGCCATTTGTTACGCGCAAAGAGCCGCCGCCATTGCTGGCAAGATATCAGAGCTATTTGACATCCACATTCATTTGTCAAGCTGTCGCGCCATGGAGCATGGAGCATGGAGCGGCGAATCTGTGCCACAGCCAAATGAATAATCAAGCTGCCATCGGGCTAAATTTAATTAGTTTTAACCTGGCGCACTTGCCAATGCCGGGCATGTACACAAATTTTAGATTACAAACTTTTAGAAGATCTTTGATGCGCCCTCGACTGTCGGCCTGAGTCGAAATCATATAATAATAATAAATATGCAAATGATGTCGAGCGCCAGCCAGCCAATCAGAGTTTTTATCACGTGGAATATGTCAGCATTGACTGGCATAAAGAGACGAGTGGCAAAAGGAATCTGCGCTGTCCTCGACCCGCACACAATCATAAGCACGGGCCGAGCAGAGGCATAGCTATGGGCACGGACAGAGCGTGCAACTGAAACTGAAATCAAAGTGGAATCAAGCCAACAACTTGAACAAAAACAAAACAGCCAAAAGGGACGCTCAACGTATTGGATGAAGCAGCCAACAAAATGTGAAAAGTCCGCAAAACAGCACAAACAGCATCAAAAGTTTTGCCCCTTAACGAGTAGATGTGGCAGACTCTCTTTTATCTCTCTGGCGGCCACACTGAGATGGCACTGCCTCTGACTCTGGCTCTGCTGTGGGTGGGCAGCCAATTTTTGATTGCAACATTTCGCACCATAGCCTAGAGTTGAGTTCGTGTCGTGATTTTTACGCTGCAACATCATATGATGCGATATGTTTGCTTCAAGGTATTTGAAAGTTTTTTTTAAGTAAGGAATTTATATAAATATTGTTGACTCTTTTAAATAATAAATACTAAGAAATGGGAAGCTATACTCTGAGATGATGAGAGCGGCTGTCTTGTGCTCATTATAATTCCTTGCCATCTACTCGCTCTACTAGCTGAGTATCATAAAGAGAAATAACTCATAAAATAAATAATCAAATAATTTCAACTGCGCTGGAGCACATAAGTTACTTTATTTTTACGGCATATGTACATACATATTATAATATTTATTTATATGTATTTAAATTAAAAAATAATGAAATAAATAAAATGGCCAATTCAACTCAATTTCGTAAAAGTAAAAGCAAGTAGAGAAGAAGAACTGCAGAAGATCATTAAAGTTGTCTATATGTATGCAGCAGTTCTCATTTGGTATTTGTATTTAGGTAAAGCGAAGGTAGAATGCTCACAGCAGCAGAGAGCATTCCAATTGCTCACTTGAAGCTCGACTGCAGCGAGCTCTACCTGCCATCAGGCTCGACAGTTGGGAGAGACAGTGCTTGAGTAAAAGTTGCCCTATATAAAGGGCAGCAGCTGCAGCATTTCTGCAGTCAGTCTTCAGTCGTCCAGGCCTGGTGGGAGTCAGCGCAATAAAGTGAGGTAGAGTGTGTAATCGATCAGCTAAGCATTAAAGACGTAGAGGAAATACGTATATAAATTGTAAATTATTTTATAGCTGTGCTCATATACAGAATAATCAATTATGGAAAATGTTATTATTAGTAATATTTTTATTTTTATTATTATTACTGTTATTGTTATTAATATTATTATTAATATTTTTATTATTATTAATTTGAAATACTAGTATTTTTCTCTATCAAAGGTCTATCGGATATCGGGTTTGTTGAATTTTGGACACGCGCTCATCTTCATCTCAGGCAAATGCGGCATGCAACAAGCAGCAGCAGCAACAACTCAAAATATTAATGTTAATTTTAATATTTTTCGTGACATGGCTCACTTTGAAAACGCCATTGCTTGTCGTTGTTGCTTTTGTTGTCTAATTTGTAAGCACACACACATACAAACACACACATCAGGCTCACACACACATTCACACATCAGGACTCGTGTGTAAGTTCTAGTTGCCAGGAGCGACATGTAATTTTACTTGGACGAATAAATTGTACAAAGATTTGGTAGCTTTCATTTGCCTTTGCCTTTGCATTTGCTGTCTGCTGCCACGCCCCCGTCGCAGCACCTGCCTCTGGCACCACTCACGTTCCACTGACATTTGCTTTGTGCTCTTTGTATGTGGCGGTGTGTGTGTGTGTGCTGCATGCAGTTCCCTTTGAGCTGATTGGCCACAATTTGCGATTTATTTGCTCTAATTTAAATGCTGCTCATTTAAATGTAAAGATTGCATATAAATACCCAGATATACCGTACGGATCTGCTGGAAAATATAATTATAAAGTTGATGAACAAAAAAAAAAGAAACAATAATAACAACTAAATATTTACGCTTTCTTATCCAACTCACAGATATTGGATGCTGACAGACAGGCTCATTGGCATTCATTGAGTTAACTTGAGAAAGGAGGTCGGCGGCTGACAGAGCAAATAAGTTAGCTACGCTTGACAACCCTTGTGGATGCCACACACACATTTGGTATGCATAAGCAGTAACTGTCGCACACCTTGCTGCATATTATCTTGGCGTCTGTCTCACTGTCTGTCTGGCAGGCAGTCAGTTAGACATTTTTCCATATTTTACACCACAAAAGCAATGCTCAGGCATACAACTTTTGCCACAACTTGTCTGTCCTCGCTCGATCTCTCTCTCTCGCTCTCTCTCTCTCTCACACATTCTCTCGTTCGCTCTCTCTCTCTCTAGCAATTTCAAATTTAATTCGCCATTTTGTGGCAGCCAAAGCCAGCAATCCACTAAGCCACCGCCCACTCACTTACCTTACCGTCATCTTGTGGTTACTTTTTCAGTTGTTGTTGTTGCTCTTGTTGTTGTTGCTGTTGTTGCTGTTGTTGCTTGCTTTTTATTACATTTGCTGTGTCTGCTGTTGCTGTTGCTGTTGCTGCCGGTGCTTCCTGCATAAAAAATGTTGAAATTCCTGAAGACATTTTACTTTGCAATTTCCTTACGAGTCGTTAAACATTTCCAGGCTATGCCAAAAGCACAGCAACAACAACAACAACAACAACAACAACAACAGCAACCACGACGACAGCAGCAAAAGTTAACAAAAACTAATTTAAAAATTCAAATTTTCTTTCCGTTTTTATATGCGCCACAAACTGTGCATTTATATGACTCTCCCTCTCGCTCTTTCTTTCTGTGTCTGTGTGTGTGTGTGTGTTTGGGAGCGTGTGTGCTTATATGCATTTATACTGGCAGTCTTTGTGTGTCTTTCCCTTCGAATAATTTGTATTCTTGTGGGTTTATGGTAGATCATCTTGTCATGTTGATTTCGCCTCTATTATAACTTAGCCAGCTGCTTAAATATAAGAGAAGTTTTATATATACATCATGAATATAGCTTAGTCTGTGTTATATAGGGATCTTTTAATATGATCACACACCACTGCATATGCAGAATATATTATATAAATAGTTTTTGGTAGATTCATTTTCCCATTGATCAATTTTATATTATTTTATCTAACTTTTATTTATTCCCATTATTTAAGTATACAAAAATATTTATTATTTTAATAATATATAATATTATTATAATTATATTTAAAATTTATATATTATTGTATATGTATTTAATATTTTTCTTTACCATTTTTTATGTTGAGTAAATATTTATAAATCATGTTATATGTAATTAAAATTGTTTTATGTTCTGCCAGTCTCAAAAAAAAAAAAAGATGTTGCCAATTAAAATATGCAAAAATCTAAAACATATTCCTGAAATGAATTTCATGTTTCCCGAAATTAATTAACCCTGAAATATATGCAAACATTTGGCAAATCTCTGGCGGATGTGACACAAATAAAACAGAAACAAACGCAAAGGCACTTAGCAGTTGAGTGTTCATTACAAAATAATGCAAATTTTAGATCATTAATATCAATCAAATGTTTGATAAGACAAGTAAGCAAACACACACACACTCACACACACAAAGGCTGAAGTTGGCAGTTATTAACCACTAACATCGCATGGCAATTCGAGCCCTTCCCGCTGCATAGGCCCTTAATAAATCCAGTGACAATTGTTTGGTTAATGTCAATAAGCCGCAGTCACAGCAAATTTCGAGCATTTACATGGCGCGCTACATTTGTATCTCATTTTGGGCATAGGCCGTAAATAGAGCGGAGTCGCCGCACCCCTTTGCGGCAACATTTGACTCGTGGCTGCAGCAACATGGCCATGCTGATGCCGGGGATAACCAGGAGATTGAGAATGATAATGCTGCTGGCTTTGTATTGGCGTTAACGCGGCCCTGATTACACTTTGACACTTTGCCTGCTGTTTGGATATTGCAGGAGTCAGCAATCTATCAAAGTGTTAGATACACACACACACACACACACAAACATACATACCAGCTGAGTCATCAATCAATTTTATTTTACTCAATGCCACTCAACGATTTTATTTGGCTTCAGCCAGTGGCCAAGAGACATTTGCCCGAAATGTTGATGCTAATTCGATGCTCTGATTTCAACAATTGACATGCTGTCAAATATTTAGGTAGTTAGTTAAGTAATGGACATATAAAAATTTATTAATTGTGCTCAGTCTATAGCAGGGAAACATCGAAAGCAATTTGAAATATATACACCCATGATGAAAATAATAGGTACACCCCTTAAAATTCAGTTCAGTTTAGCCAAACATTTTTTCTCCTGCCCTAAACATTAAAATTTTAATGCACGTCTCTGTATTGGGTATATATAAATGAAAAAAATAAATCTAATACCTTTTATTAAAAATAGTTTAAGTATAATTTTTTTTAAAAATCTATATTCATTTTTTGTGGCGTCTATAATTAAAATATTTGTACGCATAATTAGAAATTTTATATGCAGGATAAACTAAATGCAAACTAGGGAGAGAGCGAGCATTTATAAGTCCAGATAAGCTCTCGGCTTAAATTTAAGATTAGTTCTCTGGCATAACTCTGTTCTTGATTATAAAAATTATATCATTAATAAGTGAAATATAATAATAGTTACTGATATCCAATTATAATCTAAAAATATAAAATAAATAACAGTTTTCATTATGCAATTTACATCATCAGTAAGAGCATTCGGCGATCAACTTTCAGATCCAACAGCATAAAGAAACATACATATCTCTTGCGAAACATGGCCATATACAATTGCAATGGGCAAATGAAACATAATTGTTGCAGGGCAAATTAGCATAGCGATTACATATTTATATGCGTCATAGGCCCATAATATGGCCCCGTTAAATGGGATGCCAGACAATTTGCCAGACATTAAGAGCCAATTAACCCATCAGCTAGGCTAACGAGGGGCATGCGTTGAGTGCGCACGTAATTGCAATTATCAAATTAAATGGCTGCAATACGAAAAACAAATAAATAAGTTAAAAATGCAAAAAAAATAATAATTCAACTTAATTATAGATCATAATGGAAGCGCGTTGCTTGTAACATAATTAAGCAACTGACCGTAGTTGACCTCCAGCTGACAGCGGGTTGGCCGACCGACGGACTGACTGACTGACTGGCAGTCTGACAGGCGCATAGGCTCGTGGGCAGTTTAATTAATATGTTATGTTGGCATTGCGAGATGCAACACACCCAGCCGAGGGCGTCCCTCGCTCTGCTCTCCCTCACTATACTCCTGAGAGTAAGTATATAATTCTCTTGCACCTTTGCTCTACCTTGTCTTTCTCACTCACTCTCCCCCTCTCCCTCTCCCTCTCACTGCGCCTTTGACTAGCTGCACTTCTAACGTGCGCACTCGTCATAGCTTATTGAGCAGACAGGACGCGTGGTTAGCCAGGGCTCGCCCCCTCTCGATTTATCTAGCTATGTTACCTTTTTCCTCCTCTCCTTTTTTTCTTTTTTGAGCACGCGCTAGAGCAAGTTCTCTAAGCATAGTCGACGCATTTGTGCGATTTGACAGTTTTATAGTTTCATCAAATTGCTCTAATTCGTAGAGTTATAAAACTGGCCGCGACTTTGGCACTCAGTTAAAATTTTGGAAACTTAAGTAGTTTTATTGCCGCATAGCGGTCAATGAACTAAAATACCCCAAGAAGGATGACACATGCGTGTTAATCTCTAATTTGCTAGGCGATCGTTGGCCGATACACACACACACACACACATACACCCGCTTTGTATACTTTCAAAGTCAGCGGGACGCAACGGCACGGGTGGAAGGTTGACAGGACCTTATGCTCGAAGCATTTTAATTGCCAAAACTCGGCGTGTTTCGAATTTCGGTATCTAAAGTTGTTTTTCTCATTTTAATGGCGCTATTTTCATTAGGCAAATGTGTGTCCGCATTTTTTTGCTTTTTAGATAAAAAATGTTCCACTCATTAGCATATAAAATGTATGGATGGATAGCTGGGGCACAGAATTGTCCTTTTTAATGTGTGTATACACATTTATTGCATATTCATCATTTTAATTGCTTGTTTTCATATTAAATGACTCGATAAGGCTTTTAAGGTTATTAGGTGGAGATGCCACATGTCCTGTGGCGACACTCACAATAGCCTCTGCAGTCGCTCAAATTTGTCTCGAATTGTGAAAGGGTTCGCTGGAAGGGAATACAACTCAATTGGGCTCAACAAACCAAGTTTAGTCTCCTCTTTACTGTCCTCACATATAACCTAAAATTCTATATAGCTCTTATCATCTTTTTCAAACTCTGTTTTCAATTTGTATATTCTTTATATATTTCGAGAATATACCCACACACATTTAGCTCCATAGGGTATACAAAGAAATGCGCAGCGACGGAGCAGCAGCAAAGACGAGAAGGTGTAGGACATGATTACTTTTGCTTTGTTTCTGATTGTCGCTGTGAAGTCAAGAAAGCGTGGAGCATAAAGAGCAAAGAAATTACTTTGCCAACGAATGAATGGCTATGAATAAACAAGTGATCAATGCAATGAAAATGATTTTCTGTGAATTGTAGCATCAAAAGGTTCACAATTGAGCGCACAAAGTACTGCATTAAGAATGGTGCGGTGAGCAGCCCGACATATTCCGGGGGATTGGTGAAAGAAAACACTTAGATTCAAAGGCAGCAACAATTTTAATGACAAAAGGAAAACAATTTGCAAATAATTAATATTTTTTGACTTGGTAGAATCTCTGCCCTGTAAATATTTAAGAACTTTAAGGTTAGGTTCACTTTAATTTCTCAAGTGCTTACCGTTAAGCTGGGTCGCCGCAAGAGCAGCGACATCTACCACAACCGCACTTAGCGCTAAGACTGTCTGGTTCAACAATCTCTGGTTCGTCAATATCGATGTCCGGGTCCACATCAGACTCGCCGAGCACGCAATCCTGGGCAGCGCAGAGGACCACGGCGAAGAAAATCAAGAGTTTTACGTTGAACATTGCGATCGGAAGAGCAGATGCTGTTGATACGAATGAAGGTATTGAGACTGTTTGAGTCTGCAACAGTTGAACGCCTTTTTATAGGTGAAGACAGAGTTAAGTAATTGTTTAAGCAGATGTATTTTGAGATATTTTTGTAATTATTGTTTTTCTTACGAAAAAAAATAAAATAAAATAAAAGATGCACAGTTCAAAAGTGGAACAGTATTATTATTTATTTAGATTGATCTTAAAAAGATGCAGAGTAAACTGAATTAAAATAATTAACCTTGACTTATAGGGAGTTATTAGTTCGATGGCTTCTCATTTAAAGATCAAAATAAATTTGTTTGCACTTGCAAGTAGCTCGTAGTCAATCGGGAATATCCCTGATATATTTCCTACACAATATTTTCTAGGATTTTGCTGGAATTTCGAGGCTCTAAATAATTTAGTAAGTTGGCGTTAATTATAAATTCCTCCTGGCTAACGATTGTGTATAGAAATGTATGTGAAAGTATTGAAGATTAGATATAGCTAAATACATATATAACAGAATAATCTTTAATCATTGAAATTTTTGCATCAAAAACTAATTCCATATACCGATATTCCCTCCCTAAAATAATTAATTCTACTTACAGGGTACAGGGTATATTAAAGTCGAGCATTCGGACATCAAAAACTAATTCCATCTACCGATATTCCCTCCCTAAAACAATTAATTCTACTTACAGGGTACAGGGTATATTAAAGTCGAGCATTCGGACATTAACTGTTATACTTTCTAAAACAGAAAATTATTTTTATTTATGAATATTTACATTATTGATCAACAGCATTTTTTGACCTTAATAATATTATTCAGGTGCTTCGCTAAATATGAATAAATATTTCCTATGGAACTCATATTAATGTGACTCATTCACTTTTATAATTTAACATATATCAAAAATATTTTTGAAATAAATGGAATGAAACAAACGAAACGCCTCACCTTTGTTTATATTACCAAGGAATCAATTAGTTATAAGAACATAAAATGGTAATCATTTTATATCCAGAATATTAAATAAAATTAATCTTTTTATTGATATAATAATCACTACCAGAAACGGCGAGGTAGCGAAAATATTGAAAAGTTGTGTGAATGCAGCTAAAACTTGTTATGAAATTCTAAAAATATTTAAAATGGCCAAATTTAGATATTTCTTTCTTATTTCTGCTAGGCTTTTGCAAAATAAATACACCGGCAATATAATACTATATTAGTATTTTTAATCGATCCTGAAACAAAAATGTATCATTATAAATAATAAAATACGACATATTTAATAATTACGATCCTCGCAAAAACCAATCGAAAACCCGCCACCTTGTTTGGATGCTCTCTGCGCACCTTCCGTGTGCCAAATGAATATTTTGCGCATTCAAGTACAGTATACAATGAAGACTACTAAGGGATCACTCATTGACCATGTTTTCGCTTAGCAATTAATGCAAAATGCAGCGCTGCTAATTGGCCTGATCAAGATTCTTATCATCATGATTTGCTAGTGGGGCAAGTGCGGCAAGGCGTTCCATAAGAGAATTGATACGGTCGTCCTTTAGCACGATAAGACTCTCTAGATACCTGGCCTTGTGGCTCATAGAGCTTAGATATTTTTTCTTCTTGTAATTCTCCTGGACCACTTGCTTGTACTTAGCATACGGCACGTTCATTCCAACTTCTGGAATATCCGGCTGAACGTCTTCATTTGAATTCTGCTCGGCAGAAAAACTCTCGGAGGTTTTCTTCCTGTCCCCTATCGATGAGATCCTCTTGGATGGACTTACTGGCGATAGCCCATCTCGATTCCAGGTCATTAAATAATACAGCAGGCACTTCAATGCAGACAGACTGCCCGAGGCAAGCTGCGTCAAGTCGTTATGGGACAATTTGAGACCCACTTTACAAAGCACTTTGTGGTTAAAGATCTCCCAGTTTTCCAGCTTTAGGGCTAGGCTGCTGTGCGACTTGTAACAGCACATGTCGACGAGCTTTGAATTGAATTTCTTAATGATTTGAGCAACGTTCACAACATCCGACAGCTCGCGACGTGTACGATTGTCGAGCTTTATCTTCAAGTTGGACATCCATTTGTTCAACTCTTGCAGCTCCTCGGAACTCAATGTTCGATTGAAGGGCATCATTTTCTTCAAAGGTAAGTCGAAACGTCGTCGTATTCGTTGATACAACAATTATTTTTAACTGAAAATTTTGAAATTGTCATTGATTTAATGTCTGACTTGTATTTGTGAAATAAAAGCTAAAGCGTGTCGAAATTTTTAGCTCATGTCGATGATTGGCAGCCCAGTAGGCATCAATAGTTTTGGGAAATCCATTGAAAATAAAATGTAATCCAAATAAAAAGTTAAAATTTCAATACTATAGCTTTTTAGACTTAACTAAATGCTCAAATACCGTTTATTTGCAATTTGCAAAGACTGATTATTGTTGTCCATATCCATCTCTTGCCTAAATTCTTTGGGCTCTGAAATTTTTATATTAAATGTATATGGGAGGCGAAACAAAACACTTGGATTCAAAGGGTACAACAATTTTATTGAAAGTAATTAAACAATTTGCCAACAATTATTATTTTCTGGTTCAGCATGTTCTCTGTCCTGCAAATATTCATGGACTTTAAGGTTATGTTCGCTTTAATTACTCAAGTGTTTACCATTAAGCTGGATCACCGCAAGAGCAGCGACATCTACCACAACCGCACCTAGGGCTAAGACTGTCTGGTTCAGGACTGTCTGGTTCGTCAATATCGATGTCGGGGTCCACATCAGACTCGCCGAGCACGCAATCCTGGGCAGCGCAGAGGACCACGGCGAAGAAAATCAAGAGTTTTACGTTGAACATTGCGATCGGGAGAGTAGATGCTGTTGATACGAATGAAAGTATTGAGACTGTTTGAGTCTGCAGCAGCTGAACGCCTTTATATAGCTGAAGACTGAGCAAAGACATTGTTTAAGCAGGTGTATATCGAGATATTAAATATAATATCTGCCCCCTGCTCTTGAGATATATTTATTTAGAAAAGTAAATATATATAAATATAGGAATGAAATGGCAAGCTTACAGAATTTATAAATAAACAATTGCTGGCTGGTCGCCATGATCTCATGTGTACATATGTGTGTAGTTATAGACATGCATACTATACGAAGTACAACTTTATCATATGTATATTTTCGATAACTCATTCAATTTGTGTTTTATCGGCATTAATCGATAAATTCATTTTGTTGTCCCCGCCCAGGGATTTCCCCGCCCAGGGTATTTCCCCTAGGCAGCTGCCTGACAAAAGCTGAATGCTAAATCACTCAATAATATATATTATATAATTTCGTTTGTAGACGTACAATCTTAATGAAACTTTCAGAATGTAATAATAATGTGTAAATGTGTGTACACTCCAAAGCACAAGTCTCTAGTAATTGATACTCGTTTTTTCAAATTGGTGGCGAAAGGGGCGTGGTATCCCTAATCTATAAATTACAAAATGTGTATATTCGTAAATTGCATATACACAGTAAATCTGAAGTCTCTATATTTAATAGTGTTCAACTTAGGCTTAAAAGACAATATCAATTTATCGATTATCCCAGGGGACTTCCCCTGGGCAGCTGCCTGACAAAAGCTGAATGCTACATCACTCAATAGGTACATCCCCGCCCAGGGGATTTCCCGCCCAGGGGATTTCCCGCCCAGGGATTTCCCCGCCCAGGGGATTTCCCCGCCCAGGGGATTTCCCCGCCCAGGGGATTTCCCCGCCCAGGGGATTTCCCCGCCCAGGGGATTTCCCCGCCCAGGGGATTTCCCCGCCCAGGGGATTTCCCCTAGGCAGCTGCCTGACAAAAGCTGAATGCTATATCACTCAATAATAACTATTATATAATTTCGTTTGTAGACGTACGATCTGAGATCGACGCACTCATACAGACGGACAGACGGACGGACGGACGGACGGACAGACGGACAGGGCTATATCAACTCACGCCACGCCTCCTTCTGCCCGTTACATACTTTTCACAAGACCATTATACCCTGATTTCCCATTTTCATTGGGTTCAGAGTATAAAAACAACAACAGATAACCCATGTAGATTTTCTGAAACAATTAATAGTATTAACATGAGGAAAATACTTTACAAAATTAGATTTAATTTATTAGGCGACTAATTCAGTGTTTTATATTTATAAATATTACTTGTGGCAGTCAGCTGCTTTTGACTTTAGTGATAATATTAAATTATAAAACTTTCATTATTTAGTTTTATTAGTAATTTAAGAAATCATTGCAAAAATATTCAACGAATGAATGCAGCCCCCTCTCATACTGATTGGCCAAGAATCACTTAATTATAAATGAATTCTCGCTAAATTAAACTATATAAAAATATATATTTTGTATGTGTCTTAAATATTTATTAAAAATATAAAAAAATTAACGACAAATTGAATGCATGCAGTTCAGTTAAACTTTATTAAAAACAAAAATATAATTGGTCAACAAATAACATCGGAATAGAAGAGATTAGATTAGAGTAAGATTTTGTAGTTCAGATAAGCTTAAAGAAAAGAGACAAAAAATGATTTAATTTGATCTGTAGACATTATTTTTGGCTTTCACTTACCTGTTCGGTTTTTGGCTGAAAACTTTTGCAGTTCGCACAAATTGGCGAACTTACGTTGCTCCACTTTGTCGGGCAGGGTCTTACAGCCGCATGATGGACGCACAAGTAGGGTCGCTAACACTGGCAATGTACGGGGACAGTTCTTCGGAATGAAAGACTTACAAAGATCCTCCGGTATGGGCACAAGTGCTAGAGGCCCATTCAAAATTTGATTAAAACAAGCTGTGATTAATTGATGTGATTACAGAACACTTACGTGTTCGGCAAGTCTTGACTCGGAATTCACTCTCAGCATCCCTCAGGCAAGGATTTTGCATCGGACGACAAATGCAATCCTCGAGTACCCAGACCAAGTTGTTATGATAGATATTACACTTGCAAGGAGGTACGAAGATGGGAGGTTGGACGATTGGAGGAGCCGGCTTTATGAAGAAAGTGCTCTCCACTGCATAAACTACGGCAGTCAATACGATTAGGGCACGAAACATTTTGAATTTCTTGTTAACAATAGGCTCCGGCGGAAGGCTTTTTATAGCAAATTTTGTTTTACTATATTTACATATATACATATAATCATATTTGAGCAGCTGGACCCGCTAAACAAATACAGCCCATATTTTATATATTAATAGATTGCCATTTCGGCCCTAGACATGAGTCAGCAATGAAACAGAACTCTAATATATCATATGTATATAGAAGACTAGATTTTTGTAAGAGTTGAGAGTTGAGATAAACCTGTCCTAAGCAGCTTCCACTTGGACAATGCCTGTGCAACCGGTTGAGCTTGGTTACCAACATGAAATATGGGGCAAAAATATACAAAAATATATTTAAAATAATAAACATAAAATGTAAGAGACGGCCATAAATAATGATGACACCTTTTCAGCGGTCGGTAATTACACGCAGCAGTCATTAGCTCATTAGCATTAGAAGAGCGGAAAGCGCTGCTCGTTGCGGACTGCAATGGCGCACAAAACAAAAGTCAAACAACGCCATTAACCCTTTGCCGAGTGCCCCCCTTGCCAGCGCTTGCCAGCGCTTGCTAATGTTGGCTTAGTAAGTAATAATAAAATAATAAGCAAAAAGTGTCATCATTTGAAGGGCGCTGGCGCGGGCAAATCCTGACGGATTTCGTATGTAATTACTTCAATTAAACCATCTGTGACAATTGCCGCAGCCAAACATGAAATTCAACTTTACTTTTAAAATTCCCAATTGAGTTGAGGCGCATTATCCTGGCAAGCAACCCCCAGGAGCCGGTAACTCAACGCGCATTTTACCTTTACCTTTGCGATGTTGTTGCATTTTACCGTTGTCGTTGTTGTTTCAGCTCCTCCTGCTCCAGCTCCTGCTGCTGCTGCTGCTGTTGTGGTTGTTGTTGTCTCTTTTAATGGGGTGACATTTATGGCACTTTATCAACTCCAAAGTCAATAATGCCACTCAAGCATCTTACTTAAACGTGGCTTAAAAATATATACGAAAATATGAAGAGGCATAAAAAACTGTAGAGAAAATTGTAATGCGATAAAAATGAAATTTTAAAATTTATGCCGCTTATTGTCGATTCATGGCGCCTGAAACCCAAGACTTAAGACAGCTAATGCGCCCCAAGCAGCTGAAGAAGAAGAAGAAGGAACAGAAGCAGAAGGAAACAACTGAACAAATCAAATGCTCGTCCGCTCCCCGAAGTTTTTTGTTATGACAACTGAAAGACATTTGAAATGTACTCCAAAGTGTGACAGAGAGCCTTGTGGAAGACTGCGAAATTGTTGCAGGGCATTAGGCAAATGGATCCCGCCGGATTAGCAGCCCAAGCACCCCAGAACCCAAGGAAAAAAACTTCAAAGACGTGGGCGAGGGCAAGGGCAAGGGCAAGGGCAAGGGCATGGGGTGCAGATTCTCAAGCAGCCATTTGTTGACATTTAGGCGCTGGCCTGGGAATATCGCCTGAAACTTTGCGTAATTAGGAGTATCTTTGAGACGACTCACGCCGCTGACAACTTGATTACGTTTCGGCAACATTGTAAAAGTTAATTGCCAACGCTGCCTTAAAGCCTGATGAGCATTTATCACCCTCTCCCAGTGGCAAAAACATCAACAACTTCTTCAGGTTCGCGTGTCGTGACGGAGTCAAGCAAAAAGCGGGGAATTCATTAGGCCCGCCACGTAGAGTCTTGTTACCACATTTTTCAATTATAGCACGTTTCCGGCTCTTGCCTGTTCTCACTCTCTCCCACTTTCTTGCTCTCTGTCGTTTTTGCGCATTCCCTCGTACGCAAATGAAGAATTATTGCATTTTAATTTGGCAGCCGCTGCATAAATGTGCCAAAACATGTGCAGGTGCTGCATTGGTTCGATGGCTCGCTGGCTTACTGGCTTACTGGATTCGCTGGGTCTTGGGCCTTATCGAGGCAAGTCGTCACATTCCAGCTCTAATGAAGTGCAGTTCAAAGTTCAAACCGCCAACTAATTAGCTCTTGCTGCTGCCTCCAGCAAGCGAGCCACTTCATTAAAATGAGTGCCCTAAAAAAAAGAGAAGAAGAAGAGAGAGAGAGAGAAAAAAAAAAGGAAAAACCACTTTCAGTCTCTCAGTGGCTCACTCTGGCTCTGACTCTGGCTCAGTCGATGGCCAATGGCTGTCCCACAAAAATTTATTGTTAAAAGCCGCTAATGAATTATTTACTGCCCATTTGGCTGTCCGGCATGTCCTGTGTGTCCTTCATGATGATACATACGTGCCGTGTGGGGTAGCTGCCTTGGCTCCGACTCCTCCACGCATAACTCAACCAGTTCACACCCTTAATTAACTGCCTGCGTGCGTGCGTGCGTGTTACCACAGTTAACAAACATGCCCCGGCATTAGCCAGCCAGCCAGCCAGCCAGCCCTGTTGGCCAACTTGTTTGTATTTTCAAAGTGCCCAAATTTGCGTGTTTTTATTTCCATCTCCTATTTTTTTACAACTTTGACTTATGAGCGTATTGAAGGAAATTGTCTAACTAAAATTATGTTTATTAGCGCATTAAATAAGCGTGACAAAGGTTGTTCCGGACTTGACTTGGGTTTCCATAGAGCTGGATATAACTAGAATAATATTGCTATACTCCTTCTCTTTTAATAAGTTTCTTCTCTCATTATGGGATTTACAGCAGCGTTATCTGAATATGTTTTGAATACTCGCATTCATACCAGCTCGTTCCCCCGCTGCTAAGCAAATCAGTCAGAATATCAACGATTACATTCATTCAATGCATCAATCATGTGCATATGAATAACCATTTTAATCACTCCGAGCAACGAGTTACGCAGGAGAGCGAACATGAAGAATTGCGTATTATGACAGGATATCCCTGTTATGCCGTAAGATGGTTGCGGGAATAAGCGTATTCACTTGACAGTCACTTTTGTTTTATTGCGATTTGCCAGTCCTGAGTTAACAACAACAAGAACAACCGCACACCGAAGAACAACAGCAAAAATTTCCACTTGGGATAACTTGTGAGCAATTGCAATTGCAATGCGGCTGCGGCTGTGGCTCTCACTCTGACTCTGACTCTCACTCTGACTGTGGCAAAGACAATGAGCGGTGCCTGCCAAATTGTTGTGGTGCAAAAATGCGGGCATATGTGCAAAGAGGCAATCGACAACACCAGAACAACGCAGCCATCAAGGAGTAAGTGCAGCAGGAGCAACAACAGCAGCTCGACGACGGCAACAACAACGGACCATTTACCAAGAAAATGAAAATTTATTGTCAGAAAATGAAGAAAAGCGCTTGGAAGCTTCAGCCCAGTCTGGTCTGCGGTTAGTGTTAGTTAGAAATGGCAGCCAGCAGCAGCAGGAGTCGTAGCAGTAGTAGCAGCAGCAGCAGCAGGAGTCGCAGTAACTAACAAGGCAATCAAGGTGATGCTTTGTTGTTGCTTCACCCTGTTACGTCTAAGGGAGCAACTATTCTGGCTTTCTTATGTCTCGAAGCAAAGAGTTAGCAAGAGTATGGCAATTGTTTAGCTCTGGCTGCATTGTCACTGAAATTGCTGTCGATTTGTAGCTCAATAGATGCACACACACACGCACACACACAGAGAGATGAAAGTGGGTCGGCGAGGACTCCTCCTCGAACGGCAAGCAAAGTCAGCGGCTAATGGAAAATATGCTCGCAAATGCCTAAAATGATAATGGCCAAACATTTAATGCACGTTATTGCTGGCCAGGAGCAAAAAGGCAATTTGAGTTTGGATTTGCTTAGGCCGCATCATGCTAGCCCCGCCCCGCTCCGCCCTGCCCATCCCATGACCATTGACACGCCAGCGTCGAGAGCTAATGCAGTGAAATATTTATTGAAATTGTCTGGTCCCTGGGGGCCAATGCGGCGTCGTCAGTAACTGCTATTAGGCGGGGTCTTTAGCCAACTGCTAGCAGCAGGGAATTGGATTGGATATTTGTATTTGGCTCCAACGCCTTGCTTTGGCTGCCCAAAATGGCGAATGCCCGCAAATGGCCAGAGTGTGGGGGCCGCAATTTACGAGTCTCTGTTTGGCACTTTTACCATTATTGCCCATCCGAATATTTGGCTGCTTGGCTGCTTGTCTGCCGCATAAACAGTGCAAAGTAGGGCAAAAAGTTCGCACAGTTCTTCAGGCTCGCGTACTTGATTATAAATAACGCACATTAATGCAATTAACAACAAAAAAGGCCCGCGCACTCACCTGAAAGCGACTGAGAGCCGAGAGACCTTCAAGAGAGTCCTTAGCTCGAGTGCCACTTCAGCTGGAAAAAACATATTTACCCTGGCACAGAGCACGGTTCAGAAAACTGTGAGGCGGGGCGGGGGGTGCTGAACTGCAGTTCCTGAGGGCTGTACGCTTGTATTTGAGCAAAATATTAGTACTGATATCTGGCTAAATGCTTGCCGCAATTATGCTAGCGAAACCCGAAACGGATATGGATACTTGTAGCGCCTGCCCCGAGTCCTGCTCGCTGCTTGTTTGCGGCCACGTGCCGTGCATGTGAAGCTGCTGCATGCGAGTAATTATCACACGCTTGTGGGCGCGTGCACATGCGAACGTTGCGCCGCATTGGCAACCCTGTCAACCGTTCAATCCACTTCAACTTTACACAGTGCCGTCTACAAATTGTTGCAATTGGGCGTGGCCCAACAATAACAGCAACATCAACAAACAAGCAACAAGATGACAAAACAAATGGATTCAATGTTCGATTGGCACGCGGCAGACGCGTCAAAAAGCCGTTGATTATGGAGGTCGACTCTAATGGGTCAGTTGTTTGGTTTTAAGCTCTTAATGGCCACTTGATGCTGATGTAACCATACGCACTGAGACAGCTGAGTAGCCGAGTAGCCGTGTTGCCAGCGTCTTTTACCAAAGCGAAGTCGATAAGTGCAGGATTAGCACACAAACTTGAAATGAACAAAATGAGGCTCTGCTCCAGCCGATAATAGTTGCTGCGTGAAAAACAAGCAAAATACAGGTAAACATAATGCAATCAATGAACTACTTAATGGCATCAGAAGTTTTTGTTTAAAACATAAATCTTTATTAATTTTGTAAATCTAAATCTCGTAGAGCATATTATTATAATATTATTTTATTATGCAAAAAATAAATGATTTGTTTGTTTTTATACCCTGAACCCATTGAAAATGGGAGATCGCAGTATAATGGTTTTGTGTAAAGTATGTAACGGGCAGAAGGAGGCGTGGCAGACCCCACAAAGTATATATATTCTTAATCAGGGCGACGAGCTGAGTCGATTTAGCCATGTCCGTCTGTCCGCCTGTCCGTCCGTCCGTCAGTCCGTCCGTCCGTCCGTCAGTCCGTCCGTCCGTCCGTCCGTCCGTCAGTCCGTCCGTCCGTCCGTCCGTCCGTCCGTCCGTCCGTCCGTCTGTGTATATGCAATTTACGAATATACACATTTTGTAATTTATATATTAGGAATACCACGCCCCTTTCGCCGCCTCTTTGAACAAAAAAACGAGTATCAATTACTAGATACTTGTGCTTTGGAGTGTACACACATTTACACATTATTATTACATTCTGAAAGTTTCATTAAGATTGTACGTTTACAAACGAAATTATATAATATTTATTATTGAGTGATATATCATTCAGCTTTTGTCAGGCAGCTGCCTAGGGGAAATCCCCTCAGAATGATTTGAATATCAGCTTGGAGGGTTCAGGGTATCTCCTAGTCCACCAGCCTCGACTAGAGCCTTCTTGTTATTCAAAAATTTATTAATTATTTAAATACGAATTTATTTTCATTTTTAAATCAGTTTAAACGGCTCTGTTCTAAATTTTCTTCAAAGACAATGGAGGACAAAAGTATTTTGACAACACGTTGCAAAAACGGTACCCATTATATTTTTTAGAGAGAGCAAACATAATAGGCTTTAATTGACCAAAATATTGCAGTGATAACATAACTCATTAATTTTCTATAATTATTTGCATGGCAGACTATCATTATTTGGGTGAACAAATAAGTAAATAAGTATTCATACGCTTTACAGCAATCGCAGCCACAAATTGAGAATAATATTGTATGCCGAATTTTAAAGTAGAGTGAATATTTTTTTATTATTATAGATAGTCTTTTACCGCTATCAAATAAGTACCCAAGAGAAGCCCATTCGAACTACTATTTAGTCAATATAAAAACATGTACAAATATTAGAAAACATATTTATATAACATAATGATTAGCAAAGTCCCACGACACAATTTTATATATTTAAAATTAGAATGTGCTTAAAATATGTGCTTTAAAAATATTTTTATTTAGATATAGGAAACTAAATACTCAAATTTTGATTCACAGCGTGCAATTAGAATTTCTCTCGGCGCTCGCACTAACCAGTTGCCTGGGTGACTACTGCACACGGCGTCTAATTAAAATTGATCAACATATGCGGAGTTCGGAGTGCAAAAAATAGCCAAAAACTGCTCTTAAAAAAATGTCATTAGATTCGAATGTCAGCCGTGAGATGAGTTGTGTGTGTGTGTGTGTGTGTGCGCTCTGTTGATGCAGTGATGGCTTCTGGCTTTGCATAGAAATGGGCATGAATATGAATTATTATTGGTTGGTTCATCAACCGAACCGAGGCTGTCTGGCTCCAAAAAATAGAGGTTAAAAAAGAAATATTCCAAAACACTGAGCTCGCCAAATGGAAAAAAGAAAATAACTAGCCAAAATAGGATATTCGTGCATGACAACGTACCAGCAGCCAAATGAATAAGGAATGCTGTGGACCCACCAGCAGCAGTAGCAGGAAAAACCACTGAAATTTACTAAATAATTTGTGGGTGCTGTCGCAGTGGAGCGCAGCTACCGCACCCGCGCGCTCCCTTCTACTGCTAGATGCTGCTTTATCATCTTGTTACATGTTTCAATTTGACGTCTATCAAGAGCATTCACCGGTTAGGCCTCGTAACTGGCTTTGCACACAACTACATATACATTTGTATATACGAGTGCTGGAGTGTTGGAATGCAGGTACATAAATCAAATCCATGCCGACCGCTCAGCATGCATGGGCAGCGATTCATATGTTTCATATTATGTCTAACGTTTGCTTGCTTCCCTTCTATTTTTTTTTTTTTTTATTTGCTCGCTCAGCGCCCTACTGTCAGCGAAAATTTTGAAAAATGGCAAAATGCCATTGATGAAAGTAAGCCGGTAAAAGCCCCAAAAAACATGGCGCAATGCAGTGGCGTTGGTATCTCCTAAAGCTAAGCAGGGCCACCAAAGGCTGAAAAGAGAAGAAGAAACAAAACAAAAAAAGAAAAAGAAAAAAGACAACCCATACATAGGTGAAGCAGGTGGGCGTGTTGGTTTACAATATCCCAAAGCGAAAAGTCGTGTAAGCATTTTTTGCTGGCTCAGCGGCAACTTTTTTTCGTCATCCTCTTGCACTGATTAATTGAGCTATGTGCTGACAGTCAAAGGACTGCAAAAGGCACCAACGGCACCAACAGCACCAACAGCACCAACAGCCGCCGGCGCTGTTTGATAATTAGTGCTGATACACGCGGCGTATGCGTAATATCAAAAACTAGCCATACATTGCTGCTGCTGTCAGGCAATAAAACAATGCGCATTTGACTCAAAGAACATTGAAAAAACAACAACAACAACAACAACAAAGGCAAAGGCAAAGCAAAGCAAAGAATTGTGGGTATGACAGAAAAATGGCAATCAACAGAGTTTCAGGCAAAGCAAGGCTATCAAAAATACCCTGTAAATTGAGTGAGTGTAATATGTTAGCGCACATTTCTTGGCATGCAATTTAAAAATGAATAAATTAATCTAATATAGCATATCTAATAAAACGGATTTCTTAATGAAACATTTAAAGGTAAGTGCTCTGCTGCCTCTTTGGAAATTTAATTTAATATGTTAAATATATTATATTTAGGTATGGAATGGGGAAGAAGGAGTAATATGTATTTAAAAATACATAATGTGTATGTAATTGAACATATTCCGTTATACCCGAAAGATGCTAGAACTATTTAAGTTTACTTATATACATAGGTCTAACTGGGGACCAGATTTTTCGTCGCAATAAACGTACGGACGCCTCTTGAAGTACTTCTCTTTGCCATCTTTTCAGGTTAGTCTACAATGTTTGGCAAACTCGATGTTCCTGCTTCTCAAATATCGATGAAAATTAATGCTCTGAAAATTAGATTGATTATAGAGGGGAATTAATAAACAGTTGGGTCTCGCTAAATCGAAAATCGCGAAAACCCAAACAAATTATATTCCTGTGAAACAGTTTCGTTATCGATAATTCTCGATAATTTGAATTTCTTGCCATTTCGAACTATCGGTACGCGACTGTATTAATATAATACTAAGTAAGACTCATTATTTCTATAGTTTAAGCGTAGGTCAAACAGCTGCAAAACAATGAAGTTCAACTGCATCTATCGCATGTGCTGCCCAAACAATGGGTATCTCGCAGTCTAGTCAATTCCAATTCCCATATTTTTTCCGGCATATGCTATTATGCGGCGACTGCATTGTTAACAAGAGCTCGCGGCTACCTGGCTAGGCAGCTTTGCAACATTTTTTTAATGGATTTGCGCTAACAATAAACAGAACACGGCGCATTGAAGTGAAGAATTCGCACTTGCGTTTTGCGCGCGGTTTTAAACGCGTGTGGGCCCCATTGCTTGTTGTCGAGATGTGGGAAATGCTGTTACCCGGACATCCTGCTTGCCGGCAGCCCGTTGTCAATTTGCCCAAAGTGGTTTTTCAGTTGCTTTAGCGCGAAAAAAGGCGCATCGAGTCGAGTCGAGTCGAGTCGAGTCGGCGCAGGCCTGGAATGGTGGCAAAATTGCAATTGTGCAGCGTTTTAATCACTTAGGCTACGCTGCCTACATTGGCCCTAACTAGGCGACACCGCGAGGCGTCGCGGGCATTCTATTTACTTAATGACAGCGAAAAGTGGAAGTCCCGACGCCTCGCCAGCCACACGGCTCACTGCCAGCCGACAAGTGGTGCGCGGGCTGTGTCCGGCCTTGCAGCTGGCGCGAGCTTAGTTTTCTTACGACGGCCATTTCATTAGACTAAAACGCGCAACCCACACACACGTGTGTGTGTGTGTGTGTATGTGTGTGTGACAAGCCTTTTGTTTAACGCAGTGAAATTTGCATTTGGCTGCTCTATTGAAGCGCTAACAATTGAAGGCAGTCAAAGCTCGGCCCAGCTGTGCCTTTTTCTACCCTGCTCTCTTTGAGCGCTTTGCGCCAAAAGGCGCGCAAATATCTTTTGATTCAGCTTGGGGGCCGAAGGCGGACACGCCTACCAATCGAACAAAGAAGACGCACACTTCTGAATGCTGCTTGGCTTTTGATGGCTTTTATTTATCATCCAGGCAAGGAATTGCCGCTGCGCCTGCTGCTGCCTGTCATCAATCAAAAAGTGCGCAAAATCAAAATGTCATTTGTTCTGTGGACCTGTGCCTTTGTGTCTGCCTTTTCGCAGCATGATTTGCAGAGCTCGGGGGAGCAGCTTAAGCACCCTCTTGCCATATATGCAGCACAGATTAAGAGACAGATAATGGCAGGTGCAGAGTATTAAATATTTCACTATGAATAATATGAGTATGAGCATTATTATTAAGTTTGAGTAAATGTGTCAATTACAAATATTTGTGTGAATAATCTGGCAAATGTTTAATCACTGCAAATTAATTGAGTTGCAGTAGCCCTGAGCAACCCTCAGTCTCAGTCTCAGTCTCCTGCGGCTGCACTTTAAAATGTAATTTATTACAGGGTAAACAGTTGAGCGTATGGCAACCGCAAGACTTATAACAATTTTACACGTAAACGCGGCATAAGTCAGTCAGTCCAGTGCCCGGAGAGGATGTCCCGGCATATGTCGCTAACTGCCGCCGGGGGTGGCTCATCAGCGGGCAAAGAGGAACGAGGCAAACCTGCAAAAGCCGGCGAACCAACAAACCGCCCACGCAATCAAATAATTTCGAATCATTTGGTTTTTTTTTTTTGTATGCCAGGGATGGGCCATTTCTTTTGCTATCCGCGCGCTGCTTCGATTCAGACATTCGGTTTAACTTGATGTTCATTATAATCCACTCTAAGCTCGCTACAGGCCACTGCATGTTGTATGGATGTGAGTCGAGTATTCCCCGAAGCACCAAGCATCAGCCAACCACCTGCACCACTCTCTCTCGGGCAGCGTCCCCCAAACGTAGCTCTATTATTAAATGCACTTTTAATCTTGGCTGCTCCCTTACTCTGTCTATCTCTCTCTCGCTTTTCGATGTTTGCTTTCAATGATTTTTCCATTTTGCACCCTCAAATGGAGAACGATTATCACCCTTAAATGGTACTTTACTCACACAATGAATGTCATGCATTGAATGGAATTGAACTGCTGCCCAGTGCACAGCCCCGCCACCCCGCCGCAGCTTAGTTCAACTGAAAGCTTGTTCTAACTACAATCAGCACACACAGTGATATAAAGTTCTGTCTGTGTGTGTGTGTGTGTGTGCAGATTGTTTTATGTTCATGTTCATATCATTCAAAGCATGGCCATATGAATAACTCGTAGATTACTTTGCTTTGTGCATATTTGCTTAACTTTTAACACACACACAATTTTTACTCTAGCTGACTAATAATGGGTAAAGGTAAAGGTGAAGAATGGACTTATCAGATAATGCATGCAACAAATATTAAAGCAAATATGGGAGAGTAAATACTAAAAGCCCGAATTCTTAACAACTTGTCATTGCCAATTAACAAAGATGAGACAAACTTGTGCTGCTGCCATTAAATGTCAACTAGCTGGCGCATATCCTGTCTGGTGTCGATTAAATAAACTCAACTCAATGAGTAACCAGCCCGGTTCGATCCCCAGCCACCGCATCGACCTCGCCCCGCGCGCACAGCGGGCACAATTACACGCCGCAGACCCTAAAACAACAAACAACTGGCAAAATTCAGCCTGATGGTCGTACATAGATGGATGGGTGGATGGATGGATGAAAAAAAAAAAAGAAGGAACGAATATAAAAAGCAACCCTACTCTCGAACAGCTCTGTACTATGTGGGGTTCTCTTAAAGAGCACATAATTGGTCTGTAATCTATTTTTGACAGATTGAATTTCGCTTTTATCTTGATTTTGTTTTGACTGACTTGGTTGCTGCTGCTACTCCGGCAACTCCAGCAACTCCGGCAGTAGTCGTAATTGGGTTGTATGTGCCAGCGCACAACCCACCCAGGTCAGCCCTTCAGAGGAGAGCGGGGTGGTTGAAGTTGGCTGTTGCTATTCTTGTCGTTGTTGAAGTAAAGATTTGCTAAATGGTCGACGTGGCGGATGGGGTGTATATGTATATAGTTTAATATGATAAGTGGGTTGCTCTGCGGACTTGGGCTGCGCTTGGGGAGTCGATGCGGCATCTAAAATCGTTTAAATGCCAATTTATGCTTTCGAAAATTGGTAATTTTAAACCGCAAGAAAAAAGATTTTCACGTTTAGATAACTGAGCACAGTGCGAAAAAAGTGTTGACAGCGTCTTTGTTGTGCTTGGTGGACAGTGTTTTGAATACTTATCATAATAAATTATATTAGCTTTCAAATGGCCCACTATGCCCACGGGAATATTCCAATCATATTTGCTCCTTGACAGTCAGCAAAGAAAAAATAGAAATGTGTGGCAAAATCTGTCAGTTAAAATGAGAGCAGCAAACGATTTCAGATATTTTTGCATTTCAATTTCACACTTGGACGCGTGTGTTAACATTTATGATTTGATGATATTGGAGAGGCCGAAGAGGAGAGAGGCTCCAGTCAGATCGAGAGAGCTAGTGCTCCTCCCAGCTAGTAGAGCTTGCAGAGTAAATTACACACCGCATGCAATTCATTTAACTTGCCGTTTAAGAGCTACCCTTAACCCCGTGCGCCTAACCCTTACAGAAGTCAATTTTCGAAAATTGTTCGGCATGTCGCATAACCTGTAATTTTCACACCATACCTGGGAGACCTTCATGTGTCACTTATTCATTTGCGATGCCATTCAATGTTTTCGCTGGGCGTTTAATGAAATGTGCGCTTGCGGCAGTTTTGTATAAATAAAGTTTGTGCACCATGGGGTTGCCCTTGCCGCGCTGCTATGATACCCACTTGCTGTCAACCAGCGCACCAGAGTTGCTAGCCTTAACAAACGAACAACAACGAACAACAACGAACAACAACAACCAAATGTAACAAGCAAAATGCAATCAGGCAACTGCCGTGCCCTGCTGCAGAACTTTGTTCAATTTTTTTGCAATTAAAATGATTCTGTTCACATGACACCCAACTGAGTCTCAGCTGCTGCCCAATAGTTGAGCATTGGATAACGTTTTAATGAAGCCTTTTCAGCGGTTGTCAAGGCGGCGAGCACTGCTTCGCAGATGGGCGTGGCACAGCAGCAAACGTAATGGAAACCTAATGAAGTTGCTATAGACAATTGTAGATCACTAAAATCGAGTCGATTTATGTTTCAATTTTGTTAGCCAATGAACTATTATATAATATATATGTATATAATATCTAAGTAAGATAAAAACTAAAAGCAATAAATTAATTAAAATTTTATTCTTCGCCCATTTTAAGAGAAAAGAAAATTTAGTTCTCAGTACATGCAGATAAATAGACCAACGGCACATTGATTAAGATAAGCATGGACTTTATGGAATCAGCAATGTCTCCTTTTATCTGTTCTACACATTTTAGCTAAATTATTAAACTCTTATCTTCGATTTTCCATGATTCCAAGAATTCAAAAATGTTCGTCCAACTGAAGGTATAAATAATATAAATATTTTAGAATGATAATATTCATTTCCCAATAATTTTCTTTTTACGAAATATAAATTATTCATTATATTATATATCCCATATGTGTAGGTGTATATTTATTAAATATTAAAATGTTATTTAAGTAATGTAATTAATTAAATTAAAAAATATTAAAATTAGTTTTTTCATGTATTGTATTTATATTTTAATCAGCAATCATATCTACGGAATTACTTTCTTTTGTATTAAGCATCACAATGAACAGGAGTCAGACGAGTACCAAAGATCTGTTTGACTGCCGCTTAATTAAAAATCTAAATAAAAATTATTTTACCTCATATAACTAAGATATATGAGAGTTAATTAGTAGAGAAATGATTGTTTAAGTTGCGTAAATTCAATTTAAATTAGTGTCAGTAAGTAGATATCTAAAATTAATTGTAATATGAATTTCTGTAAAAGTCCTGATCTATTTATATTAGACTATTATTACTTAATTTACATCGAAATACAATTATCCGTTCACTTTTGCATCTCATTTCCCAAAATATTCACTCACTTATATTGTTAAAGTGATGTTTTAGAGAATGAGCTGTATGAATGAACTGTGGATAATATATATTCGAAAATTCAATTCATGAAAACTGAACGCATACTAGTATTTCGATTCTTCAGTGAAAAACTTCTATTAGTTAGATGCAGTGCTCATCTAGTTCACTTTGTTTTAGTTGCTTGCAAAAAGCTCTTGCAGCAAAATGCTTCCCACAAATTAACTTTAATTTGAGCTCAGTGACAAATCAAAGTGCACACCTTATATAACTGGTGGTTACTCTCTCATCCGGCCTTTACGAGGACAGGCAACAACAACAACAGCAACAACAATAACAATAACAAGGCAAACAATAACAACAGCGTATTGCATGCTGAGCTAACGCTGTGCAGAGGGATATTCAGGAGCCTGGCCGAGGCACAAAGGGCTCTACTCTATCGTTGGTTTATTTGGCCGCAGGCTAAATGACATTAAATTACATGACGACTACACGACAACAGTGGGCTAGGTGGGGCGGGGTGGTGTCAGGCTCTCTGCCGATTTGAGAAAAATGTTGCGCAGTAGTCGCGGGCAAAGCGTTTTACAACAGCTTGCACAGTGTATCCTGTGCATGTCCTGGCAGCGGCAGCGACAGCGACAGCGGCAGCATAACTCGTTGCTTAACATTGTTGACTTCCTGTTTTACCCGCAGCAGAGTAATGCCCGGGCCTATGCGAACCCGCTGGCTCCGTAATTTGTAGGAATACACAGCGCGTCGGCAAACAATGCCGCGCATCAAATAACACATTTGCAGCAAGGACTCCTGCTACACGATCGTTAACGCCCCACTGCCAACTGCCAACTGCCAACTGCCGAGTGCATTTTTATTGTCATTCAATTGGATTCGAATTTTCAGCGGCAGTCCGTGTGACAATTGACGCCTCAAACAAACAGGAAATGCTCCGATTCCTGGCTCCGGCTCTGGCGTTGATCGCCTGCGAAATTTGAGCAGCTCTTAGATTTAATTAGCCCACGACTTGATCTTCAATTCACAGTCCTTAACCTCCATTTGTGAAAATTCGCTTGATGTTAAGTGCAATTGTGCATTAGGCTTTGCAAGTGTAAATCTGTGTGTGTGTGTGTGTTTGTGTTTGTGTTTGTGTGTGTTTTCCTGATGACAAATGCGCATTGTGTAATTCGAGTTCGGTGTTTGCGCATTGTTTGTGTTATTGCATTAATTTACGACAATATGGCCCGTAATTAGTTGGAATTTGATTACGGCATTGCAGTGCCGGCTTCTGGCAGCCTGCATTGCGCGTACTCTGAGTGCCTCTTTGTGTTTTGAAGTTGTAATTAGACGAGCATGTTAAATAGCTTAGACTCATATTGTGTATTCAATGGAGTCGTATAACCTAACTCTTGAGCGGAGATTAAAGGATGACTATTTAAACTTCTATTTTACTATTTTTTTGCAGGCAACTAACTGTGGAATTTGTTCATAGTGAACTGATAACGGTTCACTTAATATACATTTCATAGAGTAAAATTTCAGCATTCAAATCAAAAAATTGATAAAGATTTCAATAAATGTCTTATTAAACTAAAACGTTTACAGCAAATTCATATATTCACATATATCAAAGTATAAACACACATTTCGAGCATGTACATTTATAGATGTATAAAGCTGACAAAATAGTTGCATCAAACATGAAAGAGAATAGACCATAAGGTTGAAAATAAGTACCGATAGAGTCATAAAAAGTGGACCATAGTGGACGGCAGAGAGACGGAGCAGGCAGAGAACAAATGCAAGTTGATTAATGCACCTCAAACACAGCAACAAAAAAACAAGAACAATAAAAAACGAAAAGGACAAGCCACATAGCAAGCGCTGATGAGTCTATTACAGACAATAACAACAAAAGCAACTGACGCAATTGCAATTGCCCATGCACACACACACACATACAGATACACCCATATGCTTATAGGCTTAGCCACCCCTCCAAACTACCCTGTGCACCAGCAAAAAAAAAAGGCACGCGCCCTACGCACTAAAATAAAGTCCATAAACGAAGCGCCAACCGCACTGGCTAAAAAATAAAGTACACAAAGAGGCCCTCATAAAAGGGAGCACGGCTAAAAATTGGCAACATTAACAGGCCAGGCTGACCAGGCACACACACATACACACACATAATGATGACAAGGATAATGTGCGAGCAGTCAGATGCGAGTTGTGAAATAAAAATAAATGTGCTAAATGGATAATAAAATACAAAGGGAGACAGTCATAATGGCCACTCAGACACTCGACAACCGCACGAATAAAATTGCACACACTGGCAAAAAAACAACAACAAGCAACAACAACAGAATACAGAAATAACAAGCGCTGCTTATTGTCCTCTGCGCTTAAAAAACAGCGGCATTTAACTGGCGTGGCCATTGTACTTAATTGAACTGTCAGCCAAAATAGATAAACATAATAGTCCACTGCGCAACTGTCAAGCAATAAATGGACACTCACTGTTTTTTTTATCGAATCTGACATTTTGGCCAGCTACGACAGTTGGCCGAAAATCTCGCACTTCTTGTGGCCCCACTGAAGCTGGCTGGATTAATATTGCTGCTCTCTGAATTTATATACATATAAATATATTTATAATGCTATGTAAGGTATATATAAGTCTGCTTTCATATCGACTTTTATAAGTAAAATGATAAAAACAAAAAAGATAATAATAATAATAATAATAATTTTTCATTTTAAGTTTATTATTATTAAGTTATTATTATTATTATTTAAGCTGCTTGACTAGGATCCCTGCGAAGAGCTGATATTCCTATTATTTTACGACTTAAGAGATAGCTAAGAGACGGATAGACGAATAGATTCGCAGCGTCAGATCCACAACGCTTTACGACAGACAATCTGATAGACGATCAGCTTAGCTCATATTTGTATCTTATATGGCCTGACATGCCAACCTTTGCCATCATTATAAATATAATATAATATAGTAGTAGAAATGTAGTAGAAATATTATAGAATAGTATTATATTTGATATAGTAGTAGAAGTGTAGTAGAATATTATTATAGTTGATTTGGAAAACGATAGTAGTAGAATATTATTATATTTGACTTAGAAAATTATAGTAGTATAAATGTAGTAGAAATATAGTAGAATAGTATTTTATTGACTTGGAAAAAGATAGTAGTGGAAATGTAGTAGAAATATAGTAGAAATATAGTAGAATTGTATTATAGTTGACTTTAAAAAATATAGTAGTATAAATGTTGTACACATATAAAAGAATATGTGTAGTAGAAATATAAAAGACTAGTAGTATAGTTGTCTTAGCAAAATATAGTAGTAGAAATGTAGTAGAAATATAGTAGAATAGTATGTATTATATTTGACTTAGAAAAATATAGTAGTAGAAATATAGTAGAATAGTATTATATTGACTTGGAAAAAGATAGTAGTAGAAATGTAGTAGAAATATAGTAGAATAGTATTTTATTTGACTTAGAAAAATAGAGTAGTAGAAATGTAGTAGAAATATAATAGAATAGTATTTTAATTGACTTAGAAAAATATAGTAGTAGAAATGTAGTAGAAATATAATTGAATAGTATTTTACTTGACTTAGAAAAATATAGTAGTAGAAATGTAGTAGAAATATAGTTGAATAGTATTTTAGTTATCTTAGCAAAACTAAATTAAGATTTATGTGATAGACGAAGTAGTCTAGTAAATATATGATTGATTTTTAAAGAATATTGAGCTAAATAAGCTTTGCATATATTTAAGAAACTCTTTGGCTCTTTAACTCTTTGATTCGATTTAATATTCAACAAGATGAGCGTAGAGCAATTTACCAAAAAATATATCAGGCATTAGCACTAGCCACGCAAAAGCTCGATAAGACTTGCTTATATAGAAGACACATATACATACGAATAAATCTAGATATATACCTACTACATATATACATATATATATACTGGCTGCCAAAACAATAGCCAACTTTGCGCTAAGCTGCTGCACTTCATGCCCAAAAAGGCTGCAATTAAAATAAGTACCTCGCCGTTTGGCTGCCAGTGGCTGCGTGAGCTGTGGGTGGACTGCGGAGATTTGAATGTGTATGTTTGTGTGTGTGTGTGTGTGTGTGTGTATGTATATGCGCGAAAAGCAACAGCCAAAAAAGTAACAAAAAGCCCAAACACACAAACACACACACAGAGAGAGATATGTGTATATGGTATATAAGCACATTGTGTTCGCAAGCTAATTAAGAAATTACTGCAGGCTAAACAGCAAAAGCCCGGACCCCGCCCAGGCGGGGCACCGCCATTACCAAAAAGCCATTCAATATAAATATGTATATGTGTGTGAGTACGAAAAATGATATTAACAAAATAAAAACAGAAGAAGCAGCAGCAGCAGAAGCAGAGGCAAAGCCAAGTCGAAGCAGCAGTTCGCTTTTTTAGAAAAAATAAATCTAATAAAATAATGGAAAAAATTAAAATAAAATTGTATATATAAATTGCATTTTTGCAATTTTACACTTTACATTTAAAGTAAATTAAAAATTTAGAAATCAAATATGTTTTACGATTGCTCAAAGCTAAGAGCATATATCATTTAAAAATCTCTTTTGCAAAACCCATATGCCTTGCATTGGGAATGTCGCCCTACAAAAAATCTGCCATAATCCACCAAGCAGACAGACACACACGGCCGCCCGCTCAGACAATTCACTTTACATATGAGCAATGTTAACCAAAGCAACCAAAAAATAAAAAAGAAAAACAAAATGCCAAAAAACAAAAGTTGTGCAAAGAGTAGAAAAAAAAAGCCAAAACTGAAATTATGAAAGCAGCCAAAAAGCATTCAAATTATTCTCCCCTCTCAGCCCAGCCAGGCTGTGCTGGCAATTTTCATAATTTCTCTACAATTTTCAGCCATTTTATAAAATGAATTGAAAACCTAGCTGTTTTATTTTTGGGCGCACAGAATGAAAAAAGAGCGGGGTTTAAAAGCAAGAAACAAATATATAAAAAAAAGGAAAATAAGAAAAAGAAAAACCAGCAAATCTATTCATGCGCTTAAATAAAATGCTCAAGCACTTGACTGCATCCATAGAAAAAATAAAAAGAAAAAAAAAAAAGAAAAACTGTTGAGCAAAGATGAAAAAAATATATGTATATGAAAAAATAAAAAAATATTAAATAAAATAAAATCATTTGCCAAGTAAGGTAAAAGCCGTCCACGTAAAAGCTAGTCTAATTTTCTAGGAAGGCTTCTAAATAGACCAAGTTAACATTGCGAGCCATTGTTGACGTTTGCCTGCAATCAAATTGGAGCGCACGGGATTGCCTTATGGCTGGCGAATCCATTGCTTAAGCAGATTATTGGCTAACGATTTCAACAATTTAAGTTGATAAGCTGAATTAAAGCGAAATAAGTTGCAATTGTTAAATAAAATAAATATACATATATGCATATTACAATGAAATTGAATTAATTACTTAGAGTGTGTGTGTGAATGCAAACGCCTCAAATAATTGATCAATAAACTGAATGCGACACGCACACACACACACACACACATACAAAATACATATACACACACACACACACATGTACAAGTACCATTTGTATCTTTCTGGTTATTTGAACTTGCAATCGTTTGTTGCGCATAACCGAAAGCATTTTATGCATTTTTATTGCTATTTATTCGTAGCGCACAATTTGCAATTTATTTTTGCAATTTAACACGCTGCGCCGCAGCCAGAGGGCGTTAAAATAAAAAACAACAACAACAACAACAAAAGCATTCGATGCGCTCAGTGCGAGTTAACAACAACGGCAAGAGAAGCAGCAACAGCAACAGCAGCAGCAACAGCAGCAACAGCAACAGCTACAACAACTGCAACATAAGTGCACAATAAATTGTTAAAACGTCCAACAACAACAACAACTGTTGCATCAATTGTTGCACAGCTACACCACAGCAGATACAATTACATGCACATTTATATACCCACTATTAACACAAGTTGTGCAGAGAGCTTTGCATTTGCAATTAAGCGTTTCACAATACCTCCCACCCACCCCCCACCCCCCGCTTCAACGGTGGCGCCGTCTGCCATCAACCTAGAATCATTTTACCAAAGCCCATTACAGCAAGTGAGGCGTGGCTGCTGCTGCTGCCGGTGCAGTCGAACATCGATAACTTATATTCCCGTTGGGAAATATATATGTAGATATTTTAATATTCATTTTAAATAATAGCTCAATATTGTGCTCATTCCCAAATTCCTAATTCTAGCAAACTCATTATTATATACATACATCTTTGGATTTAATACTGCTTAATACCCTGTAATTTCATGTAATTTCATGTATTAGTATTTAAGAATATGCTTTTGTCTAAAATAAGCAAGACTCACAGCGGTATATATTCATATATGTATCGGAATGCAAGTGAATATATTAGATTCGTTTGGTCAATAATTGAAGTAAATTATTGACTGGAGAAAAATATATAATTTAACGTGCAAAAATGATTGTATGCTCACAACATTTGACTTGCATCACGCATAAATATTATCCATACAAGCAATATATTTTGTATATGTTATAAGAATTATATTTAATTACGTAAATTTATTGTAAAATTTTTATTATAATATTTTTATGTTCATAGCCAATTTTATTATTTACCATTATTTACCATTATTTTTATTATTATTACCATTATATCATGTTTTAGTATATTATACATTATAGTATATTATTTAATCCAGATATATTGAGGTAGAACTCTATTCGATAAAAGCTCTGTCTGTCTTCAATGACTGAGCACTTGAGCTTCGTTTTGCCATAGATTTCTGATTCCTGATTATCGATTGTGAGGCACGGTCTGCTAATGCCAGTTCATCGGTTATAAGGCGTGTCCTGTCTTATATACGTATATAACTATGAATATAGAACTTTAAAATGGAGCTGAATATAAAAAAGCAATTCAGCAATTCAGCAATTTTATGTAAATTGCCAGAGACTCCCAAGAGACTGTATAATGTATCCTTAAAAACCTCTCATATGCTACGATACTTTAAAAAAATATGAACCAGCTGAGATTACTTAGACTATAGAACAAAATGTTTTTAAATCAATCTGATCCTAAGTTTCCAGCTGCTTCCGCCTCTGAAATACCATCATATAAAAACAATCAAAACTTGTCTGTGTATATTATATAATTATTTTTTATTGATTTTTATTTTCTTTTTATTTTTATTATTTTTTTTTTTTTCATATATATAAGCATTTTTAAGAATTTAATGTTTTTTTTTTTTTAACTTATTTTAAATGTAGGTTGCGCTGCTTTTGTTTTTATTTTTAGTAAATTGATGTAATAATTTTACTAGTTATTTGGTAATTGCTTGATATAATACATACAAATGTGCACATGCTGAGTTTTTTTTTTTACTGGATTTTTCTTGTTTTCTTCATAGCTTATACAGCGCTCAATTCAATATATATAAACTTCTTTTTTATCCATTTTAATTTTATTTATAACTTTAATTTTAATTAGCCTGCTTATGGAAACCAACTGATAATTATTGTTAAGTTAAGTTTATTATTTGATGTGGACTCAACTTGGATCTGACCAGCGATCAAAGTTCGAGTAAAATAATACGTTATTATGTTAGATAAGTGGAAAACACATATTTATAGATTTATTTGTAATCTCTATTTACACGCTAAAGTACAAGCAAATAAAGCGATAAACGGAAGCGATACATTTACAAAATGAGACTTAAAATCTACTGAGCAATAGGCATTTAGTTTTATACAATGAGAGAGCAGCGGGGCAGCAGAAGTGACGGAGAGAGAGAGAGAGACAGAGATAGAGAGAGGAGCTTGAGTTGGTTATGCGAACCTCTGCATAAGTAGTATGTGTATATACAAAAGCTTTAGGAACAAACTATTCAAAAACTTTACAGCTTTATAACGATTATGTGGAAGAGGCGCGGCGAGCCGTCCTCAATTTTTGGCCTTTGTGGTTAGCATTGAAACCAATTGATGTGCACTTAGCCGCTGATCCTTTTGTCAAAGTTTTCAATAGAATTTTACAATGCCAGTGGGAGCGGGCCGTGGGCGGTGCGGTGCGGCGCGGTGCCAGCTGTTCAGTAGGAGTGCGCCTTGCTGATTATCGATTTCTCCTCGACAGCAGAGGGCATAGACGAATCATGGCCACCACCAGCCTCGTTCCGTTCAAAACAATTATTGTTCTTTGTGTGCAGCTCGAAGGTGCTGGAAGACGGCGGAGGCGCAGCTGATGGCGTCGATCGAACGTAGTCATTGGATGTCTGCGGCTGCGACTGCGACTGTGGCTGGTCTGCGAGAGGCTCCTCATCGGCCTCGACATCGATGGCCGCATCGTCCTCGTCCATGGCTGTGAGGTGCTCCTGCTCGCCGTCGGAGTCCACGTCCACGGAGCAGCGTCTCAGCTGCATCGCAGGTATTCGCAGCGGCATGGGCGACATCGCCGTGGGCGGTGGCGGCTTCAGCAGCGTTATGGGCGCCGCCAGGCAGCCCACGTTCTATACAAGCGACGACAGGGGCGGCCGCGGTGGGCTGGTGTTGCGGGCAGCGGCCGCAGCATAATACTGCATGGGATGATGATGCGGCGGTGGTGGGGGCACAAAGCCAGCCGTGGTGCCATCGTGATAGAGCACCGGCACACGCACCAGACGCTGCGCCGCATGCGCCATGTTGGCCATGTTGGCTGCCTCTAGCTCGGCGGCCAGCTGGCGCTTCCATTTGTTGCGGCGATTTTGAAACCATATCTTCACCTGTGTCTCGGTCAGCCGGAGCGAGGCCGCCAGGCCAGCGCGCTCCGATGAGCTCAGGTATCGCTTCAGATCGAACGTGGACTCCAGCTGGAACACCTGGGCACGCGAGAAGACCGTGCGCGTTTTCTTCTTACGCTTGGAATTGCTGCCATCGCCGTGCGGCGACGAACTGTCCGATGGGCCGTCGGTGCCGTCATCTTCCTCAATGATTTCCTCGCCTTCGTCGTCCGATTCGTTGGAGCTGGTGGGCAGCATGTAGCCGCCGCTCGCATGAGAGCCCGACAGATGGTGCCCATGATGCGAGAGTCCGCCAGCGCTGCTGGTGGGCGTGCTGGGCTGATGTGGATGCTGTAGATGCTGTTGGCCGGCATGTGGATGCTGTTGCTGTTGCTGTTGCTGGTAGAGCGTATGATGGGAGCTGTGGTGCGACGACGATCCACTTAAGCCAGGAGGTGGTGATTTGTTGGCGTGGCCATTGCCCGTGTTGTTGTTGTTGTTGTTGTTGCTGGCATTTGCAGTGAGGTTGTTGTCAATGTTGCTGCTGTTGTTGTTGTTGTTGTGGTTATTGTTGTTGCCGCTGCTGGGGCTCAGCGATGTGGGCGATGGTGGATTTTCAGTGGTGTTTGTGGAGGAACTGTCTGCAAAGTGAGCAAGATAAAGAAAAAAGAGAGCGCATGAGTGACAATCCACTTTACTGAGAGAGAGAGAGCACGCTGTGTGTGTGTATGTGTATGCATACACATATACATACATATATTTATATTTATATAGTTGTGGAGCAGCAGGAGGTGGTGGCTGCTCTAAGGGTTGTTTAAGCTATCATTGTAGACATGTGTGCGTGTGTGTGTGTGTGTGTGCTGCTGCTGCACAGATTTAAGCTGCAACACTTAACCTCACACTTGCCTTCGTCTTGTCTCTTCCTTTCATTTTTGTTTCATATGCCCCACAAAACAACTTAGAGCGCAGACGCGTAGAGTAATTGCTCTGCACCCCTGCAACCCGCACCCTGCGCACTCTCGTCTACCATATACACATACATATATGTATGTATATGTGTGTGCGTGTGCGTTAAATTACCATTTAAAATGGCCGTCAGTCAGCTGAGCGATTTCAGTTTTATTGAGCTTTTAGTTTGGATCCTATTTGAAAAGTTTAAATTGCTGTAATTTGATTCAAACAAATTTCACTTGCTGCGCACCGCCCCGCCCCCCCTACGAAACTATGCGCTGAATCAACTAAATTCCAGAAGCCTCACATGGCGCAAAACTTAAGGCCAGTTAACATGAGCAAATGCAATTGCATCGACTTCTAATGCTAAGAGCCCAATCAATTGGGCTTTAACGCTCGCTGACCAGAAAGCTAGCCAGTAGCTCTCCCCCTCCCTCTATCTTGGCAAATAGTTAACAAATGCAAGCATGTCAAGCACTTTGTGCATTCCCCGCAGTTGTAACTCAATACTCGATTACAAATTGCAATTAATTGAAAATGGCGATTACTGCAGTCGTGTTTCTGAATAGCCAACGCAACGTAACAACGTAACATGTGTAGCTGCGTGCCAATGACACAGCCACCCACACCAATACACGTCTCGGCATAGTTGTTGTTGGCTGCTTCAGGGTGCACTTTGTGTGCATTGCTCAAATTCTTGCGGGCATTAGACAAGTTTACGCGGCCAACTATGCAAATTAAACGAAATGCTGCTAAGAATGTCTGCCACGGCACATTCTTTGCCAAAGCATTTCAGCTATTCGCCTTAAGCTCTGTCTACAAATATATATACATACGAAATGTATATACATACATACATATTATTTTAAATCTATTTGCTTACAAAAAGAGATTTTGTATTTAAAAAGCTTAAAGATATTTATTTATAATTGCACATAAAAAAATTCAACTTTAATCTTCTTAAATAGAAAATCTGTCTTAAGCGCAAATCGATTTAAATCTGTTAATTTCTGCTTGTTTATATAAATATTTAGCAAATAGTTAAAGCAAACTTACCGTGCGTTGGACTATGGAAGGGCATGCGCTGCGGTGCCCAGGGCCAGCCGGGCGGGCATAGAGCTGCATAGCGTCCAGCCAAAGCGCCCCATTGCGAAATGAAACCCAATCTGCAAAAAAACAATAACGAACAATTAGTTTTAATTAATTGCAATTATTACAGGTAAGCAATGAAACTGGCTAGAATTAGTTAACTAAATATACATATGTATATATATATAAATATTTAATATGCCGACGGCATAAATTTGATAAACACATCAAGAAAAATCAAAGCTGGCAGAGAACGACCCCTAAATGCCAAGCAACCCCACACCACATCAGGCAGCGGCCATAACTGGCAACAGCTGCTGCAAATTTGACTCCCCAAGAAAACACACAAAAAGACACACACACACACACACATACATATATATAATGTAAGTATGTATATAAATGCCGACGACGTCCATGTAACCTTGTTAGGTTGTTGCTTAAAAGCATCTTTATAAATACATTTATTTATTTATGTTAGACGCGGCAAAGTTTCCAAGACGAAACACTTTTTGGCGTTAACGTTATAATGTGTTCCACATACAAATGTGTGTGTGTGTGTCTGATTGGGGGTAGGTTTTGGTGGCGCTGTCGTTGGGTTTATTGTGCTAAATCAAAGTTTTCAAGTCAAATCATTTAGGCAGAAGCTAATGCGAGAGTTAATTGGAAGAAAGCTGCTCTTGTTCTCTGAGGGTAGCACAGTGTGGTTAGCTGGAGTGGGGGGAGAGTGGGTAGTGGGCGTAGGTTTTTATGTCTGACTGTGGCACTTAAGAGCTTTTTCGTGGCCAGCCAACTGCTCAAGCATTCTAGCCCGGCAATTTGATTGATTTATTGATATGCTCAAAAGTGTTTCAGGTGTTCTTAAGTTTCCCACGCACTCAATGAACTTTGCTGTTAAACAATCCGGCCGGTACATAACGTAACCACCATCCACTGTCCACTGTCCACTCCCACCAGTCTAGAATGCCCATCGGAGGCCGCTTTGCTTTGGTTTTTGTTGCTGCTGCTGCTGCTGTTGTTGTTAAACCCTTTGACCGTTTTGCAGCTGACCCGTATGCAAGCAGCAGACTGTGATTTCTTTTCGACCCCAGGCAGCCCCCAAATGCGGCCCAGCCACCCCCAGTCAGACAATGAGCTGGCCACGTTGTGTGTGACATTAACATTTAGCTGACCTCTTTCACAGCGGCCAAGGTGCAGGTGTGGAAATCAATAGTCGTCCATCTCTTTCACCTGCTCAACATGTGTATGTATGCGTGCATGTTTCTCTCCCTCTCCCTCTCTCTGTTCTCCGTTCTCTGTCTGTCTGTGGCACTTGGTTTCCCCTATTTCGCATTGGCAAGTAATGTTTTTCAATTAAATGTACCTTTCGCCTGCGCCCGCTGTTAAATTATGAGCTGCTCCCTCTTTAAGAGGCGCTTCAAAGGCTTCCCCAACTGGCTAACTCCCCCAGCTGGGCCTGGGCTGTTTGGCAAGCTGGCGGCTCAAATCACTTCTAATGGGCTTCATGTTTACAACGTCAATTGAGAGAAAGCCGCTCAAAAGATGACGTCCTAACCACTCCTCAAATTACCGGCCAGCAGCAAAAGCGAAAAACACACAGCAAAAAAACAACAAGAAGCAACGAGAAGCAACAAAACAAACGAGTCAAAAGAAATTACCTCAATTACTGCGCTAATTTTGGTCGCTGAAAGCGCTGTCAACGGAAAGGGGCCCCAATGAATTGCAAACAGCTTGTAGCTATTTGCTTTACTAATTATCCAAATCAAAGGCGCTGCCCGAGTCCGTGGCAGGCATTTGTTTTCCGCCCAGCAATGAAATAAATACAACATTCCATTGCCTGCGGCGGCCGCAGACCGCGTGGCTCCATCTACATTTTCATTGGTGTCACTTTGTGGCGGAAGTGGATGACCATGTTTAAAATTCACCGGAATGGGGCGTGCCCATTCAGCCGCCCCCAGGAGCTGTCAGAAGTCAACGTTGAGCGACCCAAGCGCCCCCCCACCTACCAGACCAGTCCAATTCCTCACCCACTTCAATTTGATGCATGGCTGTTATTTCTCGTTTAATGAATTGTTTGCGGTTCTTGCTTTGGGCTTCTTTCACGTCGCTGTCATATTTCGTGTTGGGGGCAGCTCTCTTCGAGCTGGGATAAAAACTCAGCTATGCAATTGAGTTGTTCAACATGGCGTTCTACATGGGTTCCATGCGCCTTTTGCTTTTCCTTCGTTTGTTTGCGGGACAGGATTTTAATAAATTGGATATGATTCGGGCATGAAAGCGCTTTGAAGTTTTTCCTGCACGCAAACTAATTTCGTTAAGAAAATCTGCCAAGTCGCAGAGCAATCTTAACCTTTTGTGTGATATTTGGATTTATAATTCATATTTTTATAGGCGCAAATGGAGCTTAGTTTGAAGAGCAGATTTAATTATATGGATAATTTAATAAATTAATTTGTATATATTATAACCCGTGTTTAAGTAAATACAATTATTAGCTTTTTATTTAATTTTTTTAACAATTTACAACTTCATTTTTTCACGCATCGTTTTATATGTTCAGCTGCGCTTGCTGACAAAAAGCAAGAAAGAAGGAGCAAGAATAAGAAAGCTCTTCTACAAAAGCTCATTCAGTGGCTTGGTGGAGCAGAGCTTTCTGAGTGTTGATCGCCTTCCACGGAAAGCTCTCTTAGCACGAGTCTCAAATACAAGCTGATTTAATATGGAGAAGCAGTCGGCTTTCAACTTTTATAATAGTTAAAATGCAATCATAGAAAATTTATTTAAATTAAACTAAATATTTTAGCGTAACTTTGAAATGTGTTTCTTATTGAATTCTTATCATATTATAAGCTATAAGCTTATGCAAATAAATGAATGCATATTCACAACAAAACTAGAATCAGATTTGGGGTTTTTGACAATGTAATATTAATATAAAATAAATAATAAATAGCATTATAGAAAATATAATAATAAGTAATAAATAGCATTATATATTATGTAGATGATGTATAAATAATAAATAAAAAATAAATACATATAATAGAAATATTAATAATATAATAATATAATAGTATTATATATTCTGAGACCTATAGAGTAAATAATGTCGATAATATGCAATTATAACCTATATCAATAATATTAATAAAATACTGCAATAATTAAAACTCTAGCAGAATCTATTATTCAGAGCACTATTAATTTTATATATTAATATTTTTAACAACTACCAGCCCCCTTTTCCTTGGTTTTACTCTCTTCTAAAACTCTCTTCTTTTGTATTCAATCAAAAGCAAATTTTCTTCAGCTCAATCGCAAGACCCAACCAGAGTTGGTGCTGGAACTTTTCGATTGCCCCACAGGCTTGACTTTTCGAGTGCCCGCAGATTCAAAGAATTTGAAGAAAATTGAGCCCAACAGCTGCCTTAACCCGATGGTCACAGAAGCCACTTAAGTGGAACCGTGTAGCCGAATCATATCACACGCAAATAATACAATATATAGAGCAAACAATTGTTATAGAACGTTCCGAGCGCATTAGCCAAAATTAATTTAAATAATAAAATTTAAATGTAATATTAACAATGAACACAAATGGCTGTCGGCGCTAAACCGCTTAGGATTCGTTCATGCATAAGAGATTTGCACACGCTAATTGGCTGCATGGAGGCCCGAAATCAGAAAATATGCATTGCCCAAGCCCAACATTGAATCCATTGTGGTTCATGTGACAATTTGAGCGGTGCGGGCACTCGAAGCGACCGCAGAGTAGCCAAAATATTGAACAGCAACTCACAGTTGACTAAGCAGGAGCCCATAATAACCCGGCCATAGTTAACCCGGTTGGCTTGCTTTTGTCATTAAACGGGATTAGCATGAATATGTAGCTAAATACATGCATTCATATATATGAATGTATCTGTGTCTGTGTGTATTGTAATATTCGATGGCATGGAGCGGCTTAGGCAGCTTAGGCCACTTGAAAAATGGTGACATTTGTGATGCGTGCAAAATTAGTTTTTTGGCTGCGCCACAGGAAGTCGCACAAATGACACGCGCCCAGTAGCCAAAGCCAAAGCCCAAAGCCAAAGTCCAAAGCCAGCCCAGCACAGCCCCGGCCCGCCCATCCCAGCGCAAAGCAAAACGAAAGTCAAGCCTCAAATCTAGATATGAAATCAGTGCATGATGCACTATGCGACATGAATATGTTTTCATTAAATGGAAACAATGTATGTGCGCACGTTATCGAGATATAAATGTCAGAAATCGCGGACCATTTCACCACCAGTTAATCCCTTTGTGATAGATAAGATTAGTCAGGAGCGGGCGCATTGCATTGGGACTGGAATTGGATTGTAATTACTGTAGTAGATAATTATATTGTCAGTGCGTCCTTTTGGCGGTATCCTTCTAACAACAACAAAAAATTGAAATAAAATAAAACGTAAAAGCGAGCTGCACAATAGACAAATACACACACACAGACATACACACATACATAGACATTTCCTGGACTCGAGCACCCCTTCCGCTGGCCGCATTGGCCCTTTGTTGGGCGCACTCTCAAGCATATCAGGTTACACAGTTACAGCGCTTAAATGCGTTCTTTGCTGCGCTATAATTAAACCGCAGTTGAGCAGCAGCCAGCCGAAGGACTTCCACAGTAGCTGACCACTAATTAAAAAGCAAAAAAAAAAAAAACAAGGTAGAAATGTGCTTGCGGCCCAGGTGAAAGTCGAGTCAAACAATATTTACGTATGCACGTATTTTGTTTTAAACGATCAGTCAGCGTTTTGGGCGCGCTCGTATTAATCATTTGACGTTCGATGATCAAGTGATAAGCCCGTCACATAGCCAGCCACACGTCAGCTGTAAGCGCCAAACAGCAGGAGTCAACACTTGGTCACTGCGCGAGGGTGATCCTCGCGCTCTTAATTGGGGTAACCTGCACGCGACCCTCGCCACAGGACTGCGACTGCGACGGGGACTGCGACTCGCTTATCTCAGGATCGATCGAGCGAGCGCATGCGTAAATGAAATGAAAATGATCATCATTAAATGAATAAAAAACACACACACACACACACACAGGAAAGCTACTTTGCATGTGTGTTTGAATAAAAAGTTGAGCAGTCTCGCTCATAAAATAAAAGTGCAACATTTTTTTAATTCAACACATGCCTTAATCGAGTATTTTGGAAACTCGATCGCTTGACTCATGTCATGTCCTTTTTATGCTCATTTAAATGCCGGCTAAGTGGGGTTACCCCGCTTTTTGGGCTCTCATACATTGCCATATGTAGGTGGCTCTGTTCATAAATAAAAAATAAAAAAAAACACACATCAGGTTTTTAGGTAGGTCAGCAAGTCCATTCATTCAGTGAGGGTTCATTCAACACAAAGTTGCATTCATTCACATGCCTGGAATATTGACAGACAGTTATCAAACTGCATTGAATTACATGCTGCATCTGCAAATGTTGCGAAATTCGATATTCTTCATGAATTGCATGGTTAAATTGAAGTAATCAATATCGATGGAGGTCAGTCGGATGTAGATATTCAAATGGAAATTTACTTATTTAAGTTTGCATATGTATTAAAGCGGCTCAGGCGTACTTAAGCTGGAATTGTTATAGATGAAAAAAAGAAGAAGGAAAATACAAAAGTATTTATATTCATCTGGAACTTTTTGCCATAACTTTTACTTCTGACATTAAGTGACTGCTTATTCAGGCTAAGATTCGACTTCAATGTAGACTTCTCTCAAAATATAATAACAATTCTAACATATATAATATAATCTTCATAACTATCACTCAAATTCTATTGCTGTAACATTTACAGACTTCTGAAATACTCGGAACATTTTCGAATTTCATAAATTAGCCTTTCTTTTATCGCTAGTCTCTCATCTGGGCAGCCACTTAGGGTGTCCTCTAACATTTGCCCAGCACTCTTTGAGTATTTCCATTAAAAATTATTATCTCTAGCAATCAGTTAGAGCAACACGAATCACTCTAGGCTACTCGAGACAGGATTCGTGTGTTTTTCCCTAGAAGAGATTTGCGTCACCTCAATCTCAATGCTATTGTATTTCTTTTGCTCAAGGATTACACAAATTTTGCTCAATGCTTCGAGGGGCAGGGAAACTGGACTACATCAGGTGAAATTGTAGCCGCTTAGGCTCATTGGGAAATAAGGGAACGCTTGACTTTTTGGTTTCACGTTGGTCTGCCAAACAAAGAGCGAACGAGCGAGGCTCTCGAGTGGTAAGCCGGGTCTAAGCGGCCCAAGTAGCTACCGGGCAAGAACTTACCTTGAGAGCATGGCCGCATCCTGAGGTCCGGCCGCGCCATGTTGCGGCAATTGCGGAATGGGCGTTATCAGCGCTGTGGCGCCGTTCTTTTTCGCTGGCTCGCTGCGGCTCAGTATGCTGGAGATGGAGAAGCTGGTGAAACCATTGGAGCCAGTGGTGGCCTTGTTGCCATTGCTGCTCGTGTTGCTGTCGTTGCTGTTGGCGCCAATGGAGGCCGCCGCTGCTGCCACTGCGGCCGCAGCCGCCGAGGCACAGGTGCTGTTGTGGTTAACTGTCTTGCTGTTGTTGTTGTTGTTGTTGTTCAGGTTCTGGGCGAGCTCCTCACTGGCGCTGCCATTGCCGTTGCGCTCCAGCTCTGGTGTCTTGGGCGCCATGGCAGCCAGGGCCGGCGGTGAGCCGAGCCGGTCGCCCAGATGTGCCGGTGCAATGGCGTGCTGCAGCAGAGCGGGATGCGAAGCGGTGTGAGCCGGATGCAGATGACCAAAACTGTGCAGCGCGTGATGCAGCGCCACCGGATGGCCACTGAGCGAGCTGAGATGATGCTGCAGATGGTGGTGCAGCACGGCCGGCGGCACTGCGCCATTGGGACTGTGATGATAGTGCGGCACGGTGACAGCGGACGTCGATGTGGGCGTGCCGCTGGCTGTGTTCGGCGTGGAGCGATGCGTGGGCGTCGCTGGCGGGGAGCTGCCGTCCACGGAGCGTGCCGAGGGGCTCTCGCGACCATTGCTCATGCCGGCGGCACCCAACGGACTTGGCTCCGGACTGGACACCACACTAATATCAACCTCGGCGTCAGACGAAGACATCTCTGCACAGAACACGCACAAAACTCTTGCTTATTTCACTTGATTTCAATTGAATTGAAATCTTATTAATTCACAATGTTTTTTTTTTTTTATTATTATTATTTGTTGAAAATGTTCCATGAACTGTTTCAGTTACAATTGTTGTCACACGAATTGGCCGGACGGGCGATGAAAATAAAGTTCCTCAGGTGGCAACCGATACGTCTGCACCGTTTGATCAACGATTCGCATTTAAATTCAAATGTTTTCTGTTAACAAACGCAAAGTCCTGACGCGTCTGCCAGCCTACCTTTCTTTCTCTTTCGCTCGCTTAAACTCTCTCCCTCACTCAAACTCTAGCGCTGGCATGTGTGTGTGTGTGTGTGTGGTGGTGTTTGTGAAAGCGATCGCTTAGTAATTTTATTGTTTAAGTCTTTGGATTTTTAACCCCCGGTTGTATCAGAGAGCGTGTGCGCCGACTGCCTGCTGCGGCGTTCGACTGAAACTGAAACATGAAATGTGCTGAGCAGAACTAAACTCAGCTCGGATGGTTGGTTGGTTGTCGGCTGTGAAATTCTTTCGGTCTTTGCGCTAAATGGTTTTCCGCAAGTTGACAGTAGCACAAACACACGCACACACACATTCGCACGCACACAGTTAGAAGGTGAAGCAGAGATAGTAGCTGTGGGTCGTATGAGAGTTTGTTTGTGTGGGGATGTTTCTCTGCTTCGAGAGTCTCTCGTCGCATCGTGCGCGCTCTTTCTAGCAGGGGTAGCTAGCGTATGCAGCTCTTTGGCCCAGCCCGGCCCGGCTCGGCCCGGCCCATTTCCATTCCGTTTGCAGCTGAATTTCTGCTTTCGTTTATTTTGACAATTGCGCTGCAACCGCATCGACAGACACTTTGCGTGTTTTCTCCTATTTTCATTCATTTTGCATTTTGTTGTTGTTGTTGTTTTGTTGAAAGTCCTTAAGCACTGACAATAAAAAGTATAAAAAAAATAAATACGAAGAGCAAGTTTTGAATCTGAGCTTGAAACACTTGGCAATCGAAACATGGCTGAGAGGAAGTCTCGCTTAGCTGTGCGTGTATGGGTCTATATATATATATACATATGCAGATGTGTGTGTGTGTGTGCTTGTATCTGTGTTGGCCTCCCATTGAAATGCCAATATAAAATCAATCAATTGGCACCCGACAAGGGTCAAGTGCTGCTCTGTGTGCAGTGCTTTGGCTCCAAAGTGTACAAAGTATTTTAATTGATGGCAGTTGAAAGGTTCCTTTCGGGTGAAGTGAGCAAACGAATTAGAAGAGTGTTAAATTACATAAAAGAGCTTAATTAACATTTGAAATAAGTTAGTCAAATATGAAATCTATTATAATTATTATAAATTTAGCATATATATTTGCTGGCTAGTAAATACTTGTAGCGTATATTTATTGCATAAAATATAAATTTAAAAAAATTATTATAATAAAATTCTTAATAATAAAACATTTAATATAACAATCAGTGGAAAATCGCTTTGCATTTTCCTATCTGCTTTATATATGTAAATCAAACAAGTTCGAACTAATACCAACTCTTTGAGTCATATCACAGCACAAACGCGTTTCATTCCACAACGTTCCGCATAGGCGAACCACCCCGATGCGCGCACAGAGGCAGCCATTTTTACAAAAGCTGAGCAAACTTTGCAGACAACGAGAGCGAGAGCGAGAGAGAGAGAGAGAGCAGGGGAGTGTGAGAGAGAGCAAATTGAATTTTTAACTGCCTTCGACTGGGACGACCACGAGGCATTCAATAAGTGTTGCAGCAATTTGCACAAAACAAAAAAAAAACTTTATGCGAGGCAATTGCACAGAGCAAACTGCCCAGAAAGAGAGCGAGAGAGAGAGAGAGAGACAGTCAAATGGCATGATAGAGACAGAGCATGGGAGAGAGAGAGCAGCAAGTGCGTGCTGAGAGTGGGCGTGTCGACGGCAAGCCAATGGAAACCGTTCGCGGCCACCACTTACGCTCAGCTGACACCGCCGGCAAATAACCAAAAACATTTGCCAACGAGACGGCAAACGACGGCAACACAGAAAAATGCGTAGAAATTCATGCGCAATTACATTTATCCTGTTTAGAAGATTGCTTTGCCAAAGTGCGTCTCAAAGTGCTGCCAGCCACCGCAGACTTTGGCGCTAGCTCCCCTCTCAAGCATTTACTACATACAGACAGACAGACAGAGATATGCGCGTGTGTGCGTGTGTGTGTGAGGGTGCCGAGAGTTCCACCTGACGGCATTGCAATGTAACACATTTTTATGTAATTTCCCTCTGCGCTTTGCTTGTTTTTGATTCGTTTTCATGTTAGACTTTGCAACGAGAGCAGCCCATGGAGAAGCAGCTCGAAACGATTCCAAAGAGAGTACGACACCGTCGCTTAGTTCAAGAGGTGTTGACACTTAGGCGCTGCCCCACTTTAATTTTAACTGAATGCACAAATGAAATCGCGTTACCAGGGCCACTCGAACCAGGGCAGAGGGCGTCGTCACTCCACCTCCTGCAAAGGCCATATATACGAGGCTGCTTTAGAGAAACAATTTCATTTGATTTTGATTTCCTTTTGACGACGATGCGATGCGGACCTGTCATTATGTCCAATCACTACTAATTAGGCAAATTGAACAATGGGTGGACCAAAGGGGGATGCGTCAACAATTTAATATCAAAGAACTGACAAAATTCTAATTGCTCCAATTCTGAGAGTAGTTATTGCAAGCAGGCCTAAAATTAAAACTTGGCCCCCAACTGTTGGCCACTCCAGCCCCTCCTCCACCTGCACTCAGTGGTCAGCGGGCAAAGGCAAGCCACAAAAATTCCAAAAGCAACGACCAAAGCTCTTTTACTTCGAACATTTAAAAGAAATAACAAACTGTTCAACTGTCGGACAAAACGATTCTACAACAAATTGCACTGCAATAAAAGAGTATTTATATATATACATATAAATATGTGCTTGTGTGTGTGCGAGAGAGAGAGTGTGAGATAGCGTATGGCTGTGTTAGAGCGAAAGACGAGTGAAACCAAAGCCAAAGCCAAAGCCGAAAGCACTGCAGACATGCTTCAGAGCTTTTCACAGTACGTATGCTAGCATATATATATATGTATATATGTATGTGTGTGTGTGAGTGTGCACAAAGGCAAACAAGAAAAACAACTCTTAATTGACGTACGAGCAAAGTGGGAGTTGCAATTTTCATTGACTCCACTTTAGCTGGCAGTCGGGTGCCTAAAAGTCGACCACAGCGCAGTGCATACGGCCGACAGGTCGTTGGAGGAGCTACGAGGAGGCGGCATAGGCGTGAGGTGAATTTGGTATGGCTATGCTATGCTATGCTATGTATGCGAGAGCTTCTAGTCAGGCTTGAGCAACAGATTTTGATCGGCCAACTGAAAGCAACTGCTTGGTCTATGTGAGACGCACACACATACAGACATTGTCTATATTTCGACATATGCCACAAGCAATATTTGCTCGACTTAACTGCAATTAATTTGGCAATTGACGTTGGTCTATATTGCTGTACACAGGCATACACACACACACACATACATATGTATATCAGCTCAATGCAATGTGGTGGGGGGGGGGCTATAATAACATAAATTTATGCTGGCAAATCGAAAGCTCCATTTCCTTATCGGGCACATTAGGCAAATGAGTACGGCTTTTGTTCGCTATTAACATTTGTATAATAGACGGCGAGCATGCCAAACAATAAACTGCACGGCATGGCGGAATGGAATGGAATGGTTAAAAGCAAATGGAGTTGTAGTCAGTTCGACGGACGCTAGCGTCTATTTTGGATATTAGGCTGTTAAATATCTGACGCGCTTTCGGGGCTTGGCTTTGTCTTCATTCAAATGCAAACAATAGCTGGCTAAAATATGTAACGCAACCCTCTGCCTCTCTACCACCCACCCACACACACACACACACACACATTTACAGAGAAGGTAACTGAAAGAGTATATATGTATGTATATATGTGTATATGAACACACGCAACTGAGGCAGCCCCTGTCGCTGCGCTCATAAATAACGCTTTAGACTCTGATTTAAATAAATTGTATTACGAACGCTCATATTTTATCATTTCAACAGTTTCGCGTGGCCCACGATTCGATTCCAATTTCTGTGTGCTTCTCCTTCAAGATTTGAATCCAACCTGATTGAGCACCATTTTAAACGTATAAATTTCATTCTCAAGTCGTTAAAATGCTGCTCGAGGACAAACGACAAAATGTGCAGAGAATTTGACTCCATTATGCTGCTCATCTGCTAGTTATTGATTTTAAAAAATATTAAACAAAATAAATTTAAGGCAAATGCACAAAATTGACAAGTGTTTGAAATTTTGAATTGTTTTAATTATTGCCCAATAAAAATACATAAATTCTATCTAACTGTGCGAAGCAAATTTCGGGTTTTGTTGTAACAATCATTGGCTATTAAATAAATTGAATTGATAAATGAAACGCTTGCCGGCTAACAACAACTCACAACAGTATTAAATTACCATTTGTAATAACACACAAATAGTGAAATGGGTCCTGGACGGGCGTGAGTAGTGAGTGCTAAAGAGAATCAGCGAATAATTAAGTCAGACAAAGAGAAATAAAAAGAGCCGCAGAATTTTGAGTGAATCGAATACTGTTGGCTAAAAAATGAAACTCTGCTAAACGTTAAATATGAAGTAAGCCAAAAGAAGGGAATGTAAACAATTGTGAGTGCTCATAAAGAGATTGACCGACTTAGAGATACCCAGTACTAGGTAGCAAGCATCAGTAATTCATTACTGCCTATCCCATTTAGTTAAAAATATTTCATTAATAAAGAAATCTATAAGCTGAAATCTCTAACATGATTTAAGATTTACCTGTACTACTGCAAATTAGTTTTAATATTATAAAAAATATGTCGTATCAACTAAAAATTAAATAAACATGATGATAATTAATTTTATAAAATTTTTACATTTATTTTTGGCTGTACACATATTAAAAGAAAATAATAACAATAATAATTTTCAATGTTTTTTTTTTTTTGCTGTACACATATTAAAAGAAAACAATAATAATATTAATTTTAAATATTTTTAAATTTATTTTTGGCTGCACATATATTAAAAGAAAATAATAATAATTTTAAAATTGGTTTTTTTTTAATTTTTTTTGGCTGTACATATAGTTAAAAAAAAAAATACACAAAAAAAAAAATAAAAAGAAGATTTAGTTTTTTTTAAGAAATATAAATAAAATAATTTTTAAATTAATAGATCCCTTAATATTTGATTATTCACATATAATATATCACAAAAAACAGGAATAATTTTAGCATATCTTTTTTATTTAATAAATTTTTAAATATATAGTACTTTAAAAAATAAAATACATATGTTTATTTTAAGTTTTCTGCAATTTGTAAATTTAGAACACACAAGGAATTAATACCGTAAAAAAGCATTACTTACACGATTTATTGTCGTATTTTATAACACTGCGACTTGCCTGTTTTCCCATTGTGTGATTTTAATTTTTGATTTGAGGCACTCCTCGTCCTCCCCGAGCCCAACGGGCTTTACCATGTGCGGTCTTTGTGAGCCGCCTAATTTTGCAACTGAATGCGTCGCAGCAAAAGGATCAGAGGCTACCTATTGAGGGATCCACTTGAAAACCGATCGCGGATTAATGTGATTAACTTACAGTTGATTTCAGCATAAAGGGCAGGGCAGGGAGAGCTGCGCTCAATGGGAATGAGAATAAGTAGAGAAAGTTTCAAATTCAACTGCAAGCGGATCCTTTTGGCACATCAGAGACGGCGGCTCACACAAAGGCACCCCGCGCAAATCGAGCTAAAGTCCTTAATGCCGCTTGGATGTGCGTATTCGCATTGCCATTGCCATTGGCATTGGCACAAAGACAACAAACAAACAACCGACAGACAACAAACAGTAGCTAAGACTTAATTATTTTATAAGGCGGACAGCAACAACAGCGCAGCGGGCGGGATGCGGACCGCCCAGTGAGCGCGTCCTGCCGATTTGTGGTTACTGTTGACTATTAACGTGCATATGTGTGCGTGTGTGTGTGTGCGTGTGTGTGTGTGTGAGTGAGTATATCTAAATTGGCCTTGCTGGCTCACTGAGTCGCTGCTGCTCAAGGAAATATCAATTTGTCGCCACATCATAAAAGGCAGCGCAATAAAATTACCCCCCCTCGAAACTCCGTACGGAACATCTATATCTTTGTCAAATCCCACATTCAATTTGGCACTGCTTTGTGCGCAAAATCCCCAAAGGAATCAGCTCGTCCGGTACGCGGCGCCGCCACCACCACCCACTGAAATCCGAGGCAAGAAGCACAATAACAAAGCGAAACTCGCAAAAATAAATAAAAAGAAAAAAACAAAAAAAAAACAGATACAAAGAAAGACACCTCGTAAATGGCAAATGCAATTCGCGTATTTTATGACGCGCCACGTTGATGGCAACGGCAACGGCAATGGCGATGGCACAAAAGTGCTTCATATCCACCCAGTTGGAGGAGCACATTGAAACAATGGTGAAGGCTGGAGTATTTGCAATAGCTCTCACAGCGCCAGGCATAAGCTGGGCGATAATAAGAGACAAGCAAAATAATAAAATAAATAATGAAGAACAATTCAATTATTTTCAGTCGAATGCTGAAAGCCACAAAATCACTGAGAACTGACTACATAAAGTGCTAACGGCTAATGATGATACATTATGCTGGGATAGATGATGTGCCCAGGTCTCTGAACTCAGTCTGCATAGACTAATAAATTGACGTTCTTATATATGTAGGTTGTTTTGGCTTGAAGAATTAGCAGGGTTTGAAAAGGGAATGCTTGAAATAAAAATGGAAAATATATATTATAAAAAATATTTTATATAAATATGAAGTTAGTCAAATCGAAATGGATCAAATTGTATAAAGAAGAATATTATGGGATTATCGACAGCTTCTTCACTATCAAGTCCTCAACTCTTATAATCCGTTTTTCTATAAAAGAAAAGGCTTCAAAATGTTTCCATTCCATTCTGGAATCAAATCAAAATTGACTTTCAAATTTGAAAATATAATCAAGAATATCATGGGAATAGCAGCAGCTCCTTTAATTTCAACTTCTCAACATTTCTTCTATTCAAAAATAAGCTTCAAATGAAAATCATATTCAAAATGCTTCCATCTGCCTGCAGTCCATGTCTGAAGTGCTGTCCATATCATTCAGCATCGTTCCAATTATCTGCCGTTATCTCACAGCACAGTCAGAGCAGGCGCGCACAGCTGGATATTGGGTCTAGGATGTATCAAAGTGAAAACATGGCAATTTTTAATTGAGGCCAAACAAAGCGGCATGCGCAGCGGCGTATGTAAATGTAATTTAATTGTAATCCAATTTAACAAGCAGCCAGGCGGTGGCCAGTGGAAGAACAGTAGCTGCCTACCTGGGGCGCATTAGATCAGCTTAAGATTACAGGGCGAGAGAGAGTTTCAAGATGCTTACCCTTCCGAAGCAAGCCAAAACTAACCTTTTGGCTAGTCGCTGGCTGAGACGTCTGGCGCCGGTTTAAGCCAAGATCACGATCAAAACGATGCAACTACCGGGCCAATAATTATGTGCTCAGTTTTGCTTAAGATCGCGATAGACTCCGGCCAATTGTGCACTTGAAGGCGAACGGTCTGTTGGCCAAACAAGCAAATTGTTCACTTAGCCAAGCAACTCAGAAGCAATGCAAATATGAAAAAAAAAAGAAAATAAATAAATATGTATATATTACACACATATATAACTTATGTATATACCTATCTGAGTGCTGAGACCGCCCCTTGAGTTAGCCGTGAGATTTTTATCAATCAGCGAGGCGGGCAGCTTGTAATCAGGCGTAAAATTTACAGCAAACAACGCGAAATCAAAGTGGATGAAAGCCTTCCTTCGTCACGTGCACGCACTCCTAATGTCAAGGATACGCAGGATACTCACACACACATACATATACACACACATACATATACATACAATGAGCTGGGCGCGAGGGTAAATAGTTTGTGTCTGGTATTTATACACTTTATGGTTTCTGACGTGCCGTGATTTGTATAAAACTTGTTAACCTCACCCCGTTCCCATTCCCCTAATGCCAATGCCAATGCCAATGCAAATGCAGCCCGTTCCATTAAAACGTGCCACATCCATTCGACATTGCCCGCAGCCCTTGCCTCGGACTCATTCTGGTAATAAAGTTGTTCAAGTGTATTTCATTGCCATATGCTACACTATACGTGTGTGTGTGTGTACGCCTGTGCGTGTGTGGCTTTTGTTATCACATAGGATTAGGCATAATGAAGTGTTTTAATGCGTTTAGGCCGCACACACACTCTCTCATACACACACACAAAGCTCACGGGTAGCTGAATTTGTTAGAAAAGTTGCACAATAAAAAGCCTTCGAGCTAAAGTAATTAAAATGTAAACATGTTATGGTTGAGGTACAATAATTAGACAAGAGCAGGACACTTCTCTTTAGATACCCCAATCAAATGGAATATATTGAGTAATTTTAAATTATGCATCTGTAAAGTCAAGTGGAATAATATAACATCACACTACACCTAGCTAGGTGCCCAACTATGATAATCGCTTCAAGCAGCTTTTAACTATCCTTAAAAGAAGAAGAAGACAGTAGTGGATACTTGCAAGATTTGTGATATTCCACTGCGAAAGCCTGTCTTTCCGTCCCTACCAATTCTACTTAAGCTAGCTGGAAAGATATTTACATTTTGGTTTATTTATATAAATATTTATTAAATTTATACTGCAGATTTTTCACTATGTTTAATGCTACTATGTTCTATTTAACAGAAAATTATAAAAGTAAATATGTACAACAAAAAATACGTATCAATTATGCATTCTTAAGTAAGGCTTAAAATGTCCCCTCTCGGCGCTTCGCAGCGGTTGGGCTCCTTATCTAGCTCACCCAGGTACTCCGCGAAATGCAATTAATTACATAGCAAGTAGTTAATATTAACTCTTATAAAATTTTACATTGTTGATGCTTCTTATGCAAGTTAAACTTTGAAGAAAAAAAAAAAAACTACAAAGCTGGAATAATTAAAACTAAAAAATATACAAAAACAGAAGGAAGAAATATATATATGTATGAATGAAAAGAGTTTTACATAGACAAATGAATTAATATAAATAAAATATAAAATATTTAATGCAAAAAGTAGCATTATCTATAAGAGAATTTGTACTTTCTGTATGTGCTTCCTTTAAATATTTTCATAATGTAGTTTTAATATTATTTTAGTATTTATAATATACATATGTATACTTTTCCTTAACATTCTAACTGATAAGGGATTTTATAATATTTATAAATATGTTGTTATTATTCCAAGATATGTTTGTTTTTGAATACAAGTTGAATTTTTAAGTTACATTAAAGAATATTAACATTATTCCAATTTAAATAGAAAAAAAAACTCACACCTATTAATTTGACCATGAGTGTATATTTTATAAGAATTACTAAATTAATTTAAATTTCAATTCAACAAGAAACTGTAAGAGCTCTTAAATGCAAAAGTTAACAAATTAATTATTAATTCTACATATTGACTTTATAGTATAAATAGAAATATTAAAAAATAAAATATTAATATTAATCAATTCATGTTAAATATATATATTTCTATTACTTCCTCGCTCAAAGCCGCTGTACTTCCTCAACCTAAACTATCGTAATTTGGCATTAGAAATTCGACTATAACCCCCTCTATATATAGCTCGCTGTGACGATCTATGCCCTTCCTGCATTTATGTACGTATTTTGCACCTTGTTCGGCTTCCGTGTTGGTTTTTACTTCACATATTTGGCATTTTGTTCAGCTGTGGGCGTGTGGGCGTGGCATGGAAAACCATTAAATAAATTACATGTTGCTAGCTCCTGGCTCCCGTTGCGAGTGTCAAGAGCGGTGCGGGGCATTGAATGCAATCGCATTGATGTTGGAAAAAAAAAAAAATGAAAATGAAAATAAACGACAACGACTATAGCGCTTAACTGTCGAGTTGGGCGTATTTTCGGTGAGGGGTGAGGGTGTGGCGGTAGATGGGGGCGTGGCCCAACGGCAAGCAAAGGCATTGACGGCGGTGTTGACGCTGTTTTGTGGGCATCAAAACATCAAAGTGATTGAATTGTTGCGATTGCTTTCAGAAAAGTGTGCAATGTCTGAAAGCAATTTGAATTGAATTGAAATTAAATTAAAATTGCCAGCAGTTGAGTCCACCAGTTGAGTAAACTATGCAAAGCACTTATACGACCCGTATGTCAGCTCAAAAAAAAAAAAATCATTCCATTTGCAGCGTGTTTTAGTCGAAATGCAATATGCGTGTTCCTGGCCATCATTTTTAATGCACATTTTAATTGGCATAAATATACATTACCACTAAATACAGGCCAGACCACAAATGCCTATAAGCTTCCCACGCACACAATATCACCTACCAATACAATCACACATGTATATGCATTCCCTTTTGTTTGTCAGCGATTGCCATTAAAATTTAAATCACAGCAATTATTATTAATGGTCGAAAGCGACTTTTGTAAATGTACGCAAATCGATGCACAATTTGTGCAATGCCCACTGGCAACAATTACAACAAAGCCAAATGTTAACTGTTAAAGCAAGCATAAATCAATGGTATTAATTTTCACGCCATTTTAATGCACAACAGCGACAACAACAACAACAACAGCAACAGCAACAAATACAAATTGTTGAAATCGTGCCTAGCTGACTGCAAAATTACTCGTTCGGGATATATACGGAATTACTATAGATTTTCTACTCATTCAAATGGGTATATAAGGTCTGCAAAGGCTTTTGCTCCTGTTGGAAATTTTGTTTAAGATAGGATAAGGATAAGATTTATAGGGATTGAGGACATGGGTAAAGTCTTGCAATGCTTTGCAGTTAGAGCTCCAAGCTAAAATAATTAAATTATTGCAAACTCTTTGCTGACTCCTATTCAAAATGAGATTCAAATGTCTTACAACCATTAATGTGTATTATGCAGTCGGTAGGATCTCACATTAAATGTTTTAACATTTCTTTACTTACAACGGAAACGATGTATATTTTATTCTGGTTCAATACTTACATTTCCATGTGGCATATATACGAATAGCATTGGATCATTTTTAGCCAATCCTCAGATGAAATGGGCAGTAATTCAGTAGACAAATTTCTTGCTGGAAAAACTGTAGAAAAGTCTGCTTTTTTCTACTTCTACAGTAGCGATTCTTAGTAGATGTACTATACTAGGGAAAGAACGTAATTTAATTTTGATTTTCAGCTGTAAATGTGTGGAAGGGGCACGGGTAGGTAGATCTCTAGATGTCGATAATAAATAATTTAAAAAATTTTATTTATTTTTAATTTTAAAGTATGGTGCTCTAGGCAGTTCGTTTAGTCAGCAAAATCAATATTCTCAATTCGCATTTTTCCAGCGAGTAATATATATACATATACATAAAACTTCCGATATGCCGTTAATATTAACATATACAAATGTATATCACCAAGTGATGTAAAGGATTTATATTAAATGACAATTATGAGCAAATTTCCGTACATATATTACAACATTTATCTGAAATAAGCAAGTTTGATTTAATATTGCGCCTTAATAGTTAAGTAAACATAATGAGATCAAGATGATCTACAGTAATAACATGAAAAAAATAAAAACTGACTGTTAAACAATAATAAAACCAATTAATTGAAAGTTGCAAAAGAGCAATTTTTCGGGTAATAGTAACAGCCGGCAAGCCCGTTATCAAAAGTGCTAATTGCAAAGGTGATAATGATACTGTATATAGAAAATGGAAAATTGCTATGATCCTTCCTTTATAATTAACTGGAATCTACTCAAGTTACAGCACAAAGTGTTAAAAGAACAGCCGAAGAGGAAAACTAACAAAAATTGAGCAAGGACAGATCTGTGGGCCAGGTCTTATCGATACGTATCACATTAGCCAGATTTGCATCAGGATTACGCGTTGCTGCAGAAGTAGGTGCAAAGCAAAAACTCTCACCTTTTCCTAACCAAAATTCAAAGGTACTGTGACAATTGTCACGAATCAAGAGGCCTCTCAAGAGCTCGAAATCTAGTGCAATCTGGGCTCGGCACTCGAGCGTCAACAAAAGGTAAGCAGATTTGTGCTAATATGACGGCATCTGTGCGACAATGCGACTCAGGCAAACGGAGCATGAGACTGATCGGCACCTGAAGCCGAGCCCAGCCGAACACTGCGTGTGAACGGCAACAACGTCTCAATAGAGATCTTAGAGAGCTGCACGCGATCCTCGTTTGCAAGATAAACAACAGAGCACTCACACACACATACATTCATAGAGCATGTATGTATAAGCTTCAAGTGCTGTTTGCTTAAATTATGTAAATCTGTGCAAATCCAGCGGGCGGGCCGAGCATTGTACACGTGAATTGTGTGGCGCGCGCCGAGCATCGAACCTCACAAACAAAGCTAACACACATGCACATTAATTGTGTAAACGTAGACCGGGCTTAACTGACGGAATTGGTGCATAAGCTTAGCATGTGTGTGTGCCTGAGAAATTCACGGAAAAACGAAACGGACAGCCAACCAAAAATGTGAGTTGTAAACGCATAAACACAGAGCTCCACAACTCATGACCGGAATAAGAGCCAACTCTGTGCATTTAGGCTTGTTAGCTTCAATATCTTCGGATTTCCAATTGACATGCATGGAACATTCATTATATGGAAAGAGAGGTTAACAGTTGGAAGCACGGAAACATTGGCCATCAAAACTGAAAGCTCGCTTGCTGACTAATTATAGCCAATGTGCCTGATAGGTGATTCAAAATAAACTGGACATGAGCACTACGTAGAGATGGCCCTATGTATATATAGTCTCCACTCAGCTTCCATATTGAACAGAGACAATGCAGAAACAGTTGTTATTCAAGTGCCAATGTTATTAATCAACAAATCGTGGAGCTCAGTCTCCTCCTCTCCCTCCCTCGCTCTATCTTATCAATATGCCTGAGTACAGCTATTTACGCCCAGGAGTGAATATTGCTGTAAATGTTTTGCCAACATATTGTCATATGCAAAACATTCGCCTTGCTGCCGGCTGGCATTGTTTCGACAGGGCACCGAATAGATTCAAGATTTGGCTGAGTGCAACCTATGCATGCAGTTTTCATTGTTCAGTCGGCCAGTTGGCATCGTCTAAACCGCAAACCAAAGACAAGCAGACGCCATTATGCTACGCACTGTGATTCGCTTTGTTGTTAGCCGTGCTCATGTGTGTGTGTTGAATGAAGGCGATGCCGATACCGCTGCCGCTGCTGAGCCTGAGCCGCTTTTGAGCATTTACTAGATTAAGAAACAAAACAACATTAATACGTACATACATACATATGTACATATATGCATTGAGTACTACACATTTGCATTTGCTTTATGCTGTCCAACGTATCAGAGCTCATTACCATTGTATGGCGTGCGGAGTGCGTGATAAATATTTTGCTACACTTTCCATTATCTTTTTTGACAAGAATAGGTTTGTAGGTTTGCAGATTTGTTTTTGCCGTTTCAAACAGTTATCTCCCAATGGATCTTTGGCATTAAGACACGCGGCAAACACTTTGAACTCAATAGCACAAATCTTATTGCTCTTTTATGAACATACATATCAAGAAATTTGTTAAAAAATGCATTTGCACTTAAACTTTCTTGTTTAAACTTTCGCTCCACAATTTTCGCCGCAATAAATGACCGATAACATTTACAGTCCGATAGCTTTGGCGGTGCTGCCAACTGGTGGAAAAGCTTTTGTCATTTGTTTTGTTTTTGTATTGTAGTTTCGCAGTTTGTTTTATGCCGGTTCGTGTTCACTTATCGTTCGGTTCAGGTTAACGACTTGTAAACGATTATTAATTTGCAGAAGATTTTAATTTGTTTATTTCAATCAAATAAATCATGTCATTTTTTGGACGTACACTGCTGCGCAATGTAAGTGTTACAGTTTTTGGGTGCAGCTCAATTCGAGAAAAACATGCCATTGTGATTACGTAATGCGAAACATGCAAATTGTGCATTGCAGGTGCCGCTCTTGAGTAAAGTCATCGCTGGTCAGCATAAACAAACAGCACGTCTGCTGCATCAGAGTAAGCATACGCAATTAGTTTCTTTGTTCTACTTGCTCGAACTTAACGAACTCCCTCCACATCCCCAGCTAGTGCACTGTACGCAGTGCGTGTGCAACAGCCGGCACCCGATTTCAAAGGCCTGGCTGTCGTTGGCAACGATTTCCAGGAGATCAAACTCGAGGACTACAGAGGCAAATACTTGGTTCTGTTTTTCTATCCTCTAGATTTGTAAGCGAGTTTCGCAACATTTGACGAAATTAGTTGCTTAAATCCTGTTTTCTTACAGCACCTTCGTCTGTCCAACCGAAATTGTTGCATTTAGCGAACGCATCAAGGAGTTCCAAGACATCAACACCGAGGTTGTGGGCGTCTCGGTTGACTCGCATTTCAGTCATCTAACTTGGTGCAATGTGGATCGTAAGAATGGCGGCGTTGGCAAGCTGAAATACCCATTGCTCTCGGACATTACCAAGAAAATATCCGCTGATTACGGCGTGCTGCTTGATAAGGAAGGCATCTCGCTGCGTGGCACATTTATAATTGACCCCAAGGGCGTGCTGCGTCAGTACAGTATCAATGATTTGCCTGTAGGTCGTTCCGTGGATGAGGTGTTGCGTTTGATCAAGGCTTTCCAGTTTGTGGAGGAGCACGGCGAAGTGTGCCCAGCCAATTGGAATCCGAAAACGAATCCAGCTACTATCAAGCCAGACGTTGACGAGTCCAAGCAGTACTTCAGCAAGCATGGTTAAATCTCTAAGCAAACACTCCACATTCATCACAGAACAACAAACACCTTAATAAAGCTCTAAACTAATGTTTAGTCAATCCTTTAATGAAGCATAAAATACAAAGTACATAGTTACATATATAGTTCAGGTTGTTTAAGTTTTAGATATTAGATATAATAAGAAGATTGTTAGGCTACAAGTTACAGATATGCGGGGCATATAAGAAAGATCAGTTAGATGGCGGCGGCGGCGGTGGTGGCTGCGACAGGCTGAGCGAGGGCGGCGGCGGTGCACACGGCGGTGGTGGTGGCGGCACATAGCCAGTGCCCCAGCCGGGATAGCCGCTGGCCCATGGTGGCATTGGCGGTGCACTCGTACCAGGCGGCGGCGGTATTAATGGCGGCAATGTGCCTGGTATTGGAGGATTCATGGGCTCAGTGGCCGGTGGTGGCGGCTGCGGCGCACTCATCCAAGGCATCAGCGGTGGCGGCATCGGTGGCGGCGCCTGGACCACGGGCGGTGGTGGCACATACGGAGCCATGCCCATTCCATGATCCATGCCCATGCTGGGGTCCATGTTCATTTGATTCTCGTGCGGTGGTCCTCCCCAGCCACCGGCCATGTCACGTTGATGATCACGAGACGACGAGTTGGGTGGCGACTGAATGGCCTGCATCGGTGAAGGCTTCTTATCAAAGATGCTGTAGCTCGCGCGATGTAGCTGTGGTGTAGACGGAGCATCAGTCTTCACAGCGGAAGGAGGCGGTCCCTCGCCCAGCTCGGCCATTAAGCTCATGTACTCCTCATCGATCTTGGCCTGGGAATCCTCACAGGCCATGCCTGGTACTCCAGAGCCTGGACGTTTATTACGACAATCCTTTGTCAAATGTCCAGTGCCACCGCAAGAGGTGCACACAATGGTGTTGGTGATGATTGGCTTGTCGGGGCACTGCCAGGACTTGTGATCTGTAGAGCCGCAAGTGCAGCGTTGTATGTCATTCTCGCGCAGTGTGCCATTAAGTTGGGCCAATTCGCGCAACTGCATGCGGCGCAGGTCATTATGACCCTCGGGCACCTCGATGCCCTGACGAATGACGTCTTTAATCTTATCCACAGCCTTGCGCACAGCCTCCGGATTGGGTGCTGTGATAAAAGCGTGCAGTGGCTCATCCTCTCCCGGCAAAGGTTGTCCATCTTTGCGTCCCACTTTGCCCTCCTTGACCGAGCCTTTGCCGCGAATAATGATCTTCGCGCCGGTATCCTTCTCCATGGCCTTCAGCGTGTTGCCACGTGGTCCAATTAAGAGGCCCACGAAATTAATGTCCGGATGCTGTTCCTGCGGAATCAAAACCTTGTCGCTGACACGCGTAACAGGTGGTCTAAAGCAGAGATTACAATAATATCAATTCGAGTAATTAATTGGTATAATTATTTTCTTACTTGTAATCCGCTGGCGGCTTGAATTCCGGATTAACAGCCTGCATTTTGACAATGAGCTGATGGCGCTGCTCTTCCAAGCGCTTGCGATAGCGAAATTCTCGTGTGTTCAAACGTTTGCCATCAGAACTGTAAATGGGCTCCGGGGAAGGCGACCTGGGAATGAGCAAAACAAACAGAAAACACTTGCTTTTGAAATGGGCGTGCTCAGTGGCTAACGGTAGGCAACTGTCTATGCTTAATAAACTTATTTTAGGTACTACATTATCATATTTGAAATAGTTTGTATGGATTATCATATAGCATAAATCCTGTAATTTGCAAATCATCATTCATTAATCAACATCATTAGAAAGTTTTGATTAGAAAAATTCGCTGGTGAATTGAGAAGAGAAGAATTTTGATTAATTCATTTAGTTTTCGATTCGATTTGTCGCACACTTAGATCTACGCATTTTGAAATGCATCAGATGCATTCAGTTTATCAGGCTGGTCTGCTGTTGCTTGGGAGTGCACCTTTCGGGTAAATGGGCTCAGTTTTCTGTAAAACGTGTATTTAAGTATTGGACGCTCACTTCGCTTGGAGGAAGAGAAGAAATTGCCATTATTATAATATTAAATCTGATTAGATTAGATTGCCACACGCTTACACTTCTCGGGAGTCGAATCTAAAGCGCTGTCTGACACCAAAACAAACAAAAAACCCTTGAAATGCTTTAAAAAATATTAATTAAGACTAGCATTAGTTGTAAACCAACAAAAGTAAGAGGAATCAATTAAGAATATTGCGACCAGAAAGCAGCTTTTCATTAGTTTTCCTTTCCAAAGCCCCCATAACCGGGGATGTGCAATCAAGACACTGGCATAACGTTCATAAATGTGCTTTGAACTGTGCATTAACCGTAGGCCTTCACCCATATATAGTTTATCGAAGCATTCACAAAAGCAATCATCAACAGACATAATTATACAAGAATTTAGTTTAGCTACATCGAAATCAGATCTGTTGATAATGCCTTTACACATACATATATAGTTATAAGAAATTAAAAATAAATAATTATCATTAGTTCTCATTTTGGAATTGCAGAACATGCTGCATTAAACCTGTACAAATTGCAGCATTGGCGTAGATCGTAGGTCGTAGATCGCATTGTCATCCCACAACCCGATTCGCATCCATCTCCATAGCTGTGCTTTTCTCGGAACATGCTCATTTTGGTTTGTATTATTTTTTAGTTTTAGGGGTAGATAAGGAGAGGTGTAGCGTGATTATAAACAGTTTCAAACCTTTCTTCCGGTGTCTGCGTGATGCCCAGATCGCCAGTACGCAGCTTGCGGCTAATCTCCTCAATTTGGAATTGCACTGTAATTAGAAGTCGTTAGAAAAGAAGAAAGAAAATCGAGCGCAACCTCGACATTAGTATATGTTAAATGCTAATTTTGTACGAGAGAGAAAAAAAGAGAGATTTATTTATATATGTTGTATATCAAATAATGGTGGGCTAGAGGGGGAGACCGTAAAGATTATAATCTCTATGAGCCTGATACGACATTTGTGTTTCCGTTTTACAGACGACAGCGCCGACACGTGCCTAAACTAACTGAAAATTTGTGAGCGTTACAATTATTATAATTAAGTTAATATTTGATCGATTTAATTAATTTGTTGGTTGATTAGATTGGTTCATGTATTTCTCTTTGGGCATTTAGATAATAAGGTTATTATCTAGCCGTTTGGAACTCGTGTCGTTTGTGTCACACGCCGGAATCCCTTCAAAAAGAGAACGAGAGATTATTATAGTTTGCTCATTGCAATTTTTTGTTGTGGTTTTACGTTTTCGTACGCACGTCCGGCCGTCTGACATGGACTTCTAACTGTGGTGGATTACGGTAACGGTAACGCTTACTGTGATCTCCCCGCGACTATTTGTTGCTGTTTGTTTTGCTTATTAGTTGTCATTAGACTTAAATCTAAGCTTATCACTAACTTAGTTGCATACTAACTACAAATGACAAAAATAGAACTAATTTACCTAAATAGGCCTCCTGCTGTGCCGGATCCAGCGTTGAGGGCAAAATCGTAGGCATGCCCGGTATAAATGTCTTGTCTTTTTCAGTGCCGCCCCAACGTGACTTCCGCTTTCGCTTTCGTTCCGCTGCGCTGTCCACTAAAATTATATAGAAACTTGTTTAGTAGAATAGTCTTAACGACTTCAGGTGGAAATACGTACTTGAATTCTCAGAGACTCCATTGCTCGTGGAATCGTTGCTGTTTTGATTGCTAAACATTGCTGCAAAATTCTTGTTATTGCCCACATTGCTCATTAGATCCTGTATCGTTTGGGAGAGATCAAAGCGCGAAGTGGGCTCCTCCCTAATTGACTCCAACTGCGGCTGTTGAAGATGACGCTCAAAGAGAGACGGTATTCGTGACTCCTGGTCATGCGACATATTTCGATTGTTCGATGTGTCGAATGGGTTCACATAGGTACGCTCACGACTGGTGCGTTCGCGACTGCTGCGCTCTCGGCTATTACGATGAGAATCATTGCCGCGCTCATTACGACGCCGATCGTAGCTTCGACTGTTCGAGCGACGCCTGCGATTGCGATCGTAATCATCTCGACTGCTTGCCCCTCGAGAACCGCTTCGTCTTGATCGTGAGTCGCGGTCTCGATCACGTCTGCGCTCACGATCCTTGCTCCGTGAGCGTTTCTTGCGTCTGTCGTAGTCATCATGGTTACGCGAACGACTGCGATGCGACCGGGACTCTCGATCCCGCTCACGCTCACGGCTGTCACGACGACGACTATCGCGATCTTTGCTGCTACGATCACGGTCTCTGCATAGATAATAGTAGATAAGCGATTATAAAAACTATTATTATGAAATTTTCAAATACACTAACCTGCGCTTTTTCTCACGCTCTCTGTCCTTGTCCTTGTCCCTGCTCCGATCTTTGGAACGAGAACGATCCTTATCCCGGCTTCGGTAATCGTTTTCATTCCCACCGTTGGCTTCTTTTTCTTTACCACCGGGCACCTGCAGCTGCAGAAGTTCTGGCGGCGTTTCACTCATTTTCTTAACACAATTTTCACGATGTGCCACAAATTTTTCTTCACATTAATTGAACTATTTAACCACGATTGCAGTGCAGCACGCACATTCGGTGTCGGCCTTCTTACCAATACTAATGCAACAACAAATGTAACGCGGAATTGCGTGGCAAGCAAAAAATATTTTCTGCTATGCTAAACTTTAGACGAATATCGAATTATATATATTTGTGATGCTACTTCTTTTACTGAAGTATTTTCACTATATTTCCAGCTTTACAAACTATAACATATATATATCTACGGGAGTAGATGCTGGTTTTCGCCGAAAAATTCACACACGAATGTACGTGTTTTCGCAGGGATGTTTTATTTTTAGGGCTGTAAAAGTGATATCGATGAATGCGATATATATGTCCTAATCGATGTAGCTGAATATTTTCAGTGAATATATCGATATCTCGCTCGCACGTGCATTGCGTTTGTTTTCATTCTCCGCATATGCATTCAATTCGTTTAACATAAACACAAAAATGGGTGTAAAAGCTAAAAAGTCAAACGCCGATGCAGTATACTCGAAGAAGGCCGGGAAGACTAATAATCCCTTCGATACTGCAATATCGCAAACTTCTAAACGATTGAATCCGTTCGACGTACACGTGAACAAAGAGAAGTTTAAAATCTTGGGTCGGATTTGCAAGCATGATCGAGGCTTACCTGGAGTGTCTCGTGCTAAAGCGTTAAAGAAGCGAGCCGAAACAATCGGCAAACAATATGAGGTCAAGCACAAAACCAATAAATTTAGGGACAACCGCATTGGCAAACACCTCAGCGGTGAGCAGCTGACCGAATCTGTAATGAATGCACGATATTTGGCTGAGAAATTGTCTCAGGTGCGCGCCTCAAACAAGGCGCAGAAATTTAACCTAAACGACGATGAGCTACTGACGCACAGAGGCCAAACGCTGGAGGAGATTGAAAAGTACAGAGACGAGCGCTCCGATGACGAGGAGCTAGAGGATGAGGGTCTAGACGGTGAGTATCTGGCATAGAAACCAATAAAGCATTAGTGGTAACTTGCTTTACTTTCTAATCTTATAGCTGAATTCACTTCTGCGGCTCATTTCGGTGGTGGAGCGGACGCCCCACAAGATCGTCAAACGGCCATAGAGGAAATGATAAGTGAGCAGAAACGTCGCAAAAACGAAATCGCAAAGGATAAAGATGAAGTGCATGATCTGACCGAAAAGTTGGATGCCAACTACAAGGATTTATTGTCGCTGGTGGCAAAGGCTACCAAGGATGAACAGATCGCGAAGCCGCCGCCCGATGACTATGACAAGTTATTAAAAGAGATGATTTTCGAGCCGCGCGGCAGTGTCACAGACAAGCTGATTAAGCCGGAGGAGCTGGCAAAACAAGAGGCGGCTCGCCTGGAGCAACTCGAAAATGAACGCTTGCGTCGCATGAAAGCGGATGACGAGCAACCGGAAACAAATGTACAGCCTCATCGTTCGGCTGATGATTTGGATGATGGGTATTTCGCCACAGGCATCGAGGATGATGCCGACGATACCTTAGCATACGATTTGGATGGCAATCTAGGCACACATCTGAATAGCAAAAAAGACAATCCGAAGGGACAGACTGATGACAAGTCCGAGGAAGTCTCTGATGACGAGGGTGATGAAGAAGATGACGATGAGGAAGAAGAAGGAAGCGATAGTGATTCTGATTCTGAAGCAGATAACTTAAGCGATCTGAAAGCAACGGACAGCGAGTCGGACTCAGAGTCAGAGGAAACTCCACAGGCCAAGAAAACCAAAAGCAAACCCCAAAAGCAGAAAGTTTCAGAAAATGTGGAAACCAGCATACCGTACACGATCAAAATGCCCAAGACATACGAGGACTTCACTGAGCTGCTGGCCAAGTATACGCCGGCACAGCAGGTCACAGTTGTCGAGCGCATCATCAAGTGCAATCATCCCAAGCTGGAGGGCGTGAATCGTGAGGATGTTGTGAAACTCTTCGGCTTTTTACTGCATTACATCAAGGACATGTTCGAGGATGCCAGCGAGCTGGACATCGGCTTACATTTCAAATTGGTTTCGCAGCTGATGCCCCATCTGCATGATCTGGTCCATCTGAATATCGATCGCATGTCGAACACATTGTTGGATGCGATTAAGGAGAAATACGCCGAGTATCGGAAAAATCATAAAATATATCCCGCACTGGACACACTCATCTATTTTAAGATCGTCTCCAATCTGTATTCCACCTCGGACTTTCGTCATCCTCTGGCCACGCCAACATACATTTTCATGCAGCATATGCTGTCAAGAGCCCGCGTGCGCACACGACAAGACATTGCCATGGGCCTGTTCGTAGTCACCATCGCACTGGAGTTCGGTACGAGATCGAAGCGCTTACTTCCTGCTATTTTCAATTTCCTGTTGGGCATCGTGCACATGGCCATACCCAAGCGGCAGCAGGAGCGAGTGGAGATTGCGCCGCCATTCGAGCAAGATGGACCCTTCAGCAAACTCCTGGCCATTCCAGCAACGAGCGACACTAAAGCCCTCCAGCCACAAAAGCTGCAGCCCGCAGATCTGGTTACACAGACGATAGACGTGGATTTTAAGGTGCGCGCACTGGACTCAACTTTATGCTTACTCAAGCAAATATTTGAGGAGCAAATGGGCGAACATACTGGTGCCTGCTATTTAGCTGCTCCCTTTTTGCCGCTAATCGAACAGCTGCCTATGAATCTGTATCCGGAGCATGTGCAGCAACATTGTGCAGAGGCAAAGTCCACGTTGAAATCTGTGGCGGAGCAGAAAATGAAGCCTCTGGCGCCGCCCGACAAGAAGCCAAAGGCCTTGCGCCTACTGGAACCTCGCTTCGAGATGGTCTACGACGATAAACGAAGACCCAAGATGTCTAAGCAGAAGGAGGAACGCGCCAAGCTGCTGCACAAGGTCAAGCGCGAGAAGAAGGGCGCCATTCGGGAAATCCGCAGAGACACGGCCTTCGTACAAGATCTCAAGCTCAAGCAACAGATACAAAGGTGAGTGAAAGCATATTTTCGTTCGACAAAAGATCTTTTGCTGATTTTCATAAATTTTCCATTGCAGCGATAACGAACGTCGCGAAAAGGTTAAACGCATCTACCAAGAGGCCTCCGTGCAGCAGGGTGAACTCAATGAATTGGCGCGCGCCAAGAAACGTAAAAAGTTCTAAGCTCCAGTTGTCTATAAAAAGTGCAGACGCAAATGGTGTTATTATTTTTAATTATTATAAAAACAAAAGTCAAAACCTATTTTATTGTGTCCAGAGTTTAGGTCTGCTTGCTCGAAATCTGCCGGCAGCGCAACGTCGCTGCCTCCACCGCGCCAGCCACAGCCGCACGGAAACCTGCAAAGTCCAGAGATAAGAGACGTGTCTTTATCAGCATCAACGTCATGTCATTGATTATTCATTTACGTACCTGACTGCTCGAGGTGCCGCAATGCCGCTGCAGTTGAACCGGCTGGACTGGTTACGTTGTCCTTCAGCTGGCCGGGATGTGTCTGGGAATCACGAACCATATGACCGGCGCCCAGCACTGTCTGCGCTGCCAGGCGATAGGCCAAGTCTCGGGGCATGCCCATGTGGACAGCGCCGTCAGCCAGGGCTTCAATCATGACAAAGACATAGGCCGGGCCGCTGCCGCTCAGCGCTGTGACTGCGTCCAGCTGCGACTCGTCGCAGGGCTCGCAAGTGCCAACAGCCTCGAGTAGGCGCTGGGTGACCTGGGCATCCGCATCGTTCGCCTGGCTGCCGCGTACGTAAACCGAGCAGCCGGAGCAGACCAGCGCCGGGGTGTTGGGCATGACGCGAATAACGCGCGACTGCGGGGACAAACTGGACTCGAGTGTCTTCAGTGTGATGCCCATGGCCACGGATAGGAAGAGCTTGTTGGCGCTGATGGGTTTGATCTCTGCCAGTACTTGGGGCACAACTTGCGGCTTAACTGACACAAACACAATCTCCGATTGCTTCACAATGGGCGCGTTCTCGACGAGTGTTTCAATGCCAAGCGCTTGAAAGGATTGCTGGGAAATCTTGTCTGCCGGATGGACACTGGCTATAATGCCACTGGGTTTGGTCAGACCTGCGGTTATGAAGCCTTTGGCCAAAGCTTTGGCCATATTGCCACCTCCAAGAAATCCAATTTTGCCTATAGATCCCATTTTGAATAAAGAGCTGCGACTGATCTCTCCACTGTCGAAGCAGTGACTGTTTGGTGCCGATATGTTCCATTGGTAAATCTAGCTCACTGATAAGCAATCTTATTTTTGGTGCGTCGTAATTCCCCTCCTTACCCTTTAAAAGCTCTATGCTTCAAACCCAACGTCTATAGTGCTTAATCGTATTCGCTCTTATCTTGTATATGAATGTATTCGTTTACATATTGATATTGCCACTGACCAGACAACAGTGTTGTCTGGTCAGTGATATTGCATAGCGTTTTATCAGCTGAGAGGCAAAAGCAAATACATTATCTGTTCCATTTGCCATAAGAGAGTAGAAATGATCGGTTTTCTCGCATTATTTTTTTTTAGTTTAAACTGATTCCATTCCATTATTTAAATAATGTACGTTAGTCGAATTGCAACAATATAAATACAGATATATTCAAATTTACTACCAAGTTGGCAGCACCAATAAAATACCAAATACCAACAATATATCGAAATGTATCGAAAAGCAACCAACCAAAATTGCCTAACACTGTTTTCAATCGCTTTACAACTTTATTTACCTAGAACGACGTCAAGAGAAATTTTTACAATACTTATTGAAACTTTCTGAGCTACAAATACATTTACATTCAATTATATTGTAATTAAGTGATAGAATAATGCAAAGCTGGCATCGCACATTAGACTAAACATATAAAATAAATGTTTCGGATAACACAGACTTAACTCGGATGCAATTTGTCTTAATACACTTTACTTGTGTTGTTTTCACACATTTTCGTTGGGCAGCTGTGACCTAGCTGTAATTGCAATTACGATAGCAATAACAAGGAAATACAATTTGCGAGGTAGGTGAGCCAAATAAACAACAAAGAAAAAAAAAATCAACAAAAGCTACGACGCACATACACGCGTCGCTAGCAATCCGTGTGCTGGAACGCTCATCATGCTAAGTAGGAAATTGAATATTGCATTTTTGTGTGTGTGTGTGTGTGGGCGAAATTCGCACGGCCGTCAAGCTTAAGGAATTCTCCAACCCCAATGCAATTTGCCACGTGTATTTTTTGCACGTCCATTCTCCAGTAGTGAGTCGAGTGTGTGTGTGTGTGCGTAGGCGTATGTTTACATAAACACATGTACAACCCCACACAAATATACAGTCTAACAACAAATTTGTTATCAGTATAATTCAATGTGGAGTAGGTGGTGTGCATATGTGATAAATGTCAATATATTTTATTTGTTGCTATAGTTTTATTTCAAGCAGCAGCTATCGGGTCAAAAATTATTAAGCAAAAATGTCCTCATCGACGGCGTCCGGGTCAGCCCGCAAGCAACCCACTGCCGTGTCGCGCATGAAACAGGATTACATGCGCTTGAAGCGCGACCCCTTGCCGTATATCACCGCCGAGCCGCTGCCAAATAACATTCTGGAATGGCATTACTGTGTTAAAGGGCCCGAGGACTCACCGTACTATGGAGGATACTATCACGGCACACTGCTCTTTCCCCGAGAGTTCCCTTTCAAGCCACCATCTATTTATATGCTAACGCCGAATGGACGCTTCAAAACAAATACCAGACTGTGTTTAAGCATTTCAGGTAATCGTAGACTGTCATTGAAAGAAATAATTAGTTGCTCATATACCAACTGCTTTTCTCTCTTAGACTTTCACCCAGACACATGGAATCCAACTTGGTGCGTTGGTACCATACTGACAGGCTTGCTAAGTTTTATGGTGAGGCTATGGAGTCATTCAATATGGATAGCTAATTCTCTGTTCACTTTCCAGCTGGAGAGCACACCCACTCTGGGCTCCATAGAGTCGACGAGCTATGACAAGCAAATGTTTGCCCAGAAATCGCTAGCATTTAATTTGCGCAACGCCAACTTCTGCGAGCTATTTCCGGATATTGTCAGTGAGATAAAGTTACGCTTACAGGGCACTCAGTCAGCGGGCAGCGGAAGCAAACCAGGCACCAGCTCTTCTTCACGACCGAATGGCTTGGCCAACGGCAGTGCCGTTCCGAATGAGAACCACAATAAAAATGCCAGAAGTGCCAATGGGCAGCTACCATTGCCAGCGGATGCCAGCACCAGTGATGGACGAACTGCTGCCACAGCGGGTAGCGCGGATGTTGCCAATGGGGGTGCTGCAGCGCTCAAAAACAGCGCACGTAATTCCTATTTAAATTGGCAGTCGATCTATTCGAACCTGGTGATTATAATCTGTTTTGCAATATTTGCACTCATTGTTAATTACGTGATCAAGAACCTGAATCAGGAATAGACTTAAATTGTAAGCAATCAGTACTAAATAGCCTCTATATTTATATATGAATATGTATATGCGTATATATGTATTTAAAATAGTTTATTTTAAATTAGACACTTTCCGATCTGCCCGCAGCTGTCGTGTTTCATGCATATTAAATATCGATTCCAACTTTACCTTCCACAATCCAATGCGCCGCGTCCGGAAAGAGCTCAAAGAAAAAGCAAAATAAAACCATGTGTGCACAGCTTGAAAAGTATTTGCCGACACTGCTTACCCAAAATAAAACACAATGAAAAATTGAAAAAGAATAAGTCAAATGAACGCCGCAAAGAAACCCGCATCGAAGTTAGTCTGAAAATATTGGCAATAACGCATAAAAATTTTTAAATTTCAATTATTTGATAAATTGTTTTGTTATGTATTCATAAATAATAAACTAGTATATAGTTATATAAATCATAAATGAAATTATAAATGAGTAACAAATTAATCGGTTTATGTTTGTAAATTAATAAAAAGAGCAACACAGTATACAAAATATATAAGTATATAAAATATGCAATGCAACTAAGAATTCGATATTTGTATTTATAACTTGAGGCTGTATTAAGAAAACTCGTGTCGACTCTTGTCTAACAATTCCAATGCAATTCAATTACATATTTTCTCAACTTAGTTGGCTAACTTAAGTCTAATCACACTGACCCACTAAAGCAACAGTACATATATGTGTATGTGTGTGTGTGCGTGTGTGATAAATAGAGGCACCCACTCACACACATACACCAGCTAATATCAAATAAAGTCGCCACAAAGTGCACCACAAATCGAAGCTGTCCCGTGGATAACATTTGAAGTTCGGTCAAAATAATAGTCAAAAGAACGCATTTCGCTTACAAAGTTTGCGGACAAGCTTTCGACCCGCCAAAGTTGATAATTTAACTAACGTAAATTTCAAGTTCAGGCCACGTCATTGCAGACAATGGCAAAAAGTTTTTGCTGCTGCTGCTGCTGCTGCTGCTGCTGCTGCCAGATGCAACTTTTCAAATTTTGTTTTTCGTTTCATGAACTTGAACAGTTAAAGCCGATTTGGAGCAAAAATAAAAAGATAAAAGAATAAGAAAACATCTTGCATAAAATTGAGAGAAATTGCAACGAAGTGTATATACTCTATTAACTGTATGAACTCATTAAAGCTAAACTATATGAAAGAAACCAAATAATTCTAATAAAAATATCATATTTGACATAATCGCAAGCTTTGAGCATTATTATGGGGAATGAAAACTGGAAGCGACTCAGACATGGAGACGGAATAATTCAATTTTTGTATGGTAATCAAATGTGGCTTGAAATTAAATTAGGTAAAAGAAAAAATCATAAATTTATTTAATACGAAAAATTATAAAAATATTTTGCTACATAAAATTTATTTTACTTTATATGCATTATTGATATATTACTATCATTAATAATATTAATTATATATATATATTTTTTTTAAACTTATATTATACTTAAAAAAAATCATAAATTTGTTTAATAGAAAAAAGTATAAGAATATTTTGCTACTTAAAAGTATTTTACTTTATATGTATGTATTATTGATATATTATTATTATTAATATTATTAATGATATTTTTTAAAAATATTTGTATATTAAATATAACAGAAATCATAAATTTGTTTAATAGGAAAAATTATAAGAATATTTTGCTACTTAAAAATATTTTTCTTTATATGTATGTATGTATTATTGATATATTATTATTTATGAAATTATTATTATTATTTTTTATACTAATTTTTTTTTTTACATTTATACTATATAAGCATTTGATATGTCCGCTTTGTGTCCATTTGGTCAGCTTTAATTTTAAATTTTATATTTATAAGAAACATAACTCATAAATCTTTATCGGAGATCATTTTTATAGCAATATTCAGTCTCCCACTACAGCAGTAGGAAATCATTAGAAGTTTAAGCAGAATGAAGAAACTCTTAAATAGAATTTGCATTTTACAATATATTTTCATATTATAATAATATTATTATCTATATTGTATAACTTCAAATCGATACGTATGTAAGTAGAATTGTTCAAGCATATCATAGAAATCATAGAGTATTCGAATAGAAGGTATCATATTATATTAGTATAACTCTTGATATACTTACAAACCGCAAGTAAACAAGAGACCAAATAGAAGAAGGTTTATTAAGAGCAACGTTAGCTTGTCAGCTCATATTTGTATGTATTTTGCTGGGAATGGAATCTGCTCCTCAGTGAGCAAGATATATACTATGTATGTAAGAGTGCAAACTTTTTGCTTGGACCTTATTTTAAGTGGGCACCATGCTGGCGACATGTGCGGACAGACACACTGGCTATTTCCGGCACTCACTTCGATGTGCAGGCGGAAGCAGTGCAGTTTTTGCTCATTTGCTGAGGAGCTGCTGCAACGGCGCTCAGTTGGGTCAAGCAGCTTATATGCTGGGAGTTCATTGTGCCACAAAACTGGACCACAGATGATGAGCCCATCAATTTTAGAGGCGGTCAACATATGTACACAGGCAGCACATACCACACATATGGACATTGTGTTGGCTTAAGTGCACAACAAATGGCAGCAGAGCATTAGATGGCCATAAATACGGCTGCTGCTTAGGCCAGTGTGTAACACACATAACTCCCGCGACTCGAGCTATAAGCTGCTTATATTGCGAAAATATGCCCATTGTCTCTTAAATGCCCAAAAAGAAAACAAATGGACCTCGGGCATAGCGGCAACAGCAATAACAACAACTACATAAGTATAGCAACAATAAATGTTCTCTGACTCCTTAACGGCCATAAAAACAGTGGTCAAGACAAGGGGGGTACCAAAAATAAACATATGAGGTGGGAGCAGTCCAGTGGGGCGTGGTAGGCTAGTTGAATACCCTCATATATAGGTTATTGGTATTTATAATGAATCCCAGCATTAAAAATGTTATTTACAATTGTTTAATAATAATTTCTGGCGATTTCATATATAAGAAAAATTGAATTTAAGCATTCGAATGCGTGCTACGGGATGTACCTAAGTATATAATTTTAATACCTTAGATCTAATACTTCTCAAGATTGTCGAGCTCAAGCATAGAGCTGCCGATGTGACCATATAATTTCTTCTGTCCTTTACTTAAATTTTAACTAAAATTTTCAATAGGTAAGATAGTTCCAATACTTTATTCTTCGAATTATTAGCAACCAAGTTAATTAAATGTAAAAAATATATATAATAAAAATATAATAATAATATAATAATAATAATTCTTCAAGATCAGACGAATGTGACTTGATTAACTGACTATAATCGATTTCTTACAGTGTTTCCCATCACTGCTCAAACTCCCTTCATTAATGGTCATAAAACAGGGTATAACCTGCCTGCGGCGGTGTGCGAAATTTGTATGCGCCCACGGCCAACTCCAAGATAAATATAAATAAAAATAAGAAATGCAATAATCATTAAACATGCCTCATTGGCGGAGCATGTGTGCAGCCATGTGTGCGGCCAAGGGCCGTGGACTTGACCAGGCTGGATGACGACGGCCGTCCGAATACCCGATAGACATGAATGAAAATGTGTGTTAAATTATGTAAGCAATATACGCTCATATCTGTTTGCCTGCGCAATAAACGATAAAACATCTACTTAATATGCGAAGGACATGCAAAAGTAGCAGAGCTAAAGCTCCAATGTATGCGTAGGTGCATTTGTTGCTTTTGCTTTGATTAATGCATAATCAAATCAGCATCAGCTGCGTCTGCTGCCTTACTACCCATAAAGAAATCCACTTGATATAAATGCCCCCATATAGATGATATCAAATGAAACAAAGCAAAGCTGCATCAAATAAATGCAAAGGTAAATAATATTGATAATAAATATGTATTTTATAAAAGTTTATTTTTATGTGATAATACAATGAATATATTTGTACTCCTTAACGATGTGAAACGAGCATATTTGTTGTACGTAATGTCCTGCTATTCATGTATATTTTGTACAAAAATATAAAGAATTTACATAGGTCTCTTAAGATGCTACTACTTTTATTACTATTTCTACATCTACTGCTAAGTCTGCTATTACTATTATTATTATTAATTGCTAATGATCCTATTATTGCAACTACTCTTTCTACTACTTCTTTTAGAACTTCTATTACAACTTCAACAACTGTTACTGATATTATTACTTATATTACCAATTTGATGCCTATTAGTAGTAGTTAATTCAATTAATACACTAGAAGTTTTAACTTGTATTACAACTTCTTTTTCTACTACTACTGCTGTTACTATTTTAACAACCATTTGCTACTACTAATTCTACTATAACATCTTCGCTACATTTTCTACTACTACACCTTCTACTACTACTTTTGCTACTACATATTTATACTTATAATTTTACTATTAAATCTAGTATTACCACTAAAAATTCGATTATTACACTACTACTTCTACTTCCACTACTATTTCGGCCACCTTTCAACTTCTACTACTACTAATGATATTACCTATGTCAAGCACATAATCAGTGTTCGCAGAAATTTGAAAGAGTTCTTGTGTAGATGCAAGTAGAATGCGTTTTCCTGATGATGTTTATTGTTGATTAGCATTTATATTATCATTTATGCTGGCATATGTATATATGTTTAGGTATCTGCGAGTACCCAAAAGCACGAATTAGAGTTTTTCTTTCCAGCGACCTCAGACTTACGTACTCCCATATTATTAATTCATAATATTAATATATCATATATGTAAACTGTAAGCAGTGAGTTTACATTATATACATGCACATTTTACAGGGTATTTACAGAGTATATGTGTATATATATTCAAGTCCATTGTATTTTCAGATTGTGTAACATTTTCGTATATTTTTATACCCTGAACCCATTGAAAATGGGAAATCAGGGTATAATGGTTTTGTTAAAATGTATGTAACAGGCAGAAGGAGGCGTGGCAGACCCCACAAAGTATATATATTCTTGATCAGGGCGACGAGAAAAGTTGATTTAGCCCTGTCCGTCTGTCTGTCCGTCCGTCTGTCCGTCTGTCCGTCTGTCCGTCCGTCCGTCTGTCCGTATGTTTGAACGCGTCGATTTCCGAAGATACAATAGCTAGAGACTTCAACTTTTTTTTAAAATGTCCGTATATAGCACGCGCATATCGAGTTTATCACATAATTTCGATAACTTATCCGATTATTTTTTTTATCGATGAAAAACCTTATCGAAAGCCAGTTATAAAATTATATCTCCTACATCTTTTGAGCTAGAGTCTCCAAATTTTAAATGTAGACTCATATGCACTTTATAGAATTTCGGTTTTTGTTATAATTCACCCCCCACCCCTATATCCACCCCCTCACCCTCACCTTTGTAAAATGCGTATTTCAAATACTAGAGACTTGAGATTCGGCACATACACGCATAGTAATGATATAATCACAATCTAAAAGTTTCATGAAGAACGTACGTCCACAAAAAAAGTTATTAAATAATTAAGTTTCAATGAGAAGCCCACACTGCAGCCCATGCGTGTTGATGCGTGCGTGCCTATATGTGTCTATGTATGTGTGTGTGTGTTTCTTTTGTAAGCAAAAAGACGGGTTCAGGGGATTTCGTAGTCGAGCAGTCTCGACTAGAGCTTTCTTACTTGTTATTTAAGAAAATCCGTTGGTCTGAGCAACTGAATTACTGTGAATCTTTCGCCTCGTCGCCGTCCATGTGTCGACTTGTTAAGCCACTGGCCACTGGCCACGCCACGCCCACTGGACACCACTGGTCGTTGGCTGACGGAAACTGAGCACTTGGACTGCTAATATATTGCCTCATGATGTGCTTTATGTGCTGCACAGTGCCCGACGTTGTTGCTGACGTTGTAAATTGTGCAATTTGCAATGGTAACGAAGCTTTGTCGCCGGCTAGTTGGCCTCCAGTCAACCGCTGCACCACCACTGAGCCAGTGCTGAAGCACACTGCTATAAATTTGTATTAGACCGCTACAAATGCTCACTCCCATCGTTCCGTCAAATTTGAATGATGAAGCTGGACGACTCGCATTGTGTGTTGCCCGCGCGACTAATTATCAAACAGAGTTGACAGCAATCAACTTGCCATCAATGAGCATTTTACGAGCCTTTTGACCCGTTCGACAAATCGAAGTATGTATGTGCATGTTCTATGTCTATGTGTGTGTGCATTTAATGGCTGTTGAATGGCAATGAACTCGCTTGGGCAGCTGTCAGCGACAAGTTGCTATTGCGCTAGCTTTAACAAATTATGAGCTGAAATAAAAGTTGCAAAAGCTACGACAATAACAACGTGACACGAGCTACGTGAGTGGCCAGCTCCTGACTGCCTGTTTTTTCTTTACCCCCCTCTCCTTAGTTTCAGCCCACGCTCCACTTGCGCCGTGTGAGTTTTTTCAAGTGCCATGTTTGTTGCCACTCTCATGTCGCTGCCACACTATGCCCATTTATACAATACGTGTGTGTGTATGTGAATTAGCTTGAGTGGCTGTCGAGACCCAGGACAACAAGGCCAACAACGGAACTGTGGTCAGTCGCTGGCATTTATGGATCAGCCTGTACGCCTGCTCCATGCTCAAGCAGTTTCATTAACTCTGAGGATTATTTCATTTGGAATTACAGACATATCCGCATTTTCATTTTCTCCGTCTGCTGCTGCAATCGAATTAGAGAGCCGGCTAAGTGATTACTTCAAAGTTGATCTGCTGCATTCTCGCTCAGCAAACTCCATGCTAACTAAATACAGTGTACAAATAAAATTATGATAAAGTCAATTTCCATGCACACTTGTTGCACTGTGGCCTCTTGCCTGTTGCTGAAAAGTAAAGTTATTAAAAGTTTTTGAATTAACAAAGCGGCGACAACGCACTAAATGACGTCGACGATGCGCCAACAGGGCAGACAACGTCCACGGCCAGGGACTGCATAAAATGTGAATTAAAAGCGAATAAAAAGACACAAACTTAATTTATGCGGAGCAGCAACAACTTGGCTGCAACTATGTAATTGTAGCCAGTCGCAGTTTTAGCCCAGTTAGCAGCTGCGTTGGGGCCAATGGTTGAAACTGTCAGTGGGCGTGCCGCGAGCTCGAACTTTGTCCGGGGCCATGCGAAAAACGGAACTGCGAACGCAATATTAGATTCAAATGCATTTCCCAGCCGGTCGACACCTCCCGCATCCGGCTGCAGTACGACCTCCCGCCCGCCCCTACGTTCGGAAATGAACAACAAACTTTCCAATTGAGTTTTCCGTTGCTTCCACAGTCGCTGCCAGTTGGAGGCGGCGACGTCAGCGTCAGCGGCAGCGTCAGCATCAGCATCGGGCAAACTTTTAACATAATTTTTGTTGTTGTTTATTTTGTAGCTTATCCATAAAATACAGCCAAGCAGATCTGACCGATGTCGAAGCCACGGCACGACGCTAAGGCGTTCCTTCGCTAATTAAGCCTTGTTGTTGGCATAAATTTGACAAAGCAAACTCAATTAATTTGGCAAATTGTTTGTAAGAAATACGAAGCAACAGCAACAACAACAATAACTGGAATCAAAGCTCATAAATAGCAAACAAATTAAGCAGTCAAATAGCAAGATGTGTGTAAGTAATCCGGAATTGGGAACGGAGCCGGGCTCGCTGTCTATCCTCGCAGCGGGTGAGCTGAGATGATAATGATGCCATTTACTAGCCAGACGGAAACAAAATAGCAACAACAAAGGGCGGTCAGGGCAATAATGAAAATTGGACAGCGGTCGAAGGCAAAACGGAAGTCAAAGCAGGACAATATATATATACATACATTCTCTTCTTTTTATTGTAGAAAAAATGCCAACAAAGCGAACCGACAATCAGCACAAGCAATAAACTGTGAAACCAAAAAAAAAGTGAGGAATGGGAAGAAGAAAAAAAAAAAGAAAATCATACAAAGAGCGGCTGAAAATGACCTCGAGAGATTCTGTCTAAATGAAACGAAGCGCCAGCAAAATTCTGACTCTTCCGTTGGGCTGTGTGTGAGCCCGAGGCATTAGCTGCTAGCCATTTCAATCAATTTACTTACTCACACAACAGCAATGTGTGTGTGTGTGTGAGTGAGCATTCAGATAGTTCCACATGCCTGATGGTATTTGCAAGACTTTCTCCATATACCCTGCAAGCGGTAGAGGGCATGGCAGTTTTATCCATCACTCAAATCTAATATGTTATTCTTAACTAATTAAATGCTTACCAAAAGACAGCAGAATTGAAGAAGAAGAAGAAGAACGGCTCTGCACGGAACGAACTGATCACCACAAGATTAGAAGTACGACTGACGAAGCACTGCAACAGGCTCTGCTTATATAGGGCAGCAAGACCCTCGTTAGAGCACAAGCTCAACTCTCCAGCTGAAGACCCGCAGAACAGCTGGAGAAGAGATCGTAAGTTGCATATGTGTGCAGCAGCAGCTACAGAAACTGCTCTGAGTGGTCGGCTGATGGCAGAGTGATTTCTGCAGCTTCTCCTGCACACATATGCAGCTTAAGATCTCTTCTTCAGTTCTGCTGCGGCTCTGTCTCTTTCTGCTCTTCTTTTAGACAGACTGACGGACAGCCTGACTGACTGCCAGAATTAAAGACAGACTGGCAGACAGACAGACAGACTGATGGACAGACTGATGGACAGACTGACAGACAGACAGACAGACAGACAGACAGACAGACAGACTGATGGACAGACTAACAGGCAGACTGACAGACTGACGGACTGACAGACAGACGGACAGACAGACTAACAGACAGACTGACAGACTGACTGACTGACAGACTGACAGACAGACTGACTGACGGACAGACTGACCAACAGACTGACAGACAGACTGACAGACTGACGGACTGACAGACAGACGGACAGACAGACTAACAGACAGACTGACAGACTGACTGACTGACAGACTGACAGACAGACTGACTGACGGACAGACTGACCAACAGACTGACAGACAGACTGACACAGATAAAATAGCTGCAGAGTATATAAAAAGCCAGACTGACTGTTCAAGTTTTTGTTTATATTTTAGATTAAAATTTTAATTATATTCACACTTAAAATTGTTGATCTATGACTGAATTTAATTATGTTTATATAATTTAAAAAATTATACTTATTTTATAGGGCATCTTCTAGTCTACAATCCCAGCTGAGCTCAGAGCCCACTCGGCTTCATTTCTTTTTATAAATGGGCTCACGTGAGCAGCTCCCTAAAATTCGTTAGCCGGAAATAGCAGCCATGACGGAAACGAAGACACATTGTTGCTCAGCTAGGACGCTGTGCGCCGACTGTCCAATGTGATTGAATATGTATGTGTGTGTGTAGATGTGTGTGTGTGTGTGTGCTTGTTTCTGTCTGTGGCCAAGTGTATAAAACTGTGCTGTGCACTGAAGCAACCTAAGCAGTTATTTGTCATCGAGCAAACGTTTCAGAATGCCTAGTGAAAGCTTTTAACTGTGTGCAAGTGTGTGTGTGAGTGTGTGACTCTATGCGTGTGTGTGTTTGTGATTTTGGTATACCCACAAAACAACGGAAGTCAAAGAAAGTTATTCAATTTAGTATGAAATACTGTCCTCCGTAATCCATCGAAATGAAAGCGACGAAGGCAAAGAGAGTTAAGTAACACAATATTTTTATCAGTGTAAGATTTATGAAAAGTTGAGCATTTACATAAATATAACAAGCAACACTTAAATTCAAATCATTTTTCAATTGAATAAACTGCCCAATTATGTTGATAAATTGTCCTGATGTAATATGAATATTATGGGCATAAATTATAATAATGTTGTTAATTATAGTGACTAGAGGACTTACTCGGTGTTACTGAAATGGTTAAAATATATTATAAATAGTGGCTAAATTTGTTTATAATTTAAGCTGTGATTTTTTTAGTTAATCAAGGCTACCAATGAAGTCTTAGATGTACGCGATTCTTCCAAATAATTTCGCCAATCAGGCACAAGACACAGATGGCAATGCATATCCAATAGCCCTTTATAAATATCATGTAATCCTGCACATTCATGCTGACAAATGAGTTGTTTTCCGGAATGACCTGAATAAAGCCTGCATGTGCCGCTTTCCTAAAGCTCAACTCTTTCCATTTGTTGTAAACTCCAGTCAGTCGGGTGTGCATATAGAACCGAAAGAAGCTGTCCGCAAACGGCGAGTTTCGACCCATGGGCAGCTGTCGAATGGTTGTCGAAGTGCAGAAACTACGGCTCAGCCGTTGAAACAGCGGAGGATCGAGTCGGGATTGCTGGAATGAGGCAATATTCCAGGCCCCATCGCTGGCGCAGTAGGCATAGCTGGTATTGAGGCTATTCCGGTGCTGTATCAGGGTGGACGTATTGACGACGAGGAGGCGTGGCTGCAGCGCCTTCGGCAGAATTTCGGTTTTGAAGTACATTTCGACTTCGGCTTCAGTCACCATGATGCGCAGCGGAGTCCTTAAGAAGTCTGCAATAGTACGAATCTGCTGTGGCGTGCTATTCAAGCTAATTGCCCGCGTTAGAGCTCCGGTTCGCTCGTTCCAGAGTATGAAGAAGCTGAGCAGAATGGCCACATGCACCATTTTATAGGCGTTGGCGAAGTGCCTGAATAGATTTTCGTTCACCGGCTGCATGCTGAAGAGGACGAAGGCCAGAAAGAATCCTTTCGAGCAATTGCGGGCAAGCAGCTGCCAGCCCAGCATCAGCAATGGTAATATCACCACCAATAGAACTCCATTGTTGCGGGCAACGAAGACAACAAATCTGTCGAGCGGACGGGGAATCAGGACGGGCACCATGAGACAAGTTTTCGTCGGAGACATGAATATAATGCCCTCAGCCTCGTTGGATTTCTGTATCAGCTGCGTAAAGGGATGTACGCCGATATCGATAATGCCGCGAGCTGGCCACGTTAACGTGCGATTGTGGTAATTGAATCTGTTCACATCAGGTGTTCGCTCCACGCGCAAAGTACCGTTGCAATTCTCTATAAAGCTGGCCACCAGCTTGCCAATGAAGCCATATAGCTCACCATCTGGCAGCTGATAATGTAAACCTAAAATTAGATATTATTCTATATCGATGTTACGGCCCACTTACCAGGAATGCGTATGCGTAGTCCTGAAAGACGGGCACACGGAATTCATAGCCTTGCACATCATTGACGTCTACGGCTTCCCATTTGAATGCAACGCCAATGTTGGTCACATTCTGTACGCTGATCTTGGGAAAGGGCGTATAGCTGAAGAGCTCGTCATACGTGGTAAAGTTGTCATTGCCATTCTGTACGATCCGCTGATAAGTTAGGGCTACATTGATAAAATGATAGCGCCAGGACCAACGAAAGAATCCATCTATATCCTCCATTGAGGGTTTGTGTGGTTTGCCTGGATTGAGGATGAAGAGAATGCGCAGATCGTGACGACCATCCAGCATCTTATGGGCCACCTTGAACATGGGCTCCTGCTCCACCCTCAGGCTGCGCACGGTGCAAAAGACAAAAGTCTTACGGGCTATGATACCCGGCTCAGGAATGCTCTTCTGCAGACCATATATGATGAGCGGCAGCTTCAGCGTCACCGCCAGAAATCGTTCCAGCGAGACAAAATAGTCGTTCTCCACCAATGGCTTGACCAGCTTTCGGTTGTCCGAAAAGGTAATCAAGCCATTGAACTTGTGCCGCAAATGTAAATTATGCGTTAATTCCTGAACAAAGCTCAAATTGTAAAATGCATTGCTAGCGGCGCGAACCGAGCCGGGCGAGAAAACTCCAACTAACAGGCAGAGCGCCAGCAAAGCGAACCACCTTTTGGTCAACATTGCACTTGTTCAACTGAAGCCAGCAATCAGTTTAACCCATATATAAATAGTGAAAGTTCTGCCTGATTTCGGGCATTTGTAATACTCATGTGCCCTAATGAGGTGACGTTTTCCTTTGAGCTAATTGCGTTGTTGGCATAATTAGCCAAATTTTGTTGATTCATTGCATGAAAGGCTTAACTGTCTAAAGGTTAAGGTTAATATATATATATTTTTAAGTAGATGATTGCAATTACCAGTGCGTAAATTCCCTTTTTTTAAATTCTAAATAAATTAATTATATTTGTATATATTATATAGTCGAGTCTAAACTCTAAATAAATTAATTATATTTGTATATATTATACAGTCGAGTCTTCATGATTTGTTTTCCTATGAATTGAAAATCGCGCTAATTCAAAAAAAATTATATCGCATTGTTAAAGAAATTGTTCTCGATAATTCTCGATAATTTGAATTTCTGCCATTTCGAACTATCGGAACTAGACTAAGAGTTCTTTAATTTAAATATATTATTTATTTCACTCTTAATATATTATATATGTATGTCTTTATTATATTTAAAATAGAAAGCTTAAATGTTTTATGGTCCTTATTCAAGCCAAACTACAAAAATTTCCATTAAATTTTTGATGTAAGCACACCTTAAACTACTTCATTATACTTCAATGCTAATTGAATAATTAAGATGGATAGTTTGTCTCAAGTTAATACTGCTAATCTCCCACAATTTTACTTTGGTTTAATTTACCACATCAAAGACGATAACAACTGTGGAAACATAAACGATAAATGAAATATATTAAACAATTTTCATTTGAAACTTGAATTATTTAAAAGTAGCCTGATAGCTTAATATTCTAAGCCAACCAGTTAACCAATTAGCAATTAAATGAACTTTTGGCAACAGCCTCACTTTGCATATGAAAATCTAGGCAGATTATTTGTGTAACTTAATGTGGAAATAAAAGTATTTTGATTGATTTTGTTCACTAAGAATATGCTCATATATATGTATATACTCTTATATGTATGTATATGTAATTAACCGCATTGAATTATCTAACTAAAAGCAGGCGTAAAATTAAACTTTAGAGAGAAGTAATCAAAGATATTTACATCTACAACCAGCATCTGTACTGTATAATATTTGATAATATTTGTGTTTAAATTCGGAGTAAGCATATTCAGGCAACAGGACGAGGCAGCCTAACTATCCATGCAGACTGTGCTTTATGAAAAGCAAACAGCAAGAGGAAAGCAAACAGGCTGTCATATTTACCTTATCATAAGTATGCCTAACAATGCCTCTGCTTTGATTTGATTATATATACATACATATATGTACAAAAGTGTGTGTGTGTGTGTGTGTGTGCTGCTTCTTCGTTCTGGTCTGCAGTTGGTTGTTCAAACAAGAGAAAACAAATCGAGAAGCTGTCAAGTAAGCTCACAATATGAACTGTCCTTGCATGGCAGCTAAGACCACGTCAATATGTTTAGTCATATCATAATCCATGTTATGATTTATTTGCACTTTTCAATCGATGCTGTGCTGTGCTGTGCCCTTTTCCCTTTTGGCACTCTAAGCTTGTTCACCAAATTAATGCATTGTTATTAAGACGAGACAAAAAATTGGCAACATCGTGAGCTTGCTGGTGAGCCATAAATAACATCACGATAAATGTCCAACTGCTGAGGACAACGCTGCGTATGTGTGATCTGTGTGCGTCAGTCTCTTTGCCGTTTGTCGCGTACAATGAGCGAAACGTGCGGCTCGTTTGTCACGTGCCGAGTCAGTAAATTGCAATAAACTCTAACCAACATGTGTCCCGGCGACATTTAATAGAAATAAGTGCGAAACGAAAGAGCACAACAACTCAGCTGCCACATACATATACATATATATTTTATATACTCGAAATTGTCACCTTTATTTTCCCTGTTTCTTCCACTCGGGTATTTATCATGTTTGCCTTTTGTCAAATGGCAATGCCAACAGAATATCCTAGGCCATATCTAAATCAATCTCCATCGGAGAATACTATTAAAGGTTGCAATCTTCATTTTGTATAAAAATCGACTTGAATAGAAAATGTTCAGTGCAAATGGGAGCTCTTTAGTATAAAGAAAATCGCTGCCCTGTGGGATTCCAGCTCTCACCCGGCAAGGAGTCGAATAGGTGATGGTCCGGTAAGACGCGACATTCCCTGATGATACTGCCAAGACGATTGGCAATAAGTCTCTCCCATACTTTGGATAGTGACGACAGCAGACTTATTGGACGGTGCGATTCGGGGTCATCTCCCGGCTTTCCTGGTTTATGGATCATTACAATCGCTGCCATCTTCCATTGCTTAGGAAAGAATTGCTTTATTGACTACTTTACTGACTTTAAGCAAGCAGTCGAAACGCTTTAAGGCTTGCATGGGAGAGTCTACTATGATCATTAACACACAGCTGAAAAGTATGCAATGCCTTTTAAAAACTCTGCAGCTTTTGTGGCCTCCTGCTTTATACACTGCTTTACATACTTAAGGCAAGCAGTCAAAACGCTTTAAGGCTGGCATGTGAGAGTCTACTATGATCATTAAAACTCAGCTGAAGAGCTTAACTTCTTTGAACTCGTATTCTTTATTTGTATTTGTTTTTTATTTATCTATTTTGTTTATGCCCTTATTGTATTATTTTATTTATTATTAAAGCTAATAAAATCATCTTGCCTGTGATTTATTTCTCAGCTGAAAAGTATGCCATGCATTTTGAAAACTCTTCAGCCTTTGTGAGCTCTTGCTTTACTGACTGCTTTACTGACTTAAGCAAGCAGTCGAAACGCTTTAAGGCTTGCATGTGAGATTCTACTATGATCATTAACACTCAGCTGAGGAGCTTAACTTCTTTGAACTCTTATTCTTTATTTGTATTTGTTTTTTATTTATCTATTTTGTAAATCATCTTGCCTGTGATTTATTTCTCAGCTGAAAAGTATGCAATGCATTTTGAAAACTCTTCAGCCTTTGTGAGCTCTTGCTTTATTGACTGCTTTACTGACTTAAGCAAGCAGTCGAAACGCATTAAGGCTTGCATGTGAGAGTCTACTATGATCATTAAAACTCAGCTGAAGAGCTTAACTTCTTTGAACTCTTATTCTTTATTTGTATTTGTTTTTTATTTATCTATTTTGTTTATGCCCCTATTGTATTATTTTATTTATTATTAAAGCTAATCAAATCATCTTGCCTGTGATTTATTTCTCAGCTGAAAAGTATGCAATGCATTTTGAAAACTCTTCAGCCTTTGTGAGCTCTTGCTTTACTGACTGCTTTACTGACTTAAGCAAGCAGTCGAAACGCTTTAAGGCTTGCATGTGAGAGTCTACTATGATCATTAAAACTCAGCTGAAGAGCTTAACTTCTTTGAACTCTTATTCTTTATTTGTATTTGTTTTTTATTTATCTATTTTGTTTATGCCCTTATTGTATTATTTTATTTATTATTAAAGCTAATAAAATCATCTTGCCTGTGATTTATTTCTCAGCTGAAAAGTATGCCATGCATTTTGAAAACTCTTCAGCCTTTGTGAGCTCTTGCTTTACTGACTGCTTTACTGACTTAAGCAAGCAGTCGAAACGCTTTAAGGCTTGCATGTGAGATTCTACTATGATCATTAACACTCAGCTGAGGAGCTTAACTTCTTTGAACTCTTATTCTTTATTTGTATTTGTTTTTTATTTATCTATTTTGTAAATCATCTTGCCTGTGATTTATTTCTCAGCTGAAAAGTATGCAATGCCTTTTAAAAACTCTGCAGCCTTTGTGGCCTTCTGCTTTATACACTGCTTTACATACTTAAGGCAAGCAGTCGAAACGCTTTAAGGCTTGCATGTGAGAGTCTACTATGATCATTAACACTCAGCTGAAGAGCTTAACTTCTTTGAACTCTTATTCTTTATTTGTATTTGTTTTTTATTTATCTATTTTGTTTATGCCCCTATTGTATTATTTTATTTATTATTAAAGCTAATCAAATCATCTTGCCTGTGATTTATTTCTCAGCTGAAAAGTATGCAATGCATTTTGAAAACTCTTCAGCCTTTGTGAGCTCTTGCTTTACTGACTGCTTTACTGACTTAAGCAAGCAGTCGAAACGCTTTAAGGCTTGAATGTGAGATTCTACTATGATTATTAACACTCAGCTGAAAATTATGCATTAAAAATTTCTTTCTTCAATAGCTGTGAAATGTTTTTTTTTTTTTTTTTTTTCGAACAGACATTATAAACCTAGTCTTGCTCCTTTCACCTCGTGAATGTCCTTATTAATACTGATTGAATTGTAATTCCTTAGCTCACATCTTTAACTATCATAAAGTAAATGAAGCTGATCTGTAGCTGTCAAGTGGACCAGTATTTGCTGTTTACCTGCACTGTAAATCCCTCAGATACCCGTATATATGACATTGAACGCAATTTGTGAAGCCATTGGAAAACATTTTACATCATCCAATGGCATATTGTGGTTCTTAGCTGCCGGAATGCGACCGAAATCAAAAAATCCAATTATGCAGAAGCACGTATTTTCCATTAGGCAAACAGCATTTCAGGCGCGACTCTCCGGCGTGCGGCGTGCGACCAGGATCATTGGCAGCCGGCTGAACGGGCGTACATGATAGGCGCAAGGAACGCTTAAAAGTTCTGCTTAATGAATATTGTCTCTCGCCTTTTGTTTTGGACTCTGCTGGCAATTAAGGCCATTATTATAGTGGCATCAGCTGAGCCGAGAGCACGGAGCAGAGAGCCGAAGCCATTAAATGCAGTTTGGCCCGAATGTCGACCCGCACCTGAGTGCCTCGGCTCTGTTAGCTCACACATGACAGCGCACTTGACATTTCAATTTCCGTGTGGAGCAACTACTATGTGTACCAAAGACAATGCTAGCAACAACAGTAACAACAATGGTAGCAAATAATAAAACGAAGAAAGAGGAGGGAAAGAGAGAGAGAGAGAGAGAGAGGGGTAGAGAAAAGCTGTAGCCAATTTCATGCGGGCGAAGTCGCAAAGTTGCTTTCAATTATCCAGTCAGGACACGCTTGCTGCTTTTGTTTTTGCTTGTTTGTTTTTTCTTTTTTTATTCCTTTTTCATTTTTGTGTGTTTTTTTGTTTTTGTTTTTTGCATGCCCGACACGCGCCCAACTTGAACTTTTTCATAGTCCAGCTGCAGTCATGAAGTCTATTCACATTTTACGCTTTGTTGCTGGCCCGAAACCCTCGACTCGGGCTGCTTGTCTGCCAGCCTGGTTGACTGCTGCACTTTATTATGCTCACTGAAATATAAGACGCACTGCAGCGACAAGTAGCGGGTGCGCCAGCAGTAACTCGGTGCAGGTGCAGCGGCCATTTCACCTGAAGTGGACAGGCAAAGCTGCCAAGTGGCATTAATAACAAAAGCCAGTTGAGCTAGGCAGGAGTCGGATAAGCAGGCAGGTACAACTGACTCAAAGATGGGAAATGCGAATACATATACATATATATGCATGTATATGTTTGCATTACATTGCGACAATTCGATTGGTTGTTCTTTAAGTTATGCTAATTTACTTTTATCGCATCGTCGCTAAAGTCAATTTAATTGTAATTTTCCACGCGCCACGCATTTTAGTTTTATTTCCGTCAATGCTTTTCAATTTAGTCGACCTCGTCGCCTGTCGCCTCTGTCGTCTTTGCCGCATTTTCATGAGAAATAATTTAATTTGCCTTTTCCACTTCGACGTCCACTTTCCAAACTTTGCTTTTCCCCATTTCCTTTGCGACTGTAGTTGTTGTCTGGGCCCGACTACCCCCCGCTTCGCTTTGCCGCCTCTCGTCCACGTTTATATCATTTGAAAATTCAGCGCTCGTACATTTTTTCATTATTGAAAAGGCGCGCAAGGAAAACTCGAGACGGACGCGCATAAAACTGCCATTGAATGTAGCTGCTGGCCAGGCGCTTGGAAATAATGCGGCTTGGGCGCGAACCGACACACACCGCCCACATACCATCCCAGTCCACCCCCTCCCCCACTCTCTAGCTCTAGCCGAGTGGCCTTTAAGTGGAAAAAAGGTTTTGTCATGGCTAAGCACTTTTCAAATTCACAAGGGTCGCCGGCAGCTGTTGCCCACTGGCCGCAAACCGCATTAGGAGGCTCTACGACTTTCAGCGACCATAACAATGGAGCATCTCGTTCTTTGGTCTAGTTCCGCAGGCTGAGTCGAAAATCAGGGCTATCATTAGCAGAGAACTAAACTAATTTACTGCAAAATTTATAAATTTAATGGGCACACAGGGTATTCCGTAGTGGCATACCTTTTACGTAACATGAAAAGTTTTTAACACAATAATTGCCTGAAACTTTCAGATTGTAGACGTGGAAATTTACTCACTTTAAGGCTAAATAACGGATTAGCCATGAGAGAATAATAATTACGATAATATAATATGATTTAATATAGCCATGGGGAGGAGGAGCAGGAGGAGGCGGCGTGAACAGCATTTGACTCTTGACTTGAGGCAGTCGTGTGTTTAATAAATCACAAACACTTCATCATATCTAAGCGCAACTGGAAATTATTTCGATGAGCATTACGATGATGATGATGATGGGGCGCCTACATAAACTCAAATCCTTTTCCTGCTTGTCTGCGGCTTTTTATCTGCTCATGTACAAGACTGCAAATGAAAGGAGTCAGTGACAGCAGCAGTATGGAAAGTTTGACATGCTAACTAGAGGCGGGCGGGGCTGTTAGGGGAAGGGAAACGAGTCGAGAGCAGAAGAGGAGCCAACAGTTATAGCAATGAAAGCAACGCATGAAGTTTGATATCATTAAAGACCACTTATGTGTCAAATGCAACAGCCGTAGGACGACAGACGACAGAGGACAGAGGAAAACAACAACTACAACGACGATGACGGCACACTTAAATGCCATTGAAATTGAAGCTCACTTGCCAAGTAATATATACCCTGTAGTACTGGAGGTGGCGATTGACCATAGTTGAACTACCTTCCCCACTAGTCCTTACATGGGTACTTACTTGACTGACCCTATGGTAAGCGAACGCCGAACCACCGAGCAACAAACTACATGCATGAAACGGCAGAAAACGTAAACGTAAAAAAACGGTACTATCATCACATATATTTTTGGTGCTTTGCGAATAGTGCATAGTGAACGAAAAAAACAATCTCCGCTTTCTGTCACTGTTCCTTTCATAATTTACAAAAACAACTGTTATGGAAGTACAATTTGTTTTCGTTTATGCTTTCTGTTCTTAGTTGATGTTCGTTCGCCCGTTGAGCAAATACAATGAAGCATTACAAGTTCAGTGAAGTTATCAAGCAGCAAACAAACGTAAATATTAATACATAGTATGTATGCAATTGCAACAAAATTTTAACAAATTAAAATAATAAAATAATCAAAATAAATATGTATAGTGAAAGACATTTAAGAAGGCTGAAGCAGCAGCAGAAAGAAAAATACAGTAAAAATTGTGTTGTGCTGCGACGTCAGAAAATACTCCAGAAAGGGGATAAAACAAGAAAAATAATGAAAATGAAGTGACAAACATAAATAATAAAAGCGAAAAAAAGCGCTTTCTATGACGTTTCAATTGGTAAGTATTATTAAATTCATTGCCGATTTAATTACAAAATTTAATCTTCACATTTGTTCCCTAGATGCAATAAATCTGGTTGATGGCAATGGATCGGCCAAAGAGCAACTGAGAAAGGCCATGCAGCTGCAGAAAAAGCAAACTGAAAATGAAATTATGTAAATTATTGTACTATAGAAAAATATAATATAGAAAACAATTATTTTAAAATAAAAAAACAAAAATTATATATATTTCAAATTTTTTCATTTCTTTACCACCCATTTCATGGGTACCCATGTAACTAGCCCTTTCATGGGTGCCCATGTAACTAGCCCTGGCATGGGTACCCATGTAACTAGCCCTTTTATGGTGACCCAATTCACTAGTTCGCGGTAAACGATGTGGTGGCGATTGACCCTTTTTGCGGACATTTCATACAAAAAACGAAATGATGAAATGCATTGCTTAGGGTTAGCAAAGTAAGTAGTGGTGGTACCCTAGTAAGTAGTGATTTCACCAGCTACGAACCAGTTACCAGTACTAGAGGGTACATACATACATACATACACTCACAGAGAGACATATGCTCTTTCCGCAACCATTGCCATGCCTCTCTCTCTCTCACTCTCTCTGTCTATCTCTCAAGTCAACTACAACTTGACGCACAAAAGCCGCATCAACAGCCTTCATCAGATGTCATCTGAAGAATGGTTTTGGTTTGGTTTGCTCCATAATCAGGCTATGCATTCTCTTATGTTGTTTTTTTCTGCGCTCTGCTAAGCCACTACGCCTGACATTATCAGTGCGCCTGACTGATTTGTGAAGCCGACAGGAGACAGGAGACAGCAGACAGGAGACAGGAGACGGCAGCTAGGACGTCAGTGCAGGCGGCGCACTCAGGATGCAGGCGCATAATTTTCATAATTGCATTGGCACGCATCAACGGAAATTGCGTGACGCCATCAAGTCGTTGTCAATAATTGCCACACCAGGAGAAGATGCCACCCAGCCACCCAGCCTCCCAGCCCAGTGTGTGTGTGTTTAATGGAAAATGGATTTGCAAAATGTTAAAGCCACAGCAATGAATTAAAATCAGCGCCTGCATAAATTATGGCACTTTCATTAACAAACAATTGCCCGCTGAACCGAAAACCCCAAAGCCAACTTAATGCAATTTAATTAAGCATCTCGTTATGGATGCTGGATGGATATGCTTATGTTGTTGCTGTAAGACTTGGCGTGCATGATTAATGAGTGTAGCACAATTTGTCGTACAGGTGAATTGGCCGACTGGCCGACTATAATAATTCAACTGTACCCGCAATGAAGCGTATACAAATATCTTTCACGTTAATCTTAGAACAGTTGCTACGCTTTAAAATATTCCAAATGATGTGCTCAGCAAAACGTTAGAAAAGGAAGTAAAAGTGCTCTAGTTGAGATTGCTAGACTAGGAGATGCCCTGGATTTTGCAAAGAATTGATATTTCTTTTATACAGAATAACATTTCAGTGTTTGATATCTTAAGCTCTCTTTAGGGGAATCAAGAGAAAAAGTCTTGTTGACTTATGAAATCGTTACAGTTATAAGGACAAGCGGACAAAAGATTAGACAAACATAGCTCAGTTCATCGTGCTGATCAAGAATATATATATATGATCACGTCTGCCACGATTCCATCTATTTGTTACATACATTACCATAAAGACATAATAGCCTGATTTCCCCTTTTCAATGGGTATCAAAACTGAATATGCAGTGGGTGAGTTTTCACTCGCAGCAGTTTTTGCTGATGCGGCACCCAATTTGCCAGCTCAACGCGCCAAAAATCTGCCAAAAATCTAATAGTATAATTATAACGAGTGGGCGGCGGCGGTTGTGGTGGTTGGTGGTTGGTCGACAAACTTTCAGCTCCAACAGGCAAAAGTTGAGCGGAGCACGCCCGAAATTATGCTACACAAATTTTACCTTAAACAATTAACACTTTTGCCAGCTTAACAGAGGTGAAGCAAGGGTAGGAGAGGGGGAGAACAAGAGCTGTAGCTGAATCAACAAGTGTCCGGTTTTTGGCTTGCCAACGAACTTTGGCTCGGGGCTCATGGCTGCCAGGCTGCGTGTAGTTATTGTCCTAGTTGTTGTTGTTGTTGGTCCTGGTGCTGTGGCCTGTGTGCTTTGGCTTGGGCTACGCTCGCTGCTGTTATAATATAATAAAGCGCTTATTAAATTTTATGCCAGCATTGATATAACAAGCTGCGCGATATGCCCACAAAATTGCTGTCCTGGGCTGCCCGCAACCAAACACTTCCTGTTCCATGGCATCTCCTCGCAGTCTGTTACATCTACATCGACTTCTTTTTCATCCTGGCAGGCGCTGCTCTATTTCTTGTGCTCATGATAATGATGCGGTTTTGTAAGAGCATTTTGTTGGCCACCCGCCTGGGCTAGGCCACTGTAGTTGCACCACTCAACTTCGCATGCCACAGTCTACCACAACGACCACAGCTACCCCCTCAGCTCTCCCGCTCTATTGCTTCAGTCTGCCGTTTAATTTTGCCTGGCAAAAGTTTTCGTGTACTGGCAACACTTTCGCCCATGTTGTTATCGTTGTAACTGGCCCTGTTTTTGTACTTTCCAGTTCCCACTTCCCAGCAGTAAGTCGGGCTGTTCCTCGAAAGTTATGCGTAGCCATGGGAGACGGGGACGGAAGCGAGTGTTTTGTATGGCTGGCACTTTCTGGCAATGCGGAAAGGTCAAATTTAATAATATGTCAATTGCGACTTTATAGTGTGTATATGTGTGGATGTGTGTGTGTGTGCGTAATTAAATTTTATTTTAATATTATATTAAAATTTAGAAAGTTTATATTGAGCTGAGCACAAATTGTTAATTTTAGTAAATAAAATAATTTTCATTCAGGCCAATAGATGCATGGGTTATATTCAATTATTTAAGTATCTAAGCTTTGATAGATAGTGGAGAGTTTGGAGAGGGTATTGGATTTGTTTTAAATTAAAAATTATGTTATTAAGTCATTAAAATCTTCCAATTTGCTCTATAAACTCTATATGCGCGTGATATATGTAAACAATTTCAAGTCTCTAGTTCTTATATCTTCTGATATCTCTCATATATACGGACGGACAGCCAGACGGACAGGGCTATATACACCTTGTGAGTCTGCTACGCCTCCTTCTGCCTGTTACATACTTTTAACAAAACCATTTTGATTTCCCATTGAAAATGGGCTCAGGGTATAAAAATCGTTTAATAATTCTAGTTGATAGGAACTTAAATTTCAATAATTCTTCGCATCTTTCTGACACACACACACACACACAAACACACACACACACACACAAACACACACACACACACACAAACACACACACACACACACAACACACACACACACACACACACACACACACACACACACACACACACACACACACACACACACACACACACACACACACACACACACACACACACACACACACACACACACACACACACACACACACACACACACACACAAACACACACACACACGCACACATATGCACGCACACATGCAGTACTTGAGTAAAAGTAAAAGCAAAGAGAGAAGAACTGCAGAAGATCATTATAGTTATTTATATGTATGCAGCAGTTCTCATTTGGTATTTATATTTATGTAAAATGAAGCTAGAATGCTCACAGCAGCAGAGAGCGTTCCAATTGCTCACTTGAAGCTCGACTGCAACGAGCTCTACCTGCCATCAGGCTCAACAGTTGGGAGAGACACTGCTTGAGTAAAAGTGGCCCTATATAAAGGGCAGCAGCTGCAGCATTTCTTCAGTCTTCAGTCGTCCAGGTCAGCGCAATAAAGTGAGGTAGAGTGTGTGATCGATCAGCTAAGCATTAAAGTCGTAGAGGAACTACGTACAGGCATTACGTAGTGGAATTACGTAGACGAATTACGTAAAGGAAGTAAGTAGGGGAAATACAACAATATTTGGAAACAATACTTAGAGAAAATGCTTAGAAGAAATACTTCGAAATACGTAAAGGGAATACTTAGAAGAAATAGAAAGAGGACTAGTGCCAAATCGACTCAACTCGTCCTCCTAATCAAGAATATATATAGTTTGTGGGGTCTGCCACGCTTCCTTCTGCCTGTTACATACATTTCAACAAAACCATTATACACTGATTTCCCATTTGCAATGGGTTCAGGGTATACAAAAAGATGAACATATTCAAGTCTGCGGTTAGCAATTAAATTTTAAGAATATTTGCTACTTCGTATAGTTCCACTTTTCTTTTATCTACTGGGAAGTCTAGTAATTTAACTAATTATTACTATTTCATAATTTAGAGCATAAATTAAACTTATTTACTTTAAATTTCTCTACCGCTTAGATAACAACTCGTTTCAGATGCTTGTCGCAGTGCTTCTTAGTAACTTCCTTGAGACCTGCAAATAGAATCAATTCAAATTGAATAAAGCCACGCAGAGAGTTCAAAGAGTCAAGGGTAAGCGCTTACGAGGCAGTCGATTATTATGGCGCTTGCAGCTGGCAACGGCCATGAAGCACTGATTGGAGAACTCGTAGCAGGTGCCGCCATCGCTGCCGTATGCGGATTCCGAAAACTTGGGGCACTTAATAATGTGGCAGTTGCGCTTCTCCGCCTTTATGGCGGCTGGAGGAGGTTGAGTGGGTGTAGCTGGGGTGCTGCTCAGATATACGGAGAGAAGTTCGGCATCCGTCGAAGAGTTGGGCACTTCCAGACTGTTCGGATAGACGGCGCCTAGTTGATGATTGACTTCGAGCAGATTATCATGCGGGTCATCCACGGTGAGAAAAGAAACTCGGCGATCCGCATCGACGTTTAATGCACCAGGTAATTCCCGAATGCCATATAAACAGGAAAATAGTTGAATCGATGAGGGATTGTCTGCTCCAGCTAGCTCCGCGCCTTGACCTAATCCCTGGTCGTATGAATATCCCATGGGCGGCACAATGAGGCCTCGCACCAAACAGTTGTACAACACAACAAAGTTGACTGGCATATTCCAAGCTGAACTTAAACTCAAATGCCAAAACTGATGCCTAAGAAGAAACTGCGACTCTTCTCACCGAAGCTTGACGCTTTTATATCTGCGACCGTAAAGAGTCATAAAGCTCGCCGCGCTAGCTCTGGTTTATAATTAATTCTAACTGCTTTAATTACGAAGAAATAATTAGACACTGTACATTAAGAAGATTTGTTTAGGTTTAATGCTCAGCTAAGCAGTTGACATGGTTTTGAGTTCTTTTACAGTTCTCACTGTAAACAACTCGAGTTTCGGTTCCATCTTCTGAGATGTTCTAGTTGAAACTTACCGGAAGCAATGGGCTCAGTCCGAATATCGCATTGATCTTAACTAGAGTGGCTTTCGCCGGGTTCACATTGTCTCTATGGGGTTCACTCACTAATATTTCACTTGATATATTTTATTATAATAGCGTTATGATCTTGCTGCTACGCAATGTCGCCACAGACTTGTCTTTAAGCACAGCTTCGAGTACATATTTATATATGTTAGTTGTTTTGATGCCAGATTATTAGTCAGCTTCAGGTTTGCTGGAGTTTACTGATTCCAAAGCCGCCTAACTTGATATATTAAGTGCTGTAGCTGCTAAGTTCAGCACTTACCAACAATTAAAAATAATTATCACGCTTAACTGTCTGATTCTTATCGTGCATTAAGGAGTGCTGAAGAGAGTTTGATGTAAAAGATATTATGTTGCTAATTATACGTTGGATCTTCTTTAATAATGAGTTCAGTTTTTTGTTTGACAAATCGTATCAAGGGCCTAATGTTGAGCAGATCGCTATGCTCAATTTGTATTTAAAGTTTTTGATAAGAAAAGTTTTAAGCTAATGTTTTAAAAACTTGAGATAAGAGAAATTTATTGCGACTGTTTGAAGATTTACAACATTAATATTATTATTTTATTTATTTTGCGCTAAACTCAAAACTTAGGGCTGAGATTATATTATTTTCTACATTTATTATATTTACATTAAGAGGAGTATTATTATTTAATTGTTTATTTTTTAGTTTTAAAAAATAATTATTGGGAGTCAAATGCATAAAAAATTTGTGTAATAAATGCGTAACAAAAATGTGTTAAAAATTGTGGGAAGTCAAATAGCTGGTAGGCGTGAGGGGAGTATCAAGATGAAGATGAGAAAAGATTATATATTTATATACAATAATTTCTTTGGTAGTAAACATCATACTTTCTAATATGTTTAGAGATTATTAAATGCGGATCAGAAAGACTTCTTGCTCTTGATTGACATGGCTGCAATCAGGCGCGTATACAGGGGGGGGGGGGGTTTCGGGGGTTCAAACTTGAAACTTGAGTTAAGGCAGCTGCCTTACAAAAGCTGACTGCTACAAGACTCGATGTAAGGAACATCTATGCCAAAGACATCTTTGAAACTGCTGGAAGTATTTATCTTTTTTGCTCGCTAAATAGACGTCCTAGCCTTAATTGACTATGAATGTGTGCTCAATTCTTCCAATGAATGTTGCAAAAATAAAACTTGAAACTTGAGTTACGGCAGCTGCCTGACAAAAGCTGACTGCTACAAGACTCGATGTAAGGAACATCTATGCCAAAGACATCTTTGAAACTGCTGGAAGTATTTATCTTATTTGCTCGCTAAATAGACGTCCTAGCCTTATAATTGACTATGAATGTGTGCTCAATTCTTCCAATGAATGTTGCAAAAATAAAACTTGAAACTTGAGTTAAGGCAGCTGCCTGACAAAAGCTGACTGCTACAAGACTCGATGTAAGGAACATCTATGCCAAAGACATCTTTGAAACTGCTGGAAGTATTTATCTTATTTGCTCGCTAAATAGACGTCCTAGCCTTATAATTGACTATGAATGTGTGCTCAATTCTTCCAATGAATGTTGCAAAAATAAAACTTGAAACTTGAGTTAAGGCAGCTGCCTGACAAAAGCTGACTGCTACAAGACTCGATGTAAGGAACATCTATGCCAAAGACATCTTTGAAACTGCTGGAAGTATTTATCTTATTTGCTCGCTAAATAGACGTCCTAGCCTTATAATTGACTATGAATGTGTGCTCAATTCTTCCAATGAATGTTGCAAAAATAAAACTTGAAACTTGAGTTAAGGCAGCTGCCTGACAAAAGCTGACTGCTACAAGACTCGATGTAAGGAACATCTATGCCAAAGACATCTTTGAAACTGCTGGAAGTATTTATCTTATTTGCTCGCTAAATAGACGTCCTAGCCTTATAATTGACTATGAATGTGTGCTCAATTCTTCCAATGAATGTTGCAAAAATAAAACTCGAAACTTGAGTTAAGGCAGCTGCCTGACAAAAGCTGACTGCTACAAGACTCGATGTAAGGAACATCTATGCCAAAGACATCTTTGAAACTGCTGGAAGTATTTATCTTATTTGCTCGCTAAATAGACGTCCTAGCCTTATAATTGACTATGAATGTGTGCTCAATTCTTCCAATGAATGTTGCAAAAATAAAACTTGAAACTTGAGTTAAGGCAGCTGCCTGACAAAAGCTGACTGCTACAAGACTCGATGTAAGGAACATCTATGCCAAAGACATCTTTGAAACTGCTGGAAGTATTTATCTTATTTGCTCGCTAAATAGACGTCCTAGCCTTATAATTGACTATGAATGTGTGCTCAATTCTTCCAATGAATGTTGCAAAAATAAAACTTGAAACTTGAGTTAAGGCAGCTGCCTGACAAAAGCTGACTGCTACAAGACTCGATGTAAGGAACATCTATGCCAAAGACATCTTTGAAACTGCTGGAAGTATTTATCTTATTTGCTCGCTAAATAGACGTCCTAGCCTTATAATTGACTATGAATGTGTGCTCAATTCTTCCAATGAATGTTGCAAAAATAAAACTTGAAACTTGAGTTAAGGCAGCTGCCTGACAAAAGCTGACTGCTACAAGACTCGATGTAAGGAACATCTATGCCAAAGACATCTTTGAAACTGCTGGAAGTATTTATCTTATTTGCTCGCTAAATAGACGTCCTAGCCTTATAATTGACTATGAATGTGTGCTCAATTCTTCCAATGAATGTTGCAAAAATAAAACTTGAAACTTGAGTTAAGGCAGCTGCCTGACAAAAGCTGACTGCTACAAGACTCGATGTAAGGAACATCTATGCCAAAGACATCTTTGAAACTGCTGGAAGTATTTATCTTATTTGCTCGCTAAATAGACGTCCTAGCCTTATAATTGACTATGAATGTGTGCTCAATTCTTCCAATGAATGTTGCAAAAATAAAACTTGAAACTTGAGTTAAGGCAGCTGCCTGACAAAAGCTGACTGCTACAAGACTCGATGTAAGGAACATCTATGCCAAAGACATCTTTGAAACTGCTGGAAGTATTTATCTTATTTGCTCGCTAAATAGACGTCCTAGCCTTATAATTGACTATGAATGTGTGCTCAATTCTTCCAATGAATGTTGCAAAAATAAAACTCGAAACTTGAGTTAAGGCAGCTGCCTGACAAAAGCTGACTGCTACAAGACTCGATGTAAGGAACATCTATGCCAAAGACATCTTTGAAACTGCTGGAAGTATTTATCTTATTTGCTCGCTAAATAGACGTCCTAGCCTTATAATTGACTATGAATGTGTGCTCAATTCTTCCAATGAATGTTGCAAAAATAAAACTTGAAACTTGAGTTAAGGCAGCTGCCTGACAAAAGCTGACTGCTACAAGACTCGATGTAAGGAACATCTATGCCAAAGACATCTTTGAAACTGCTGGAAGTATTTATCTTATTTGCTCGCTAAATAGACGTCCTAGCCTTATAATTGACTATGAATGTGTGCTCAATTCTTCCAATGAATGTTGCAAAAATAAAACTTGAAACTTGAGTTAAGGCAGCTGCCTGACAAAAGCTGACTGCTACAAGACTCGATGTAAGGAACATCTATGCCAAAGACATCTTTGAAACTGCTGGAAGTATTTATCTTATTTGCTCGCTAAATAGACGTCCTAGCCTTATAATTGACTATGAATGTGTGCTCAATTCTTCCAATGAATGTTGCAAAAATAAAACTCGAAACTTGAGTTAAGGCAGCTGCCTGACAAAAGCTGACTGCAACAAGACTCGATGTAAGGAACATCTATGCCAAAGACATCTTTGAAACTGCTGGAAGTATTTATCTTATTTGCTCGCTAAATAGACGTCCTAGCCTTATAATTGACTATGAATGTGTGCTCAATTCTTCCAATGAATGTTGCAAAAATAAAACTTGAAACTTGAGTTAAGGCAGCTGCCTGACAAAAGCTGACTGCTACAAGACTCGATGTAAGGAACATCTATGCCAAAGACATCTTTGAAACTGCTGGAAGTATTTATCTTATTTGCTCGCTAAATAGTCGTCCTAGCCTTATAATTGACTATGAATGTGTGCTCAATTCTTCCAATGAATGTTGCAAAAATAAAACTTGAAACTTGAGTTAAGGCAGCTGCCTGACAAAAGCTGACTGCTACAAGACTCGATGTAAGGAACATCTATGCCAAAGACATCTTTGAAACTGCTGGAAGTATTTATCTTATTTGCTCGCTAAATAGACGTCCTAGCCTTATAATTGACTATGAATGTGTGCTCAATTCTTCCAATGAATGTTGCAAAAATAAAACTTGAAACTTGAGTTAAGGCAGCTGCCTGACAAAAGCTGACTGCTACAAGACTCGATGTAAGGAACATCTATGCCAAAGACATCTTTGAAACTGCTGGAAGTATTTATCTTATTTGCTCGCTAAATAGACGTCCTAGCCTTATAATTGACTATGAATGTGTGCTCAATTCTTCCAATGAATGTTGCAAAAATAAAACTTGAAACTTGAGTTAAGGCAGCTGCCTGACAAAAGCTGACTGCTACAAGACTCGATGTAAGGAACATCTATGCCAAAGACATCTTTGAAACTGCTGGAAGTATTTATCTTATTTGCTCGCTAAATAGACGTCCTAGCCTTATAATTGACTATGAATGTGTGCTCATTTCTTCCAATGAATGTTGCAAAAATAAAACTTGAAACTTGAGTTAAGGCAGCTGCCTGACAAAAGCTGACTGCTACAAGACTCGATGTAAGGAACATCTATGCCAAAGACATCTTTGAAACTGCTGGAAGTATTTATCGTATTTGCTCGCTAAATAGACGTCCTAGCCTTATAATTGACTATGAATGTGTGCTCAATTCTTCCAATGAATGTTGCAAAAATAAAACTTGAAACTTGAGTTAAGGCAGCTGCCTGACAAAAGCTGACTGCTACAAGACTCGATGTAAGGAACATCTATGCCAAAGACATCTTTGAAACTTCTGGAAGTATTTATCTTATTTGCTCGCTAAATAGACGTCCTAGCCTTATAATTGACTATGAATGTGTGCTCAATTCTTCCAATGAATGTTGCAAAAATAAAACTTGAAACTTGAGTTAAGGCAGCTGCCTGACAAAAGCTGACTGCTACAAGACTCGATGTAAGGAACATCTATGCCAAAGACATCTTTGAAACTGCTGGAAGTATTTATCTTATTTGCTCGCTAAATAGACGTCCTAGCCTTATAATTGACTATGAATGTGTGCTCAATTCTTCCAATGAATGTTGGCAGGCGCGTATACAGGGGGGGTTTCGGGGGTTCAAACCCCCCCCCCCCCCCCCCCCCCCCCCGAAATAGTCGAAAATTTGGAAAGATGCTTTTGTAATAAAATAATTACTTTATTTATTGTAGAACGAAATGGCGAAAACAAGTCGGAAAATAGACATTCTTTTGTAGAAAAAAAATTTGAAATTTGTATATTATTAAGTACGAATATGTGTATTTAATATTTGCTGAAAACCCTTCCCGAAAAAAATTTCTGGCTACGCGCCTGCCTGCAATGTTTCCATAATTTCCCTTTTTAAAAACCAAAACAATATGTCCTAAATAGTCTATTTCAATGGCTATATAAAGCATACATGCGTTTATTTATTTAAAGTTTTTTAGATATTGGCATCAGCCATCTATTCGCATTAGCATATCGCAAACAAATTAGAGTTAAATGCATATAATGTATGTATGGAATTTGTAAATTAGATGGCGATTTGGCGATTTTCTATTAAAAGCGTTCATTAGTCACACTTTGGCGTTTTAAAATACTCGCTTACTAATACAAATGGCATTCGAGCCCACAAAGCAGCGCCTGACAAGGCCGTAAATCTCAAATTAAATGGCGAGATAAGCGAATTGCGTAAATTATCTCGTTTTGTGTTGGCCAAGTTCGCACACAGGAGTCGTTGTGGCAGCAAAAGGCAACACAAAAGCAACAGGACGCCGATATACTTACATACACAATATATGTATGTGTGCGTGTGTGTGCCTTCGCTCAGTTGTATTTGTTTGGCTGAGAAGGACCTCAATAGCCTTATTGTGTGGCCGGGTGTATGCCTCAGGCAGCTGATGTGCACGTTAAATTATAACAATTTTGTAATTTATTTAAAAGCTTTGCATAAATGGGCCAAGTCGTTTGCCCCTTGGCCCCTTACCCCACCAGACTCCATGGCTGTCAAGATGCCCATCAGTACGGGCGTTGTATTGTCAGCTCATGTGTGATAGATGGATATGAATATATATGTATGTATATGTATGTGGGTTGTCTTCCTTGGCAGGTTTTTGTATGCCCCAAATACCATCAAATTTAATTAAGAACCTGCGCGGCTTAAAAGTGTTGAATAGCTTTTCGCCTTTTGTTATTAATGACTCGGCAAATAACTTCAACCTGCCGATTGAGTTAAATAAGAAGATGTTGTGATTTATTTACCTGCCCTGACTACCTGCCTTGCCTGCGAATATGATGTCTCGTTAAGGCAGAGGGAATGGCTTTCACCTAAGTATTTGGTTAGTTTAGTTGCCATAGACCGCACACACACACACACGCACGCACACGCACACGCAGTTAACATATACTTACTTACATAGTGTTCTCATGATGCGAGCACACAAACTAAATGAAAATATCATCCCGCATTAAGTATGATATATGAAAATGATAATGCGCTTTGACAGCTTTAGGCTATGCGATGCTCTCTCTTTTCCATGAGCCACACACACAAACACACACACAGACAGACGTACGCATACAGATGCGTCGAATTCAATACATTCATTGGTTCGTTTGGTTGTCGTAGGTCGGGCCTTCAACTTTTAAGCGCTGTCGCAGCGCTGCCGACGCGCTGCCCGCTGTCGGCGTCGAAAGAGCGCGCCTGCGCAGTTGCCTTGTTGACAACAGAGCATTTGGGCATGAAGCAACACGTGCTTTGCCTCTCCATGTGCTCGCCGCGAATATAAATAAATAGCGTAGGGCAAAGCCGTCCGCGAATAGTGAATGACATTTTACGCTAAAAGTTGCGTAGTAAACGTCGCGACGCGTCGAGTCGTGGAGTCGTGGAGCGGGGGTAAGCGCTATGCAGGTCGTGTTTTATGTAGCATAACTTTTGGCGCCAATGCGACATTCGCGCGTGGCACATTCTTGTGATTTATAGTGGCAGCTGCCCACAGACAAGTGATGAAGTGCCGCTGTCCAGAGTCCCCAATGGACAATGGACAATGGCAATGGCGATGGCGATGCTGATGGATGCTTAAAAGCAACATAAATTTAAGAACTTCAACAATTTGATTTAAAAAAAAAAATATTTATATGATTTTAATAATAATTGAAGTACATATTCTACACGTAATAATATTATATAAATAAAACTAAAAATAATACTAATACATGATTAATAAACTAAACTTATAAATCAAAATACAAATTATAAACGAATCGTTTTTTAATTAATTCAGCGAGCGGCAAACATAAATATTATTAATAACAGTTTAAGTTCGTTTCAGCTTTATTATGCTCATTAATAATTTATAGCTTCATAATTCAATCAGCCAGGAATAACAGAGATAGCATTAACTCTCAGGGTAGCGCGCTCTCCTTCTCGCGCAGTCTCTCTTCGTTTTGTGTTGACTTCAGAATGTCCCGTTTACCCTCTGCTCGCAAAGGCAGGAGAGCGTAAGTAATGAAAGCGCAGCGAACAAGTAACAACAATGCAAGCTACAGTTACTTAACTCGGAATAGATAGCAAAGAGAGAATTGTGTGTAATAGAAAGAGAATGCGTGCTGTCGCTGTGGGCAGCGCAGTCGGCATCGTTCAATTATGGCGCGACGCTGTGCTACACTTACAGCTTCGACCCGAAGGGCAATAGCCGATGGAGATAATCTCAACCGACAGACGCGGACGCCGACGCTGACGCTGACGTCGAAGTCGCTGTTGCTGTCGCTGTCGACGCCGCAGCGCAGTCTGTCTGGCGATTGAGGATGCTACAGTTAGCGACGCTGGCAGCATTGGACACTGTAGCAGACGGATTCAAAGTTCAGTTCAGTCATTGCCGGCGTTTCGAACTGTTTGGACGTGTTAAGCGGACAAAATTGAAACTGTTGGATGTTAGTAGTAGTAGTTGTATCATGGCTTTGGCCAAGTGTATAAGTATTAGTTAAGCACGAGCACACACAAACAAACACACACGCACACACACACACACACACACATACACAGTCACATGGCTAATGGTCGGACTATGTGCGAGTGTGTGAGTTAGGCACTATTTGGGGATTTAATGGAAAAAGCATTAATGGATGCTGGCGTTGTCGACGCCTCGGGGCCGGAAAGGGCCCATCGGTGATAGTGGCCAGGCATAAGTGTGCATGTGTGCGCGTGTGAGTGCCTGAATTTGTGCCGTTATGTGCGCCAGTGTATTGTGTGTGTAGCGCTGTATATGCGCCAGCCTAAAACTATGCAGCAGCATTTCGTTTACTGACATTTGAGACACACACACACACATACAATCTCTCTGTGTGCGTGTGTGCGTGTGAGTGTCTGTGTGTGCGCATTTTGGTTTTATCGTGGATTTGACTGACTTTACGGGTTATTTGTCCCTGCGAATGTGTTCATAAAAAATGTAACAAAAGTGGATTTTGCTGGCCCCCAAACACCTACCTCTAGCTGTCTGTGTGTGTGTGATAGTGTTAGTGAGTGTGTCGACCCATGGTCTGCCGGAAGTATGGATGCCACACCAGCACACACTCACACACACATACTCGCGCGCGCTCATATACAGATATGCACAATGTAACCGTACATTAGTGTCACGTTCGGTGGATAAAGTAAATTGAATAAAAGGTGAAATAATTTGCGCGCTAAGCGCAGCAAACCAAATCGCCAAAGTGACGCTTAATGGAAAATGTGTGAAAAAGGTCGCCCAACAAGGTGACGAGTGACCAAATAAAAAGAAAATGCAAATGAAAACAACCCAAATGTAAAAAAAAGAAATACCCGAAAAAAAAGTGAAAATATATTCAAATTTTTTTCGAACTGGGGCTGAAACTAAGTCGCGCGTTAAGTGACTAAAGCACTTTGTTGAAATTTATCGAGTGTAAAACTGCGAGCGTTGGCCAAATTGAATCGAATGGCGGCGTGATCGCGCCCGTTGACGTGTCGTGAAGCATGTGCCATGCGATTATCAAAGTGTGATAAAAATGCGGCAACAATGCCAAGAGGCTAAAAAGAGACAGACTGACTGAAAGCGGCAAAAAGCCAAAAAGGAAACAGAATGCGAGCCCCGACGCTGTCTGGGCCTGGCCCAGTCACAGTCCATAAAAATTTCCGTCTATGCACTGCGTATAATTTATGGTCGCGGTTCATTCTTTTCACTATTTTTTTTTATTTTTTTGGTTTCTTGTTGCTTTTTTTTTTTTGGCTACCTTTTGGCAATTGTTGAATGCAGCCGCAATCTGTTTTTTGTTCCAGCAGTTATCGCTGCATGTGAAAGCTGCCAGCATATGTGGGACCTTTAGTATGTGTGTGTGTGAGTGTGTGCTAAGAGTGTGCTAAGCGCCGCATTCTGGGCGCACTGCCAAAAATAATAAAATCACAATTTTATGCCAGACAACTCAATGTAACTGCGGCCCGGCCAGGATCCTAGGATCGTTCCGCTGCCCACTCGCTCGCCGCGCTCTGTGGCCAAAGATAACGAGGTAATTGCATTGAATGATTTACAATTCTCATTTTGCAGCTCTTCAATTTTGTTTGTTTGCTAGTTCGTTTCGTTTATTTGTTGTTCTCTTTCGAATTAGTTTCAACGAGTTGAGTTTGGCTTCACTTTGCTTTGCTTTTGCTTTTCTGTTCTGGCACAAATCAACAAATTTCAATACACATTTCTGGTTTCTATCTTTAGATATTTGACTGTCTCTCTCTCTGTCTGTGTGTGTGTGTGGTTTTTGCCAAGCAAACTGTTGAATTATGCATGGAGCAGAGATAAGCTGAAATGTTGCATAAGTCTGGCACAAGATTCGGACAGGCAAATGTTGCGGTCGAGGTTTTGGGGTTAGATTGATTATTAAAGTTTAATCTGCGAAAACATTTCTATATTTGCAATTGCTAGTAATTGAGCACTGCTCAAAGGACTCGAGGCAACTGAAAGTAAATAGAATAATTAAAATCGATTAGTATTTACTGCAAATATATATGTATTAAATTTAGATAAAATACACAAAACTTAAATTCAACAAATATACAAGATAAATTTGTAGCTAAAAATGAGGGGAAACATTTTAATTATTTATATTGCAATATTTCAATACAAAGAGAGTAGAGGAAGGAGTTTTCCAATGCCATTGTGAATTAAAATAGAATTTTAATTACAATAAATAAATACGTTTTACTATTGAAAGCAATTGAATGTGCGATTAAATGATTACATTTTCCTTTCATCTTTTTGCCTGTTAAATATGGATTTAGCTTGAATTTACTCAGAGGCCAGTTACTTAGTTACTCAGTTAACAGTTACTCAATTACCACTGAGTAAATAGCCGAAATTTCTACATTGACTTTGTAATTCAATCAAGAGTCAAATAACCAGATTGAGATTATTCCTTGTTTCCTTTTTATTATATTTTTGGTATGATGGAAATAGGTTTTCAGAGTATAATGATTGTACGAGTAAGAGTTCTTGGCATAGTAGACCATATAATATAATATAATATATACATATGTATTTAAATATATTTGTATTTTTGATTAGGATGACGATTTCACTTGAGTATGAATGCTTACGATAATTGGGTGTTGAAATTTTAATTATATTTATACTATTTATAGCTCATTCGAATTCCTAATTAGCGATAAATATCGTTCTCTTGATTATTTTTTCTAGGCCTACTAATTATTCCTCTGCCCATTCATATTTTAAATAGAACAACAATCGCTCAATACGGCTTAAACATCATTATTACGCTCGGTAAATGATGTTCTAGTGCAAATGTTAATCAATAAATAAATTGCTCCTAATTAAATTCATAATCTATACTCCACACACTCTAAATGCATGAGTAATTAGTATTATTTACTATATATAAAAATGTGTAGAATGATTTAAACTAAGGCTTTAGGGTATCTGCCAGTCATCTATTCCCATAAAAACTAGCCAGCTCTTACGCGTTCAATTGGAGCGCAAGGCACTTTCATTTTATTAGAACTCCTCAAATAATTTTAATTAAATTCAATACTTATAAACTGTCGACAACAAATTGAACCATTTGGACTGTTTCATTACGGGCAATATTATGCTTGAGTTGCAATCAAAATAAGTGACCTGGCGAGTGCCTTTCATATGATTGTGAAATGTTTGGGAAGCTTTGCGGTCCTTGTACCAATTAAATTTATTTTGTGAGACACTCGGGCGATGTCAGTGACAGTCGGCCGCAGCAATACACTCAAGTCGGCTTTATTCATACCGACCGCAGCAGCTACAACAACAACAAGAACAACAACAATAAGATGCAGAAGCAGCAACTAAACAAAGGCACTCCAAAGCGCCAAAGGCCCCTCATAGAGGCTGAGTAAAAAAAAAAAAAAAAACAAAGTGTAAAAAAATGAGAGGTTGGTCGCTCGAGCGGCGGTTAGTCAATGTGACAATGTAGCCCCACGAATCGCTGGATCCCCGTGGGGCTGGCCATGCAGGAACAACAATGGAATATTTCCATGGCTTAGAAAAAATATGCGCAACCCCCGCCCCGCCGCAATCTTCTTTACACAATCGTCGCGCTTCAATTGATGTAATATAAAAGGTGGCCAAACATTTGTTGGAACACGCGAAACGCTGCTGCCACAGCCAGATGGCGGCTATAATGCTCGGCCGCTGCTAATGTGGCTGGAGATGGAAAATGTTATTAGGTGGCTCGTCGCCTCTGAACTTCCGCCAACCGTCAGACGACAACCAACGGCCAACAAGCAGCAGCAGCCAGCATTTAGGTCTGAGACCGATTCCTATTCCGATTCCGATTCCGACGCCGACTCCGACTCCGACTCCGACTCTTGCCTGTCATTGTTCCAGTGGCCGCTTTTGTGCAAAATCGCTGCCATTTACGAGTACGTTGTCATCGCGCCCAGCTCTCGCAACGGATGCTCTTTGACTTTCGACTCGACCCATTGTGCGCCCGGCACACCAAAGAGTTGCACTTCAGCCTGTGTGTGGGTGTGCAAATGGATCCATTGTTTTAAACGTCGCGCATTAGAGGGGCGCATTATTGGAGTGGCCTGGGGGTGGCCCGAGGATGTCGGCTGGCCGAACTGGAAATTGTCGGAACTGCGGCTTAAAGTTGCCGTTTAAATTCACATGCAGGAAGACAGCCACATAAATTGCCAGGCTGTCAACCTGCGCTAAACGCAAACACATCCGCTTCACCCCAAGCAGCGCCGCAAAGTACATGCAGGTACAAGAAAATAACGGGAATTAACAGGAACATATCCTTTTGCTTAAAAATTGTAAGCCACAATTGAAATACTCTATATTTTTTAAGGCTGACTCAGGGTATTCAAGACAGTTTGTCTTTAATTTAAACAGAAGTACTATAGAGTAGAATAGAATTATTATTATTATATTTTTTATTTATGAATATTCCAAAGCGGGTTTTGACTTTTTAATATATATTTTTTTAGCTGGTACATCATTAGACATCAAAAGTAGAACCATAACAACACTGGGATGGTAAATTATGAAAAGAGCCGAACCCCATACCGAGTTATGGGGATTTCAAGAATAGAATTATAAGTCTAGATTTCATTTGAAAATACTGACATACAGGCCCATTTACTATTTACTTTATAGAGCTAAATGCAGCAAATTAACCAAATGATTTCCCATTTTCAATGGGTTCAGGGTATAAAAAAATTAAATAAAATAATTTAAATAAGTGAAAAAAAAAAACTAAAAATATAAAAAAGAAATAAAAAATAAAATTAACAAAATAAATAATAAATTTTAAATAAATTGAATTAAAAAAAATAAATAAATAAAACAAATCGAATTTAAAATAAGTAAATACACAAAATAAATGTTAAGATACTATTTTTGCATGGTACGGATTCAATACTTAAATAAGTATAAGAAAAAAAAAAAAAAAAAAAAAAACAAAATACTTTTATTTTATTTTATTTTATTTTGTTTTTTCTTAATTGAACTCGATTTTTTTATACATATTTTGTATACTTTATTTTATTTTAATAGTATACCGTCCCATTTTATAAAAGTATTCATATGTGAAATTATGTATATATACGCTCATTTCATCAGCTTGTCGTTATTATTGTATTATAATAATTTAACGTATATTTGAAGGCCATCGAATTTAATTGTTTGTTATTTCTAAGCCTGACTCTCGTCAATAAATCATTTTCTAAATAAATAAATAAATCATTACATTAAGTGTTCGTTCGATCAACCATTCAAAGCTCAGCTCATTGCGCTCATGCCCAATGTAAGGGCATCGATATACATAAATACAAAAGCAGCTCAGGTGACGAGCATTAAAACGATTCAACAGCTCGAGTCAAAAGAAGTAAAATTATTGCTTGACGCCTTGCGTGGCGGCAATGGCGGATGCAAAAGCGTTTAGCGCCAGCCACGCCCACTTTTTCCGGTATTCTCAATGGTGTGCCGTTGCATTTGCGCTCGACTGCCGCTGAAGCACATGGAACACCCCGCAAACGGGCATTTGTGCATGCGAGCTGCCGTTGTTCCAATGCGTCCATGCTGTTGCCTCTTGTTGCCGTTTGTTGCCGTTTGTTGCTGTTTGTTGTGGCAGCCAGCACTTAAAGCCATTCACGTTGCACAAACAAACACACTGGAGTGTGCGAGATGCGTGCAAAATGCAAAGCGAAGCATTTCCACATTCAATGACGATAGTCGTCGGGTGGCACTGCCAGACGACTCCTGCAGCAATTCATATATACGAGGCAAGGCCCGCTCCTTCTGTCTCTCTTATTATGCACTCTCTCTCTCTCTCTCTCTCTCTCTCGCTCGGCCGTTCTTTGTGTGTGCTTTGGCCATTTCTCGTGCAAGATTGATTGCCCTGCTAACAACGTGCCCATTACTGAAGCTTCTTGCTTTGGGGCGTGGCACGTACTTAAGCCGTAATTATATAACGCTCCAGTGACGGTGCGACGGTGCGACGCTGCAGGTGTCTTAATGAAGACAACGATGCACGGCACAATGCATCAGTGAAGGGGTTTTAATTTGAAACTGCTTGCGGCTTTTTAACCATACAATAAGCTTTGTTGCACTTTGCCCATTGTCAGCTCGAGTTGCGTAATTGAACAGCCTCTGGAGTAATTGAAATGCATTGCTCTATCATCGATAATTGACACATTCAGGTATTCTAATTGGGAATAACTGAGCTGGAATAATAACAAATTGCGTTCCAGTTGCGCTCAGCTGAGCTGTCGCCCATTGACAATTTCAATTGAAATTCCAAAGCATGAAGTAATATGATATTTGGGAAAGGGAAACTTGAATATCAGAAATTCACATGATATGATATAGGCAGATATAGAGTATCTAATAGTCTAAGCCATTACATTCTCTACTTATACAAATACGAGTGAAATTGTTTATTAAATTCATGTCAGAGGCAGTGTAACACATGTCGAAGCATTTGAAGTGCTGCGAGTAATGTCCTTTATTGCGTGTAACGGCTGTGGTTACGCAATCATTCAGCATTGTTCGCTTGAGGCCTTCTGCAGCAGAGCACCGCAGGATCATGAGCTGTTGGCCTTTTGCTGACACAAAGCAGCAGAAGCAGTAGAAGCAGCAGAAGCAGCAGATTATCACAACAAACTGCCAACAGATAAACAGTAGCCGGGCTCACACATGACAAAGACAAGCGTTAAATACATACCCACACACCCACACAACTACACACTCGCATTCGGTATGGCGTAGGGACATTAAGACAACCGCATGGTAAGCCAGTGCGACATATTTAAAGCGCCTGAGCACATTTAGCGTCAAATTTGCTGACAGTCAGCAGTTATGACACACAAAGCATAAGGAAAAGTAAACGCTTGTGAGCGCAAAGGATACGCCATGCATCCTGAAGGCTAAAGGGGGTGACAGTCAGCTCATCCCTTGTCCTCCTCGTCCTGTTGAGGAAGCCAAAGCCAACGCAAACAGCCAGACAGTCGGACGGGGCAAAGAGCGGCACACAAAAGTGTAGAAAATAAAAACTCATTAAAAATGAAAGGCAAGCGAATTCACACCCACACACACACAAACACACACACACACACGGACAATTGCTCAGGGGTTGTGTCAGTGTGAAGTTAGGTCTGCACACTCACTTTTTTGTGTGACAGCAACACCGAGCAAGTGCTAAGCAAAGAAGCAAAACGCTCGCAGCAAATTCTCCAACAAAAGACGCAGCAAAAAAATAAACAAATCATTTTAAATTCTCAATTAAATGCAAACAGCAGAGGCTGAGCGCCTCAGACGCTCACTCGCTCACATGGAGTACATACATATATAGGGAGGGCACATGATTCGCATCCGGTGCTGGGCCACGCTGAAAAGGTGTCAAGTTGCAAACATGAAAGGACTTTGGAGTGTGACCCTTGCCGTCGCCATCCGCCGTCTCCTTGCCATTGACGTGTCAGTCGATTCGCCGTAATGGGTGTCATGATGATGTTTGCTTAGTCGAAAAGTGCCTAAGAAGTGGGCGTGGCAATCGTACTGTATATTAAGAATGCTATGAATTTCCCTTTGGCAGGGCCGTCCAACTGTTTTCCTTTCCTTTTATTTTTTATACTCTGAATAGACAAACATTCAGTGTTTAGGTCTTGAACGTAGTCATGCAAAACTCCTCGACCCCAAAAACATGTAAGCATCTTCAGCTTTGTTGTTAGGCTGTCCGCGTGTGTGGGCGTGGCCGTTGCGAATCACATTTAATGATGGCAGAAGTCATTCATTTCGTATGCTCGCTCATAAATACTCGTTAAATGTATTTGCTAAGCACGCAGCAAAGCTGTGTAGAGCAATACAAACTGAGTTGAGTTGTTGCCGTTGTTATTATAGCTGTGTTGCTTGTCTGACTGATCTGCTCGACCCGCGCTGCCATAGGCAGTATGTGGACTTGATTCCACACATCTGTGCGGTTTCAGTGAGCCAGTGAGCCAGCCCGCCAGCCATCCCGCTGCGTCAGCTTGGCCATATTTATGTGCACAACACACACTCTGTCTCTCTCTCACACACACTCTCTCTCTCTCTCTCTCTCTCTCTCTCTCTCTCTCTCTCTCTCTCTCTCTCTCTCTCTCTCTCTCTCTCTCTCTCTCTCTCTGCAGCGCATAGGAATTATTGTTTGTTGTTTACGCAGTTGTTATGGCTCTGGCCCCGAGTTGAACTTGACTAGAGCGATATGAATGCATTAAATATATATGTACATATGTATGTATATACTAAGCTAGCAAGCGCAATTAAAGTTCACTTCAATAACAATTTAGTGCAGAATTTTAATATGAAGAGTCTAGCATATTATTATACAAACAATATGATTAAAATATATATTTTGTTAAATAATATGCCCGAGTGCTTTATTGTGTCTAAGTTTAATTTTTAGTTAAACAAATCAAATTATATGAGCTAGAAAAACTATGTATATAAAGTAGTATACCGTAAACATTATACAGTATTTTTTATACGTTCATATATAATTGCTAAAAGTTGGAAAAAAGTTGGTAAATTGGTTAATTAAAATCTTCTATGAGACTTCTTGTAAAGACAAAGTTTCAAGTCGTTACTTATAGAAAAACTGTGTATGTTTTTCTTTGTTAACTGTGTATGTTTAACAAAATACGCAAAACACAAATATAATTCAATTGTATTTTTTATTTACTATAATTAAGTTATCATGCTAGATTTTATTTTGTAAAAGTTATTTATTTAAATAAAATTTAAATCGAATTCTTAGAAGATGTTCGAAAAAAAAATTGTTTTTCGTTTTTATTATTTATTATATTTTAAAATATTTTAATTTTAGCTGCTGTATAGATATACAAAGTCTTCAGTATGATAATAATACAATACAATCTTCATAAATATTTTACGATTAAATTTCAAAAATTCGTATTTTATTTAAATTATAATTTATTTATTTTTTTATAACTCTTTAAACATGTATGTAATTATGACTCTCTTTGAAATATGTTTTTAATTCAACTAATATTAAATAAAATTAAATAAACATTTTTTAAATTCAAATAATAAATTAAATTAAAATATTTTATTTTAATATTTTATAATAATATCCTAATTTATCCTTTACAAGTTTTTAAATTGTCAAAAATAAGAAATAAATATTCTTACAATTTTAATTATTATTATTTTCTTTTTTTTTAAGTGAAAAATATTCCTACAATTTTAATTATTATTATTATTTTTTTTTTTCAAGTGAAAAATACTCACAAATAGTAAAATATAATTAGTTGAATTTGAATAAAATAAGATTGTAACATAATATTCTTGTTTGCAGGTGGACGGCGACGACAGCGAGGGGAACGCAAAGCAAAGAGGCTATAATACAAGCAAAGGGAACTGTGCTTAGAGCAGACAACTACTATAACAAGCAGTGGCAACGCAGAGAAGGAGCTGGAACAAAAGTCAACTAAAATTAATTGAATAATATCTGCAAAGGCAAGGAAAACGCATGCACACGGCCAAATAAAGGATACACACGCAACTGAGCAAAATGAGTTTATTGGGGCTTCTAAGCAGAGAGAAAGGTGGGTAACTAATTGCAGTCGTTTGTTGATATTGCCAAAGTTGTTGTTGTTCTTGTTTTGTTGTTTTTTGCTGTTGTAACAAGTAGTTGTTGTTGCTGCTGTAGTTGGCAACAACTTAAACTGCATTTGTGTAACAACAGTCAGTAAAGCGAGTTCTCAACAGGGTAAACAAACTGCATACGCACACGAGCAGCCATAAATATATCAAAAAGTGAAATGGCACACACACACACCCGCACACACACACACACAAGTGCTGTGGAGTATAAAGTGTTTCGTCTGCGTTGGCGTTGGCGTTGCGCCTGTTTGGCCTGGCTGCCTGGCTGGAGCTCGCTGACTGCCGACACTCAAGTGCTGCCTAAATGAGAGCCGTGCGCTGAAACCGAATCCAAATTAGCCGCATTTTATAAGTTGCACTTGAAACAGACTCGCACAAGTTGAGGAGGGCAACCGACGGCAGTCAGCAGGAGTCTGCCAGCTGGCAGTAGTCAGCAACTACTTTTGCATCCGACTGGCTTTAAGTTTAAAACAACAATCCACAACACACACACACACATACAGAACGACATTTGCATAATTACATAAAGATGATAATTATCCTGTTTTACCTTTCTGTTTGCCTTTGACAGCGATTATTGCCGAGTATGCTCTGGTGCTGCTTGTGGCGGCTGCAACTTGCCAACTGGCGGTGCCAACGCAAGCCACAAGCGGCTTACGTGTGCCCACGTTCCTGCTGGAGCCCTCGCCTCGCCTGCTGTTTGGCAACGATACGGGCGCACAGGTTAGCTGTACGGCGCATGGGAACCCACCGCCCGTCGTATCCTGGGTAATGCGCGACGGCACGCTGGCAACTCAGGTGCCCGGACTGAGGTGAGTTTTGCGGTTTCGACAACTATGCGTACGAGTAATATTAAGTATACGCTGCGCGTCTGCGGTTGCAACAGTCACATTGTTGCGGCTTCTGCCTGCGGCTATATAGAAGGTGATTTCGGGCTTATATTCAATTAACAGGCTGCTGAATCTGAGAAGCCTTTTGAGCTCTGCAGCTTATCAGCTGCGAGGGCTAGTCCATATGCATGCTGTCACACAGGCGCTGAGAATAGATTCACAAAGAGCAGCATTTCTATACCAGGGAAAACAATAAGGGCACTCCTCATACGCCCCGCAACAAAAGTCCAAAGAAATTATACACAAAAGTAATGCGTTGCTGCCACAAGGCAACAGCAACAGTAAAGGCAACAGTAAAAGCAACAGCCTAACCACAGTCTAAGGCAACAACAACAATTACTGCATTTGTGTGCAACAGACTCGCATTGCTTTAAATGCGCTCATATGTTAATGTCAGGCTATGCGCTGCATCTAGCTTGCTGCACTATCCCTGTCCTGTCCGTCCTGTCAGCGCTTTGTTAACTTTTAAAATATTAAAATGTTGTCAGGCTCTAGTTGTTGCTGTTCTTCTTCTACTTGTTATTGTTTTTGTTGACTCTGTGTGTGTGCACTATGAAAACTTAAATGTTAAATTAAAATGTGACTTTGCATTCGGATAAATAAGTGCAGACAATTTTGTGTTTATCTGCTGGCAGCTAGAGATGCAACGTGTAGCAGTAGTGAAGGGAAAACAACATCAAGAAAATTCGTTCGAGTCTAAGATCTGAAAAACATGAATATAGTGTGTATAAGTAATCTAATATGCTCCAGAAGCTTAAGCTATGATCTTCAGCTTGTTAACCTAAGTCGGCGAGATGTTATATATAACCAGATATTATTTATTATTATTATTTTTGTATAATTAACTATTATTTATAAGTACGTATACATACTTCATAAATAAATATCACAAATACTTATATACATCTGAGAATTTGTCAGAATACAGATTTGAAAACAAAAATAAGTATAATAAAATGTCAACGCTTGCCGCACAGCATAATAGAGTTCGGTCAAAGAGTACTAAAAGAAATTGTATGTTTTGCAAAACGAAAAGTCATTCAAAGTACGTGATAATGCCGACAGAATACACATTCACACACACACATATATTTATACGTGTATGTGTGTATATATTTTCAGGCAATTCACGTAGTATTCCTCGTGAATTGCCATTCATCTACGGGCTGTGTGCCTGTGCCTTTTTCCCTACAGTCCAGCTCCCACACTGGAGCATGGAAATGAAACAAATTTTATTTTAAGCTGCTAAAGAGCATAGTTGAATTGAAGTGACGCATTCGCTAGCCAGAGTGTACGGGATGTGTACTTATCTAGCCATGCCGCAAAGAGTAAAGGTTTTATTTACATATTTATTATTTTTTTGCTTCTTTTTTGTATCTCTCTTTTTTATTTTTAATTTAGCTCTTTGGAAACGCAATAGACGCTAACAAATTGCCAGCACTTAAACATTTTTTGAAAACTCCGCTTGATGAACTTTTTGGATGTTTTTGCTGTTGCAGTTGTTGTTGTTGTTTTAGTTTCAACTATCCACCCGCAGCTCGGTTGCATGGCTCGCTCGTTAGAGTTGGCTTCAACTGAAATGATTAGCGTCTATTGAATAGGAATCCAGTGCTTTGTGCTGTGCATGGAATGTTATGGATCACTGTTTGGTCTTTGCTTGCAATGAACACAGCATAATTTATTTCATGGCACTTTGTTTGCGATTGCTATTGAAGCCAATTAAATACATGAAATAGACTATTCTAAATGATTAAGCTGATCTGACTATTGAACGTGATTAGAATATAAACGTATTAAATTGAGAAGTGTGAAAGATACAGATACAGATACAGATACAGATACAGATACAGATACAGATACAGATACAGATACAGATACAGATACAGATACAGATACAGATACAGATACAGATACAGATACAGATACAGATACAGATACAGATACAGATACAGATACAGATACAGATACAGATACAGATACAGATACAGATACAGATACAGATACAGATACAGATACAGATACAGATACAGATACAGATACAGATACAGATACAGATACAGATACAGATACAGATACAGATACAGATACAGATACAGATACAGATACAGATACAGATACAGATACAGATACAGATACAGATACAGATACAGATACAGATACAGATACAGATACAGATACAGATACAGATACAGATACAGATACAGATACAGATACAGATACAGATACAGATACAGATACAGATACAGATACAGATACAGATACAGATACAGATACAGATACAGATACAGATACAGATACAGATACAGATACAGATACAGATACAGATACAGATACAGATACAGATACAGATACAGATACAGATACAGATACAGATACAGATACAGATACAGATACAGATACAGATACAGATACAGATACAGATACAGATACAGATACAGATACAGATACAGATACAGATACAGATACAGATACAGATACAGATACAGATACAGATACAGATACAGATACAGATACAGATACAGATACAGATACAGATACAGATACAGATACAGATACAGATACAGATACAGATACAGATACAGATACAGATACAGATACAGATACAGATACAGATACAGATACAGATACAGATACAGATACAGATACAGATACAGATACAGATACAGATACAGATACAGATACAGATACAGATACAGATACAAGTGTGTGTGCTCTGGTCATTCTTCGATTCATGTGGTACTCTGATAGAGGTAATTCCAGCTTTAGATTGCATATCTTATGTAAATACTCCACTCCTTCCTTATGGACTTCCGGCTGTTGCTCTTAAGTCCTATTGTTAGTAGCTGTCGTGCAAATGCATTTGCCACTGCCAGCTGCTTGGCTTGCTCACGTCTATTCGCCGCAGTATCCTTAGGTTTATTGCATTTTTATGCAAATCTTTGAGTATAGTTGCAATATAAAATGTTCGCCGGCAAAGTGGCTGCCATTTTGGGTGCTTTGTGCAACAAATTTTTGTGTAACGCGCTCTCAATGTGTATAAATAAATAACGACGAAAGCCCAAGACTTAACGTACTAAAATATTGCATACTGCTTATATATTTTCTCTCTCTCCCTCTCTCTCTGTCTCTCTTTATCTTTCTCTTTGTGTATTTGGTTTCCTTACATTATTTTTCGTCTTTTTCTGCTTTTAGAAAAATATCTGGCAACGGCACATTGCACTTCCCACCGTTTTTGGCGCAATATTATCGCACGGATGTGCACGAGGCCACCTACCGATGCCGCGCCAGCAACGAGGCCGGCACCATATTGAGTCGCAATGTGCAGGTGCAAGCAGGTAAGCGGAAAGTAGACTAAAGTAGCTGACGTTGCCGCCATAAAGGTGGAAGTGTGTAGCATGGCAGGCACCATTAGCATGCACTGCAGCCCGCAAATACAAATACCAACAAACAGATCCCCTCCCATCCCATCCCATTGGCCATGGATGTAGTGCACATTCCATAAGCAGCTCACGTACAGAGCAGTTGCTGCTGTAGCTTTATCCTGGCATTTGCTGGCAATCTTTTTGTTGCCCGCGGAGTGTGGAGCGCGTAGTGTGTGTGTAGTTATCATGATTTGGCTGCTGCAGCTCTCACTTCTGCCTGTCAGAGTTGTCAACTGCGCGTTAGTTTCTGATTTCAGCACACATCACTTTAATAACCTGCGTATTTCCTATCCTACCTGCCTCCAGGCGTTTGACACTAAATTAATGTTGATGCGCTGTCAAGATTGCGGAAAGCATGTTCTAAACACTCACATATACAGTCACAAAAAGATAGCTGAATATACTATATAATTCATTATGTTGACATTAAAGTTTAAATTGATGGATGTAATAAAAAACTTGTTTAGTTTCATATTTTTAGACAGCTTTCCATTCATCCCTCTATTCGTGCAAATATTCATTTCGAAATCAAATCTCATATATTGATTCGACAGCATTCGGATACTGTGAATGCTGATTTCATTTAAATATCGTCAGTCATATAGCCAACAGCCGCAGGGCGATTGCCCCACATCAACCTGGCGACCCGATGTGAGCTGTGAAACAGGCGATGCATGATAGTCGTTTAAAATCTCATTCAATATTTGCGCTGCGAATTTTCCCATATATATCATTTTTGATATTTTTTTCCGAGTCATATATTGCGCTGGGCATTTTTTGGTTTTCCCTTTTTGCCGTCGCTTTTGTTTCTTTCTTTCTTTATGATCTGTTCACTTCCGTTTCGCATGTAATTTCAAGCAATTTCATTCATTTAAACTGCTCCCTTTTTTGCATTGCATTTCACTGCTCTCATTGTGTCCTGCCTGTTGGCCTCTGTGCTCCCAGTTTTTCTCGTTTTCTTCTTCTCCTTTCTTTTTTTTTTTTGCACTGGGTGCACTGGGGTTTCCCTTGCCCCATTGGCCTGCCCCAAAGCGTTTTATGTTCACAGTCGATGAGTACTTTCGCCCAATAGGCACGCAACGATTGTTGATTTTCGGCAATTTCTCAGCTCCTCATCTGTTTCTGTATCTCTCTCTCCCTGTCTCTTTCTGCTTTTTTGTTTTTCATATTTTGTACTCCGTTTTTGTAGTGGTTCGCCGACTCTTCCATGTGCACGTGGAAAACACTGAAGTCTATTTGGGAAATTCGGCGTTGATTAAGTGCGCTATACCGGAATATGTGCGGCCTTATGTGCGCGTGGCCAGTTGGCATCGAGGCGAGGAGATACTGCTGCCGGAATTGTCGGATGTTGGTGAGTGTTGCCACATTTTTACACACACACACACACACACACCCAAACGCAGATATGTCTGTGTGGACGCTTGTGCGGGTGTTTATCTGCTGCTGAAATTTATGTACACATGCTAGCATTGTGCTCTGCCTGTTTGCTATTGCGATACAGCATGTCCTGAGGGATGTGCAGTTGTTGCTGTTAGCGTTGACATTTATTGATAAATGTTACGTATACGCAGCGAGCAACTTGATTTCACTATACAGTTTTGCTTTGGTTCGTTTTATTGTTGGTATTTTTTTTGGTTCCGTTCTCTATTGCTGCTATTGTTTTATGCAATTTTTGAATTACGACTCCCTGATATTGGCTTCTCTGCAGCTGGCCGCTACGTGGTGCTGGCCGCCTCCGGAGATCTGTATGTGCGGTCAGTGCGCTCAGAGGACGGCCTGGTGAAGCTCAGCTGCCTGGTAACCAACACATTGAATGGCGACCGGCAGCGCAGCGAGCCGGTTATGCTTCAGGTGAAAGGTAAGTTGAATCGCAATCGGATTTAGCCAACTAAAACGTTCGACCCTCGTCTACAGAGCTCAGCAAGAATTTGGCGCCAAGCACCAGCCAAAAACCAGTTATGGAAATCCAGGTGGAACGTGGCAACGATGTGCATCTGCCGTGCAACATACAGGGCAATCCCTTCCCCATCTTCACGTGAGTATTGGCCCAATAAACTCTTTCAGATTCCTGAGGCCAGCTGCCAGCCAGTGGGTCACATTAACATACAGCACTTAAGTGCACTTGGCTGTTTGCTTGAGGCACAGGCTTTATTGCAGAGGCAGCCTCAGCCTCAGCCTCGGCTAATTGAAGGTCTTCCAGGACTAATGTAGAAAGCTTTTTGATAGCCCAGCATTAGGCGTATGTTGTCTTTGCTGGCAAAAACAAACTAATAAAGCGACTGGCTCGCTGCCAAGTAACTTGGCTAATACTTAATCAACTTGTTTATGCAGTACCCAATGTATCGACTTACAAAACTCAATGTTTTGTTGGCAAACAATAAAAACTCATTTGGGTAAACAAGAAACAACAACAAACAACAAGAGCTGAGTAAAAGGCACTCAAAGTCAGTAAATAAAACGTATCAAATAACAGCAGACATTTGGCACTAATTAGCAGTATAAAAAGCCTGGTTAATTGACAGGCCGATGCGTCTGTGGCAAAGGCGAAATTTGGCAATCTCTTTCCCATCTGTTTGGGCTTATTAAAATTTCATGCAGCCATAAGCACTTGATGTGTGCCCCCAAAAGAGAGAGAGGGACACCGAGAGAGTAAGAGAGATATAGGGAAGGCAAGTTAGGGAGGCGCACATAGCTGCCATGGAATATACAAACAAACACCAGACAAACATGCAAAAAGCGCTGCTCTCCGACTGCTTGTGCTACGTGAAATGCCAGAAATATTTTCAAATGGCAAGCCACAGAGCAGCCAAGTGCCAGACAACGACAGGACGCGAGATTTATACAGCATATTTTCTGTAAACCCTGCTCTCCATCTATCTCTCTCTCTCTCTCTCTCTGTACACTCTCTGTTGGTTTTAACTCCCAAATGCCGAAGCCCTCTGGCACGTTATGATTACTATAAATGCGAGAAAAATGCGATAATTTTGTTTTTAGTTGGAGTTTAGTCCGAGCTGCCTACGTGTCTGGCATGGCTAATGAGTGAAATCGGTTTACGGCGTACAGGCTGAGTGCCTTTTATTGATTTCATCAGAAGTATTTATATTTACTGTGCGTGTGTGCGTGCCTGAATATCTTAAATATTTACTTTTTCATACAGCAGATTATATTCGTGTTTATAAATAAGTTATATAAAATGTAGCATATTGTTATCAAGCATTTCTTATTCAGATGGCTATTACAACAATAATACAGCTAGTTACATTTTTAAAAATTGTAAAAATGCATTCTTTTTTTTACAACTATTCTGATTGGACTTTGTGTGGCAGATACATTATATAAAGCTTCTATATATGTGTATATAGCAGCGCTAAACTCTTCATTTGCTGCTTAAGTTGAGTATTGGCTTTAAGTGTTTATTCGTTTCATCAATTGCCTTCATAGAAGTTTTCAGCTGCCTTCGTTCAATGAATAAAATATTCAAGCATAGCCCGAGCTGGGATAGGCATGTTTTGATTAATGTTTATTTTAGGCAATGCATTATATTTAAAACAAAAGCTTTTAGTTTATGATTTTTTTAATATTCTAACATTAAGCAAATGGCTATAAAATATTGGAAAAAGAAAACACAAATATAAGTAACAACACAAAAAATGTAAACAAAAATATATACTAAGGCATTGATTTAAAAAGGGATCAAATATTGTATAAAGCTTATAGAATGTATATCACTCTAATACTGTTTAAATTGTAAGCCTAACTTGATTTTAAAATGATATAATATACATGTATATGTATACCCATCAGTCATTCAATAACTAACTGAGCGTGCATGCTTATCCATATAATTTTCAGTTGGTATCGCGTTTCAGACTCGGCAGCGCTTTATCCCATACCATCCTCTCAGCGCGTAATAGTCTCGCGCACATTGTTGCTTATCAAAAATGCTGACGAGCGGGACACAGGCAAATGGGTAAGTATTATCATTGTGAGATGCACACCCACACACACACTTACACTCATATAACAACCTCAATCCATTGACAAGCGCTGACTGTCAGTTAGTCAGTCAATCAAATGGCTAAAGTCAAGCAGTTTGACTATCTGCCACAGTCTGTCTGTCTGTCTGGCAGCGGAATATTGTGTTTAATGCACAGTCTGCCAGCAATATATATGTATGTGTATGTATGTATGTATGTCTGTACATGGAGGGCCCGAGCATTGTGCCATGTATCGTTGTGATATATATGACAGAGTTGATTGATTTTGACTGGCTTATGTAGCACTAGCCCCTTGCTTCCATAGTTCATGTGTGGCACGCTCTCTCTCACTCTCGCTCTCTCTCTTTCTTTTTTTTTTTTGCCAGATTTGCCAGGCATCGAATCAGTTTGGCGAGCAGCGCATCGAAATTCGGCTCAGTGTAAATACGTTCGTATCTGTGCACATACTACCGCAAGTACAAATTGTCAATTCGGGCGGAACGGCAATTTTCAATTGCACGACGACGGGCTCAGCGATCGATGGCATCGACTGGCTCCACAATGGCAAACCGCTGCAAGCGAATAATGCACTCAGCACCGGCCGGGATAAGTGAGTATACCAGCACCGTATAGCGAATGGCAGTCGGCGCCAGCCGTAACAGCAACATGCAACTCCAACATGCAACATTTTGTGTAGACTCCGTTCAACATAGGCCATTTCAAATTGTATCTCTAGCTTTATTTTTTGCTTGTTTGTTTTTTTAATAGTTGCAAAATTTTGCTGTTCGTCAATAAAAAAAGAAAAACAAAAAGTATTTAGGAAAGAGCTATTGACGACTAACAAATACCCTTTGTCTGCTGTTTAGTTGTATTTATTTTATATATTGTATTTTATTTCATTAGCTTTATAATTATTTTTAAAAATTAATTATTTGGAAAGATTATGATTACTATTATTTTTTTATTATTAAATTAATTTTCAATTTGTTATTTAATTAATTATTTTTTTTTTTATATTTTTTTTGTAGGCTTTTAATATTATTTATTATTATTATTATTATTATTATTATTATTATTATTATTATTTTTATATTTTATTTTACTTCATTTTTTTATTTTTATTTTTATTTTTTTTTAATTTTTATTGGTATATCTCTAAAGGGAAATTATCTATATTAAAATACATGTCTCTACAGTTTTCTTGTGTATTCCTTCCAGCAATTTCATTACCTATTCATCAACTTAAATGTCAATAGCTTTTAGCTGGGATCATTGAGAAAGACACAAGTTTTGTGTATTTTTTCTTATGTCTCCTCAGTTACATGCATCCAGACAACACTCACTATACCCATTTTCAATGCCTTCAGGGTATTCCGAAAATAGATTGGGTATAAGCCGTAGATTACATGTTGTTGTTGTTGTTATTGTTCTTGCACTGACGTTGTTAAGGCTGCTTCGATCCAAAAATGTTTTATCGCTGTGTATTATTATTGATGCGCGATGGAAGAGCGGAGCGGGTCCGTGAACCCGGCAGGCCTTCATTTGTTGCGCTCAACAATTTCATTTTTCCCTATTGTTCGGCACTTTATTTATTCGGCGGATTTTTTGTTATTTTCGGTGTTTCATTTTGATTTTTTTTTTATTTTGCAGGCAGCTTTTTGATGTCAGCTATTCACAGATTGTTTAAGGCTTTTGTTTTTATTATTTTCTATCGTTTTCCATTAGTTGATGCGTGCAAGGGTCATTGATGAAATATGCTGATTGATTGCAATGAATATTCTAGGGTTTCAATCAACTGATTGAAAACAAAGCTCGGCTTTAACCTGGCCACAGTTGGGAAAACTAAACGAGAGCCTTGTTATCATTCATTAGTGCAAGTAATTAAAATTAAATAGAATACTAGTTGTGCAAGCACATGCATCTGTCTGTGTGTGTGTGTGTCTACAATATATAAATTATGTTAATCTTCGTTGCGGCAGATTGCTCAGCTGCTTGCGCCTGGACAGTGGACACTGTGCACACACACACACACACACACACGCACACATCCATTTGAACGGGTTGAGCACATCTTGATAATTTCATGCAAATTACGTGAAATCAGCATAATACGCAGCTTGACGTACCAAATGCAGAGACTCGAGTGCTACAGCGCATCAGCACAAAATATCCTTCCACACATACATACATAAATATATTGAAGTTGGCAAACAGCCTCGAGTACAAACAGCCTGTAAAAACAAACATTGCTCGTGTATGTGTGTGGCCTCGTACGTGTGTGTGTGTGTGCTTATGCGGGCGAGCTGACCAGCTGTTGCCCAAGGATGTATAACAGAGCAAAAGCGGTCAAGCAGAGCGAGAGCGAAATAGAAAGGGGCTAACCGAACTGAGCTCCAGCAAATCAGCATAACAAATCAACCAGAAATTTTTATGCTTATGCTAATAAAATAAATAACAAATTTCGGCTGAGCGAACAAAAGGCCACTGCACACACACAGAAAGAGAGAGAGAGAGAGAGAGTGAAAAAAAGAAAAGAAAATATACCCGCACACACATTTACGAATAGGTATATGCATATATACACAGCCAACACTTTTAGCTTACAAAATGGCGTGAGTTTATGGCATATTGTATGTACGGGACTTTTTCCTGCAACGTCGTCAGTTTCGAAGCAAAATGTTTTTTATATTTTATTTTTACGTTTTTACTTTTTTTTTTGTATTTGCCTGCCCAAGTTTAAATAGGTATTTCTTCAGCATTTAGCATATTATTCTCAGACTGATTTTGAAAAAAATTCCATCCTTTTATTACGTTGCCAGCATACGCTTTCTATCCAAGACCTCGCTGCTCTTGTCGAATGTGGGCCGACGCGACCGCGGTGTCTATCAATGTCTGGTGGAGAACCAGCGTGCCAGCGCTCAGGCCATGGCAGAGCTGAAGTTGGGCGGTAAGTTGACATGGGTGTTATGGGCCGTGAGCTTGTGGATGGCGCGTTGCTCTCACAGCTACCCACTCATGCATAGTTTATGAGACAGGGTTTGGCATTTATCAGCCGTGCTGCTTTTGCCTCTTTTGCAGACACTGTGCCCGAATTGATTTACACGTTCATTGAGCAGAATGTGCGTCCGGGGCCATTAATATCGCTTAAGTGCTCAGCCAGCGGCTCGCCACCGCCGCAAGTAAGTTCAAATGTTTTATTGCTATTATTATGCATTGCTATATCATTACACACACACACACGCACACACACATGAATCGCTGATTAAGCACACAAATTATGCACTGGCCATATCCTGGCGACTTCTTATTGATTATCCGCTGCGATTTTCATTGCAGTTTGCCTGGCTTCTGGACTCGCAGCCCATTATGGACATATCGCTGCATCATCGGTTCGCAATTGGCCAATTTGTCGATGTGTCTGGCGATGTGATAAGTCATTTAAATATATCCCATGTTCGTCCCGACGACGGCGGCCTGTACAGGTGCGTGGCGACCAACACCATGGGCAGCGTTGAGCACTCCGCCCGGCTGAATGTTTACGGTGAGTTCATAAATTGGCTGCGAAATCAATTATACGACATGACCCCCATTGTGCAGCTTGAGAAATCTGCCAACACCACCCACCCCCCTCGAAAGGCGTCTTTGTGTGGCGCACAATGCAAATCACAAAAGACGCTGAGCCATGAGTTTTGTTAGTGCTCTCGTCGCATCCGCTCTGATTGGAAATACATTTTGTCAGGGCAACGCGACAAAAGGCAGCAGAAGTAGACATAACAAGGAAAAGAAAAAAAAGAAGAGAAGAAAATATAAAAGAAATACCCGCATATACAGCGGCAGAAAAAATTCCAAGTAAATTCCCCCCGAGACGCTGGGGTCGATATGTTGCCAATGTTATCCATTGATAACAAGGTCGTGCCAAGACACCCTCCAGCCAGCGGGATAATCACTGTCAAATCAGCCCAAAAAAAAAAACTTCGGCATTTACGGCGCACAAATATTTCAGGGGTTGCCAGGCGAGAGAGAGAGAGAGAGAGAGAGAGAGAGAGAGAGAGAGAGTTGTTGCCTCAAGCACTTAGGATCGAATTTGAGCATTTTAAGCTGTTTTGATAATTCGATCTTAATGTGTTAATAATGCATAAGTGAATATGTATCTGGCATATATTAATCAAATGCCCCCGAGTGCGGCTCATGATTGATGCTGCCTCCTGCCGTTCGCTCTGCCCCGGCGGCTGCATGTGTGCGTATACTTGATATTTGAGTGGGCCCATTGATGATAAATGGCGTGCGCCTGTGTGCTGCCATCAACGAAATCTGAAATCAAATTAGGCCCAGGCAACAACAGTTATTAATGCAGATGAGATTCCAGCCTGAATGGACAGTGGCTCTGATACGCTTTGCCTTTGCTAGTTTAGGACTTGCTCAGCAATATGGGGTGTAGGGGTATTTGTGTATTTAATCAGGCTTGAAATGTATTTAATAGAACAGTTTAATTCGACTCTAGAGCAAATGAGCATAGGATATAAAGGGAGAGAGAGAATTTATTCAACATATATTGAATAGGTATTATTATTTATAGTACTTTTTAGTTTACAAATGTTTATTAAATACTATAGAAAGAATATAAGGAACATTTAATGGAAAACACCTTTTGAGTTAGGTTTACTTCATTTTTTTTTTTTTTTAATAATAATATTTTTTTTAATTAGGTTTGCTTTTTTCATTAATAATATTTTTTTTTTTTTTTTTTGTAAAATTTTCTGTATTTTTTTTTTAAATTAATTAATAATACATTTAAAAAAATAAAGTTTACTAATTTTAATAATATTTTTAAATTTTTATTAACTTGTTTTTTTTTAATTAATTAATTTAAATTAATTAATAATTAATTTTTGTTTAAATTAAGTTTACAATTTTTAATAATATTTTTTTTTTTTTATATTCTATTAAAATTTTCTGTAACTTCTTTTTTTTTATATTATTTTTTTAATTAGATTTACTTTCATTATTAATATTTTTTAACTAAATTTTCTGTAACTTGTTTTTTTTTTTTAATAATATTTTTTAATTAGGTTTACTATTTGTAATAATATTTTTTTAATTTTTTTTAAATAAAATTTTCTGTAAGGTTTTTTTTAAAGCACAAATAAACACAGCTGATAGATAAATAGCAATAGCAGATATTAACTTGGAACAAAGTCCATTTGACTAATACTAAATTATATAACACAATATACAAAAGACATAATTGACCATTATACATTGCGATAATAGGCTCAAAGCTTTGAGTTTAATAAAACAAAAACAAACAAATATCCAAATATGCCGAAACCAATCAATATTATGTAAACGCTTATATACCAGCAGCGACATTACGCATACGCACTGTTGCTCTGCGGCGCATGCTGTTTAATTATAAATATTGCAATTTATGCAACGCATTTGCGCAGCACGCCTCCTGCTGCATTAGTGGCACTACAAATTGCACCCTGTGGCGGCAGCAACGACTGCATTTTATGCATTAGCATCGCATCTGTGCCGAACAAAATATAATTTGAATTATTAAGCATTGGCGTTGCATTGCTGGCTAATTGCATTTTGTAACTAATTTAATAAATTATACAATGCTCTCGCACACACACACGCACACTTGCACACATTTATACAGGTCCTCCGTATGTGCGAGCCATTGGACCCATTAAGGCCGTTGCTGGCGAGGACATAATTGTGCGCTGTCCGTTCGCCGGCTATCCAATTGACCAGATTCGCTGGGAGAAGGCGCATCAGGAATTGACAACAAGTAAGACAAATTGCTAGGGGAGAGGCGCTACTATTTTCCGAATTTAATGCACACACATTTTCATTTCTATTTCTGTCTTTGGCCAAGGCGCTCACTACACGCTCGCCTCAGTGCAGGAGGGCGGGCAGCTTGTCATCCGGAATGTGGAGCCGGGACGGGATCAGGGCATCTACACGTGCATCGTTAGGAGCCGGGCGGGCGAGGAGGCGCGCCGCGACATGCAATTGAATGTGAACAGTAAGTTGAGGCGTGGCCGTCGCCTTCAGTTGGATGTCGCATTAATGTCTGCCACGTTGGCTAATCGCTCACCAGGTCCGCCTGTCATTGAGGCCTTCAAGTTTCCCAAGAATCTGCAGGAGGGCGGGCGTGCACAAATCACCTGCGCGGTATCCTCTGGCGACATGCCCATCTACTTTAGCTGGCGAAAGGACGACAGTGTCATTCCGCTCAGCCTGCAGGTGAGTTGGCAATCCAAAAGATGTCGAACTAGCATTGCATTTAGCGCAACTTGTGTAACATTTTTACTCTTGCTGATGCTGCATCTTTCTTCTCCCTCTGTCTGTGTTTCAATTTACAAGATTACTGAGAAGAAGGAGGAGTTCTACTCGCTGCTGGTGTTCAAGGATATCAGCGCCAGGCACAGCGGCAAATACACCTGCTACGCCAGCAACGCGGCGGCTAAGGTGAACTATACGGCGGAACTGCAAGTGCGAGGTAAGTTTGTTGGACCATGAAAGGGAATAGTAATGGAGTGGGCAAGTCTCTGCCTCGTGAGATGCTCTATCTATTGATGCGCTTTGCTGTTGCTACAAAATAAATCACGCAGGATTTGTGTGGCAGGCAGTTCTGCCAGCACTTTACCGAAACACATATACAACCCTCATACACACACACACTCACACACTCGCACACACCTACACACGTTGGGCGAAACACAAACAGCAAGTTGTTAATTTTGTTGTTTACTTGGCGCGCTTTCATTCGTTACATTTCGGTGCTGTGTCCCGGTCACGTTTCAGTGGCGCCGCGCTGGAGCTACGAGCCCATGGACACGGCCATTATGCTGGGCAATACAATATCGATAAATTGCGAGGCGGAAGGATATCCGATTCCAGCAATTACCTGGTTCAAAGGACAGGGTAAGTTTGCCAATTTGCCGGGCCGTGCAGCTTAGGCCCCGCCGCCTGTCACAGCCTCAGCTCATTCAAATTGGATGGGTTAAACGTGCAGAGCCAGCGCCAAAGTCAAACTGGCTAGCTTATTAATTAGCTCCATCCAATTTGAATGAGGGCAGCAATTAGTTTAATTAAGGGTTCGCTTGCAGGAAAAGCATCGAAAGACTTCAAGCCCCTAAACATGCGCAACCACTCGCTGGTGCTTAATCTGGCCACGGACAACGACGAGGGATTCTACATGTGCCAGGCCACCAACGAAATTGGCGCCGGACTCAAGAAGATAATACGCATCAATGTGAATGGTAATTGAAATGGCAGCCTTATCGACAGCATTCAAATAATCACAACTCCACTCCACTCCACTCTACTCCACTCCATGCCTTATGCAGAGCCGGCGCGCTTCGAACAGCCCGCCCGTAATATCAGCTCACGTCGCAATGATCCGGTTACATTGGATTGCCATGCGAAGGGCGACGAGCCCATCAGCATTGCCTGGACCCACAACAATGGCCGCATCGATATGAATAACTTTCGCTTTAGCATTGCCGAAATGAAAACGGAGAAGGGCGTGGACTCGCAGCTAACCATTGCCCACTCGGATCGCCATGACTCGGGTGTATATCGCTGCATCGCCGAGAATCCCTATGGCCGTGCCGAGCAAATTGTCTTTCTTGCCGTGCAGGAGCGACCCGACACCCCCTCCAATCTGGAGGTCTTCGAGGTAGGCTCGCGCACCGTCAAGCTCAGCTGGCGGCGGCCCTTCGACGGCAACTCTCCCGTGCTCAGCTACCTCGTGCAGTATCAGGCGCTCAAATATCTGCAGTCGCACTCGGCGCTCGGGGCAGCCGGCGGCGATTGGAATGGCGTTAATGTCATCAATGTCACGCTGCCATCGACGAGCATTAGTCGCAGGTGTGTGCGTGTGTGTTCCCTTGGCTTATGAATCTCTGAAAGATTTAGAGCATTTTCTCTTCCCTTCGCAGCTATGACAGCGATCTGCGCGAGAATGCCATTGTGGCCGGCCTGTCTCCGGCGACGACATTTCTCATCCGCATGCAGGCCATTAACGAGATTGAGCGCAGCGCCTTTACGGAGGCCATTGTGCTCAAAACGCAGGAGGAAGCGCCCACAGAGGCCCCATCAAATGTGCAGGTGCAAACGGGCGGCGAGAGTGAACTGATTATTACCTGGCAGGTGGGTGGACCAAGTCGAAGCAGCCCAAGCACATTTCACGGGCATTAACTTGATGATCCGTAAAATCCTTCACATTATTTGGTGATTTCCCTATGTTCTCTTATATTTTTTATCGTTGCCTATTTTTGCTGATTTTCATTTATATTTTTAAAATTTACTTTTTTAATATTATTATTTATTTTATTAATTATTCAGTTTCCTTCTGTGCTATCTATCCTGACATAATTCAATATGTATAAATAATATGTTCGCATTTATTTGTGAATATTATTAAAATGTCTTTTCTGTTCATTTTTAAATAGACTCTAGTCTTTTCAATCTCTTAAGATAATAATAATAATTAATAAATAAAAACATCTATATTAAATAAGTAAAGTAATATTATATTAAAAAAATTAACAAATAAACAAAATAAAATAGAAAATAAATAAAAAAAAGATATATAAAGAGGCAAAAAAAAAATAAATAAATAAATAAATAAATAAAAATAAATTAAGTAAATAAGTAACCAAATTTATTAATAAATAAATAAATTAAAAATATTAAAGTAAAATAAAACATAATAATAATATAATTAAATCAATAAAAAATTAAATTAAAATAAACAATAAATAAATAAAAAATAAAATAAATAAAAATAAATAAAAATTAATTAAATAAAACATAACAATAATAAATAAATCAATAAATAAAAAATTAAATAAAAGTGTTAAATAAAACATAGCAATAAATAAATAAATAAAATGAACAATAAATAAATAATTAACACACATAAATAATCCATTGCAGATACCGCCACGGGAGTCGTGGAACGGCGAGCTGATTGGCTACACCGTGAACTGCACGGAAGAGAAGCAAAACATCAACTACATCAGCGTGGTGAACAGCTCGCTCAAGTCGGTCATTGTCAGTGGTTGGGCAACCACCAAGGCCACGCTGCGTGGCCTGCGCAAGTACACCCGCTATGCAGTCACTGTGCGGGCTCTCAACAGCTTCGGGTCCGGCCCCTGGAGTGCGCCCATCTTTGGCACCACAGCCGAGGGCGGTAAGTGTCATTTAGTCCACCAAACCACACAGATTGCAATTCCTTAAGCACTTAACGGCTTTTGAAAAAAACATTAAATATAAAAGCAAAAGAAAATAGATTTTAGCCAAGTTCTTATAAAACTAAATACATTGTATTTGGGGTTATTTTATTGCACAGACTTTTTAATTCCCAATGGAAAATCATAAAATATAATTTTCAATCGATTTGACTACTTGCAGTACCTGAGGCCGCACCGCAAAACGTGAACTGCTCTTCGCTATCCTCGCAGAGCCTGAAGATATCATGGATGGAGCCGCCACTGCAATTCCATGGCGGCATTATACAAGGCTATAAAATTTTATATCGCCCCATAGTGCATCAGAGTGAGTATTGGCTGCCCCGGCCAGCGCATCTAGATTTTGTGGTTGCCAGTTGGCACTTTATGGCGCTGATTTTGTTGATATTGCAACCGACGAGCGCTGTGTAAACAGCAATCGATATGATTGTGTAGTCGCCAAAGGGGCAAGCAGCAGCAAGCCGAAGGAGATGGAAAAGCGAGCAACTGGAGCCACAGCCTGCTAGAGCTGCTTGCTTTATTGGTTTTGGCGCCGAGCTGTGCGTCAGCACATTGATGAGCCGGCGAGTTGTGGATATTGGCACCGCTTATCAAATCAATGTACGCACTTGGCAATCGATACTATTTACACGGCCCAAGCAGCTACACTTTTCATCTACTTAAATCGATTAGCCCGCCACTGACTTCCCCTTTGTCAGTGTATAAAGTTTATTACAGGACGCGACTTATGCGAGGCTTTCGTTGCTTCATCACGTAAATGTGTAAAGGCTTTTGTAACGTCTGTGATGCCGTAAAAGTCCCTTGGCTCAGTATAAATTAGTTTAAAATAACGAGCGAAGCTGTGTAAAGTCTTCATTGGCTGTAGGCTCCACTTATGTTATTTCACTCAAGTGAAGAACTTCCTATTATTTCTAAGCTCAGCAAAGAGTATATTTTGTATAGCCTGAAACCATTTAAAATGGTATTTCAGATTATACCTGGTTTTGTGTAATTGTATATAGCATTCAGAAAGTATTTATTAGAAGTCTGTATGAAGGACAAACAAAATACGTTCAAATGAGCAATGTTCAGAATTTGTTGAGGGAAATTAAGGGAGAAGCCGCAGAAGTTGAATTGAGTGCGCGAGTTATCAATCAGCACCTTCTGCCACCAGCTGCCTTTTCTTTCCCTCTGCCTCTAGGCTCTCGCAACTCATGCTCAAAGCTTTGTCGTCGTTAAGTCGTCGCACTCAAGATCTCCTAAATTAAAAGAATGAGTGCTTTACGAAGAACACATAGGGAGTAACGTACCTATACATATATAAGTAATTATATGTGTACAATAGTCTTAAGCCAAAGAACACCTAACGAAGACAGAAGTACGAATATATCATTTCTGTGCTTATTCTCTGACTAGATCTGTGTCGCTCTGCTCTAAGCGCACTATGAAAAACACATATATACAGGACTTGAAAGAACACTCAGGTCTTTGATAACATAAGACTCAGCCGCACAATTTTCAAGAGAGAGCAAAACGAATTGAATAAGTGAGAATGCAAAGCAAAACGACCTTGAACTTGATTTTTTTCTAGCATAAGGGAACACAACTTAAAACAGAACTTCGCTTCGGCTTCAGCTTATTTTCTTCCTTCATTTCTTATGCCTGCAAAGCCTTCGTGTTTATTAAATTCTCAATTCCGTTTTATGCTTTATTCTCATTCAATTCATTGAATGCCGTGTGCTGTGAGACCCAACACGTAATCATATTCATTGTATGCACCCGCACTCACTCAATTCAATTATATTAGAATTCATTCATTGGGAGTGAAGCCATGCAGATCTCTAGCATTCTCATATTGTAGAGGTGCTAAACGTTTAAAAATCATATTTCAAATGCTACTGAAGAATGGGAAATACTTGTATAACTCGTAAAACTCACTTTAAAAAAAAATAAAAAAATTCCCTATAACATTTAGAGAGGCGTAGAATAATTCAAATCTGTTGCTGGGTATCTCTTAGTCAGAATATTTCGACTAGAGCAGCTTTAGTTGTTTTCAATTAAATAAATTTATTCGTGTTTCCAGCTAAAGTTAATCGCAAAAGTAAAGTTTGATTCGTTTTATTTTGGCATAACAATAACAATATGGCTTATCAATTCAATTTCACAGTCGACTTCCCCGCCAAGCTGGAGATAAAACGCACCTCGAACCTGGAAACGTATCTGCATACGCTGCTCAAGGCCACCAACTATTCGATACGGGCCCTGGCCTATACGGCCACCGGCGATGGTATGGCCAGTCAGCCGTTATTTTGCCAAACGGATGACGATGTGCCCGACGCTCCGGCGGCCATTAAAGCGGCTGCCCTGACAGCTGATTCGATTTTAATTTCATGGCTGCCGCCGAAGAATCGCAACGGCATCATATCGCATTACACGGTATATGCGCGCGAGGCCGGACGCAAGGGCCAGACCAAGAGTGAGTATCCGAAATGGGCGTGGCTAACACATTGCATTGAAAGTGTTTGCATTTTTCTCGTTTTCCGCTTCTTCTCGTCTTTTTTTCCTGGCTCTCGATCAGCTCATATGGTGCGCGTTGATGAGAACGGCTATCCGGTGACATTCGAGGCACGCAGCCTGGCCGAGAATCAAATGTACGAGTTCTGGGTGTCGGCGTCCACATCCGTGGGTGAGGGCGAGCCCACATCTGTTGTGGCGCAGGCGACCAATACACGAGGTAGGCGTGGCAGTGCTTTATGGTGCCCCATAACAGTTTTTACACGGCTCAAATGATGCCATCAAAGGCGATTGTGTGATTTTCGTTTTAATTAAAATTTCATACATGGCCCCATGGAGCCTTGCACAAAATGACCGCAACAGCGTTGTCAATATTTAAATTCCGTGCACCTAACTGTACACTGTACACTATACACTATATACTGCATACTGTTTGGCAATGGTTTTAATTCTGTTTTGTTGTGCACCTGGTGTAGCGCCTGCACGCATCGCCTCATTTGGGCAGGTGGTGCGCAAGGCCATTGGCACCAGGCTGGTGCTGGAGTGCCTCGCTGTGGGCAATCCGACGCCGCGAGCGCGCTGGCTAACCCGTGATCGCCCCGTCACATTCAGCCCCTTCTACGAGGTGACCAATGAGGGCAATCTGAGGATACACCGTAAGTAGAGCCGTGATGCGGACTATTTGCATTTACATCTTTTGATCCGCTTTTCGCGCTGCTCGCGCCTCTTGCACGCCAACAGGAGTGGAAGGCAGCCTGTCCGGAAATTATACATGCACGGCAAACAATCTCTTTGGCAGTGACGAAATCCAATATCAGGTGATTGCCATGAAGCCGCCGGGCGCACCACAAATCATCGTGCAGTATGCTTCCGCTGACAGCATACGTGTCAGCTGGGATGCGCCCGATGACGGCGGCGCCCCATTGCAGGGCTACACACTCTCATATCACACCGCCGGCGATAGCTGGACACAAACGGAGCTGCTGCCGGAGAATAACGCTTACACAATGACGGGACTGAAGTGCGGAAATCAGTACATTATAAAAATGTCGGCTCACAATTTGGTGGGCAATGGCCCGGCCAGCGAGGAAATTAATGTCTGGACCAAGGGAAAAGGTGAGTGCGCAGCCCCAGTAGATGCATTTGCATTTGCATTTGCATTTGGCCCAGTCGAGCTGTCTCCACTGGTTGCGGCCGCATTCACATTTCAGTTGACCACAATCACCACTCACTGCTGAATATTTCCCACATGCATTCATTTCCATTTTCATTTTCATTTACATTCCACGCACAGCCTCCCAGGCGCCCAATGGCAATGAACTAATTGCCACAAATGCAACCTGTGTGAATTTGAAGCTGTCATCGTGGCACAACGGCGGCTGCACCATTCATCACTTCTCCATCGAGCATCGGCCACTCGGTACGTATAATGAATATTCATTCATTCATTCATTCTGCCCTAGCGCAGTGAATGCTTTTTAAATGCAAAGTCCGCTCATTATTATTAGCAGATTTTTGCGTTAAAGGTCCTTAAATCCGCTAAAGCCAAGAGTAAATAGTATAATCTGGTAAAAAAAAAAAATGCAAAGCCTACGATGAATATTTCACTGAAACCAATCCAGCTGATAGCCGGGCGAGAGCATTCGAGTTCCGCCTACAATAATTATCAATATTCATTTTTTATGAAATTAAATTAATGCAATTATTTACGTTTTCAATTAACTGCGCAATGAACATACATATTTATTTATAAATATTTATACAATTTTTACTGCCAATGGGCAAAGCCAAGTGCAACGTGGCGTATAAAGTATAATTTCCTTTTGGCCGAATAAAAAAAAACCGGACTTGTTTGCTATTTTTTGCTGTTGGTGAAAATGTGACTGGGTATATTAGTTTTGCAACATATTTAAACTGATTTTCTATCATTAGAGGTGAAGAGATTTCAAAATGAAATTAGAATATACTCCGAATATATATATTTAATTGTCTGAAGACGACTTAAGTTTCTATAGCTGCATAGATTTAGAATTTTACCTTTTTATACTCATAGATAAAGTGAGAAGGGTATATTAGTTTTGTGAAATAATTGACATATTCTAATTTTTTGTTTTTGCCTATAAAGCTGAAAAGATTTTACATTAGAGAAAAACCTTATCCGAGAATATTTAATATTATATATATTACTTCAGTCAGATTATATTATTTTTGTGAAGTATTTTAAAGACTTAAATTTAATTTTTGTCATTTATTTTATTTATTTTATTGTATTTATTATTTTTTTTTTCTTTTATTTTTTTATATCATTAATTTAATTAACTTTAATTTCCTACAGCTATAACTATAGATGCACAGTTAAGATATAATAAAAACCTTACATTATTTTTCCAACCTAATAGAGTATTTATTTTCTGATACATACGTGTCCGTTGTGAACCTGAAATATGAAAATATGTCTACGGCCACTAGGGGCGCAAATTCCGCGACAATGTCCGACTGCACGCTCTTCCCTTTTATTGACTTGCTTCATTCATTTTTTTTCTCATTTTTTTTATCCCTCAGGTGACGTACGCTGGACAGTTGTCACATCGGATATCTCGAACGCTGAGGAGAACCGTGAAAATTTAATATTCTGCGACTTTCTACCCGCCAAATGGTACCAGCTGCGCATCTCCGCCACCAACGATGCGGCTAAAACGACGGAGCATTATCATTTCAGCACCACGAACCTCGACGGCAGCACCATAGCGCCGCCATCGGTGTTTCCCACAGAAAATGATTTGATGAACAATCTGATAAATGTGACAAATCCGACCAGCGGTGATTGGTTGGCAACGTTCATTGTCGTTGTCATAATTACACTGTCCATCATGACGATGTAAGCGCCGGGGCGAATAGAGATGGGAGGGAGGGATGGGAAAATTCAATTGGGGTATTGAGGGATTGTACAGGATTGGGGAGGATTGGGGGAGTTGAGCGGTTGAGCGGTTAAGGGGTGCAACGTAATTGAAGAAACGTAATTGCTTTCGAACCGTAATTAAGCTTTAATTAACCGGGGTGCAGGTTATGCGTCAGGTGAATGTGCAGCGATATATCAAATGAAAATCGTTTTATTTTTTAATTTACCTTCCCTATTAATTTTTTTTTATATATCGTAAATGGAATACTGGAAAATTAACAGTATTTGCTGGCTGCTTAAATGATAAATCCAATTTATCAATTTTAGCAGCTTCCCGAGAGCGAATTCCAATTTCGAGCAGTGCTTTAGTTAATTAGACATCTAATTGCTGAGACGAGGTTTTAATCTCTTGCAGCGGACTGACCATCAAACATCGTCGCACCCTTTGCGGCCCCATTACCGAGGGCTATGAGTCACGGACGCTGCCCGGGGACTACAAGGAGGAGCACGAGAACCGGCGCAACCAGCAGGTGTACAGCGCCTCGCCGGTCAAGACGGTGGACAAGAGCAACGACTCGGGTGAGTGGCGTGTGTCACGTGTCTAGCTGCAGGTAGCAATTAAACGGCTTCCCTCGCATTTCGTTCGCTTGCTTCGTGACTTACTTAGAAATGTACGAGATTTCGCCGTACGCCACATTCAGCGTGAATGGCGGGCGGACGGGCGCCCCGGCAAAGACGCCCACACGCGGGCTGGCTGTCCAGACGCCGCACGACTACACCATGCAGTTCAAGACATTTGGGCACCCGGAGGGCGAGAGCCTTAATGCTACAGCATATCCGCTGCTGCCCACGTCGGGCTTCGGGCATGTCAAGGGCAAGTCCAGCTGGCACAAGCAGCGCTACTACAACACCGATGGTATGCTATAGCTATATCTATATCTGTAATTAAGCTTGAGGCTGAGGCTGAGGCTGTCATTCCCAGATGAGTCCACGTTGAGCAAATCGATGACCATGGTCGCCGGCTCGCAGTCCGGTCATTCGAAGAAGTCGAGCGGTGCGCGCAGTGCTAAAACCGGCAATGCCGGCGTGGTGGCCGAGTCCGAGTCAGACACCAGCATCAGCCCCAGCACCGAGTTCTCCAACATGCCCACCTATCGAGTTCCTTGCAAGTCGTCGCGCAGCAGCGACGGACGCGCCGTTGTAGGTGCGTATGCCGCACGGGAATCGGGTCATGCATTCGCAGCCAATGCCTGTTACTTTACAGATATGTTCCGGCCCGACTCCAGCACCGAGTCGAACAATGATCAGGGCTCGCCGGCACTGGAGCGACGGCACAATACGCCGCGGCACATCGGACTGGCGCTGGAGAAGCGCAGTGGAGGAGGACAGCGCAGCCGGAAGCATGGCGTGCAGTCCGGCAACCAGACATTGGAGCGACGAAAGTGCCCTGGTAGTAACAACAGGTAGTTCAGGTACCTAAGCCCTCACCAATCCGAATCGAATACCCCACCAAAAAAGAGATCAATCTACACACACACACACACACATACAGAAATTTAAAGAAAACTGAATTTCCATTACGATTTGTAATTCATTCCGGCTCCTTCGTCATGCTACTTCCATTGCCCCTAATTGCAGCGCTGGCAGTGAGGTTGAGACAGCCGCCTCGTTGGCCGCCTCCATCGCCGCGATGACTGGCGGCGATCTGTCCAGCGGCTTTCGTCCGCCGGCCGCCTTTCACGACGCGCGCGAGTTCGGCGACCAGGCCGAATGCGAGCGGGAGCAACGCGCCCTGGACTTGGAGGTGCAGCGCGTAATGGAGAACACCAGCGATGCACAGCTGGCGAAATTGGACCGCGAGGAGTTGACCTCACTGTTGGCAAGGTAAGCGATACGATGATGTAGATACAATGCTCCCAGTGCTTGACTGTAGTTTGTTGCATGCCTGTAGCGTCTACCAACCTTGAACTTGAACCTTGAATCGCAAAAACTAACCAGCCTGCGACCCCTAGGTATCACGAGAAGAAGGAGCAGGAGCGCCAAGAGTACGCGATACACGTTTAAGGCCACAAAACATACATAGATACATACAGCATATAATCCAAAAATATCGACACCGACACAAACCAAACGAAATGAAATGAAATGAAAATGAAAATGAAAAGCATTTAAATGCATTTACTTAGCCGAGCGAATCGACAGCTCAAAACTCAACTCTAATTGTTGTTCATTCAGTGTGTAAACTAAACTCTAGATCGTAAGCCCACACGCGTAATTCTCGCTAATGCAAAACAAAGACTTTACAAAATCTAAATGTATGTAAAACTGACTGTAAGCCCACAAGAGTTATCACAGATTTGCGGAAGTATTCATATGTAGTATATGCTCGTTAAATGTCTGCTAGCCTGTAAGCACACACTCACACTCACAACAAACACTCTCAATATATGTATTTGATGTGATAAATTGAACTGTTCAAAAAACCAAAAGGAAATTGTTCTGCAATTGCAGTTGAGGAGCAACTACACTGATTTCACCTGGCCATCATCAGAATTTCCAATTACATTTTTATTGCCATTGATAATTTAGTGAGAAATGGGGGCAGGCTGCATTATTTTTAATGTGAGCTGTCGTTATTTAATTTATCTTAATTATTATGATATAACTATAAAATGTATTGAATTAAATTAGATAATCAACAATGAAATTGTATTGGTATCTTAGGTAAATATTAATATATAAATATTTATATACATGTACATACATGCATAGGTACAATCCCATGTGTGTATGTATGCATGTATACAACAGAAAACAATATGCAAATACTAACAGCAAATTAATTAAATAAACGGTGTGTAAGGATAAACAAAATCACGGCCATGGCAATTTCATTAAAACTACGTTTTTTAATTCAAACCCACAGCGAAACGAACGAACCAACACCGCTAAACCGCTCAACCACTCACCCACAGAGCGACTCTGCCAATATTTGCATTAGCAAATGAGACTAACCAAATCAATCAAATGCACTACGGGCCAACCACAAGCCAGCGGTTGCACTAAACAAACCCAGTTAGCAACAGCAACAACAAAAACAACTGCAGACCAGAGCCGAATGCACCTTAGTTAGGCAATCAGTTGTATTTAGGCAGCACACCACAAAATGGCTGGCAATTTCAGCTGCTCAGCTCAACCACAAGATGCCGATAGAGGAGAGGAGAAGACGAAAAGACGCAGAGACTGAAATGCCACTACACGTTGAATGGCGCAATATTAGACATGCGTGGCATGATGCTGCAATGTTTACCTGCTGCCAGAGAAACTTTGTCAATTTTCGGAATGTTGCCAAGTTTCCTTAAAGTCATGTCAATAGAGCAATATTTGTACACACACACACCCTCTCTTGCACTTTGACAGCGCCCAATGACCCCAGAAAAGAGCTTAAGAGCCGTTGCATACATTGCGTATACGCAATGTTGAACAGCGACGAGTTGAACAGCGCAATTTCTTGCAGTGTAAGAGCGACCTATTAAAGTCCCGCATAGCTGATTAAAATATTCAGTTAGTTGCGCCCATCAGTTTGCTAATTAGCTGTTTATCGTCTTGTTGCGTACTTAAAGCCATGTTGAGCGGCTTATGGGTCGAGCACTCACTCAGAAGAAAACCATCTAATTAGGTATGAAAAGAGATGTCGTACAGCTGCGGACAAAGACGGAAGTTTCTTTTGCTGCGTTGAGCTAAAGTGCACTTTAGATACATGCAGAATTGATAAGTTTACGATTGCGAATGAGAATCTAAAATCGATTTAATAGTCACACTCACTCATGACAACTATTGTGGGCAGTGCACACACACACACACACACACACACACGACTGTTGACCAAAATCGATAACAATTAGTTAAAGCTGCTGGCTGTAAGCCTATGCAAATAATCACTTAATGGCATGGAGATATAAAGGGCTGCCACTAGTAGTAGCACCGACAATTAAAACAACAACAACAATAACAACAACAATAAAAGCAACAAGACAATTTAAGCAAATTCAAAACCCGAAAATGCTAAGGTTAGTAGTACATGCAGCACACTTGTTCAAAATGTACTTGTAATGCCGACAGGATACACACGCAATATACACGAACACACACACACACGCACACACATACATATAAAGTGCTACATACAGTTAGCCACAGCTAACGCAGCTTGACAGCCAACCGCCGCAAGTGGCAGGGGGCAAGGGGGCAAAGGCATGGGCGATTGCTGCACTTGCATTTAATAACAGCTAGTTCAGGCCAGCACAACTGTGCGCATGTGTGTGTGTGTGTGTGTGTGTGTGAGTCCCATTATTGCCATGTTTGACTGAACTGGACTCTGCCTGCCGCCTGCCGCCTCCTGTGCGTAGGACATTATCTACACAGGCCTTGACCGAATGCAAATGTGCGTTGATGCAGTTGCACATGGCGCCCAGCAGCAGCCAACTGAATGGTCTCTGCTATTCTGCTGCTGTCCTTTTACCCATCACTGAGATTGTCGGATTGTCTAGCTTGGCAGCTGCCAGGCATTGCATTTAATTAAAATTTGCAAATTACTAAAAGGTAAGTTATTTTCATTTTCATTACAATTTCATTTTATGGCGCACTGGCCATAAATTGCACAAACTGTCTTCACGTCGCTCACGTGGCCCAGCCCTGCTGGCCAACTAACTGTACGGTAGGCGCATACAGCTTATGAATAATGCTGCATAAAATAAATTAGATGAAATGCACAAATATTGCCTGAGCGATTTAGCATCTGCACCTAAAAGGATTCAAGTGCTGCGTGTCTCTGGTATTAAATGGCAAAGCTGGCCAAAGGGCTTTAAAGCGCATATTAAGCCATCTGCATTGCACTTGGCTTGCTGCAATAAGACAAACAGCCAACTCAACATAATGAGGCAAGCGCAGCGACGGGCTACCACAGCCCAGCCAAAGCCACAGACCTGCCGAACAGCTGCTGCCAAAGGCACTTGATGTCGTCGTGTGTGGGTGTGTGTGTGTGTGAGCATGTATACACATTAAAGTACACTTGAAGAAAAAGTCTATAGAGTCGTTAAGAAATACTAAAGTTTTGCAATAAATATGAATGCAAAATCGAACTATTTTAAGGATACTTTAATTAAAAAAAAAAATAAATAAATAAATAAACTTATTAATAATCCCATAAATGTTTTATTTATTACTATTTTATATTATTATTATTATTATTATTATGCTTATTTATTTTGCCTTTTTGAATTCAATTGCGTATATATTCATAATTAAAATAATATTTTTTATTTTCATGCCAACTCTTTTATTTCTTTCAGTGTATCAGCCATATAGATAAGATTGGGTGGGGCACAGCTGCGGCTATGGCAGCCGCTAAAGCGTTGGCTGTGCATATGCATGCTTTATAAAGACAGTGAATAAATAAATAAAAAAAAAGAAAAATGCAAGAAGTGTTACAAATACAAACTCCGAACACCCGCCCACCCGCTCATCCGCCCAGCCGCCCTTCCGCCCGCTCAGCAGCCGCCAGCTAAGGGCTATTCATGTGGGACTCACTTAAATAAAGTGCTTTTACATTGCCCGCCCAGACGGATGCGACGGCGGATGCTGCAATGTGGTTGCGGCTGCTTGTTTGCTCTGCTCTGCTCTGCTCTGCTTTGCGACTGCTGCTGCTGCTCCTGGTGGTGGTGCTGCTCCTGGTGGTGCTGGTAGTTATTGTTGTAGCTAAAGCGTCATCATTATTTGAATTATCACAGGTTTTACTCACCTAATGCACTTTGTGTGCAACATGTGCTGCATTTCATTATAACTCCAACAATATAACTCGCATACTCCAAAGCCCACTTTGATTAGTCTGTGGCATCAACTTAAATTAATGGGGCTAACAGTATATATTATATACAATATTATATATATACATGTTTCCTTATTTATTTATTTGATCTTTTCTTATAATAAAGAGACTAGCAAACATTGTAATATAAATCCTATAAAGACAAATCTTGTAAATATATCAAGAGATTAATTATACCCAGAATCCCTTGAAAATAGGAAATCAGGGTATAATGGTTTTGTTGAAATGTATGTATGTAACAGGCAGAAGAAGGCGTGGCAGACCCCAAAAAATATGTATTTTCTTAATCAGCGTGACGAGTTGAGTCGATTTAGCACTATTCCTTTGTTAATTTCTTCTAAGTATTCCCTCTACGTATTTCGAAGTATTGCTTCCAAGTATTTCCGCTAAGTATTTCCTCTTTCTTCTAAATATTTCGTCTACTTATTTCCTTTACGTAATTCCACTACGTAGTTCCTCTACTTAGCTGATCGATCGCACACTCTACCTCACTTTATTGCGCTGACCTCCACCAGTCCTGGACGACTGAACACTGACTGAAGAAATGCTGCAGCTGATGCCCTTTATATACGGCCACTTCCATTCACTCTCTTTGTCGCGCTCAAATGCTGATCACGGCGGCAGGTAGAGGTCGCTACAGTCGATCTTTAACTGACCAATCAGAAGACTCTCTGCTGCTCTAAGCATTCTAGCTTCGTTAATTTCATAGAGGTCGCTGCAGTCGTTCTTTAACTGACCAATGGGAACGCTCTCTGCTGCTTCAAACATTCTAGCTTCGTTAATTTCATAGAGGTCGCTGCAGTCGATCTTTAACTGACCAATGGGAACGCTCTCTGCTGCTGTGAGCATTCTAGCTTCGTTTTACCTAAATACAAATACCAAATGAATATTGCTGCATACATATAGATAACTTTAATGATCTTCTGCAGTTCTTCTCTCTTTGCTTTTACTTTTACTCAAGTCCTGCATGCGTGCGTGCCTATGTGTGTCTATGTATGTGTGTGTATGTGTAAAATTTATTAGTTGCAGCATTTTTTGCATATATGTATTTAATAAAATCTATAGAACTTGTCAACTAGATTAAAACAAAGGCCATGGGGTTTATATTAGACAACATATGTTGCAGTTGCCTTTGGCCCTTTGGCTAACATGCTATCCTTATGCTTGGCTGAAACATTCAATCCGGTTGCGATCGACAACAACTACAGCAACAATGGCAACTTTTTAATGCTGCAACAAGCTTTTTTTATTCTCTTTATTTTTAGGCAAAGTGAAATTTTGGTTGCCTTTGTTTTTGCTCATTCAAAGTTGATCGCTTTACTATGTTTGGAATGGGAGTGGTGTGAGCCATCTGGCTTAAAACACGGCCTGCAACTGTCGTCGCAGTGTCGGCCTTTTTTGTGTGTCGTCTGCATGGCCTAGGAAAAATGGAAACTGATTCAAGTGGAAACGCAGCCAATTGAGTGTAAGAGAGGCAATTCGCACAGAGTGCGTTTATGAAAATCGAATGAAACATGCACCAAAGAGTCTGTAACATGCTGTAGGTGTTGAGTGTTGTAGCTGCAGTCAGACAGAGAGAGGGAGAGCGAGAGGGAGCAAAGAGGAGAGCAATAGAGCAGGTGGGTGAACATCCTGGGGGATATCGGGCAAATGAAGTCAATTAAACTAGTTTAGACATTTATGAACTCGAAAATCATATTGCGTGTGCTTTTTATGTAGACCTAAGAGAAATTTGTTTTATTTTGCATTCATTTCGACATTTATTTGAATTGTTAAAGTCATTCGCATAGCTTCTGTGGAATTCAATTGAAATCAAATGAATTCGATAATGGCTTGGGGCAATGTTTGCTGCAGACAAACGTAGGCAAATTCAAATTGCTGATGAGAACTAATTCATATTAATTATTATGTAATTCTTTTGGCCTTTATTATTCAGGCAGTAATTAAATAAAGTGCATTCATCTGATTTAAGTTTCGTCAGAGGTCTGATTGCAACTCAGCCAATCGATACAATCCCAAGTTGTAATTATTGAAATAGTTGTTGGAGAAAATGTTACTCTTAATTAAAACTGTGGTAAATTAACAGCAGGCATTGAAATACATTTGCGGGCACACAGCCAGAGATCCACGGAGGGAGAGCGAGAGAGAGAGAGAGTTAAGAATGTGTGCAAGAGTATATACATATACATATACCGGAAATGCACAAAGGGAAAATATTTGTGTATATTATATTGATGTGAATATATATATATATAGAAAATCTCTGGACAGTGCATCTTACTTATTTTTATTTATTTCAAGTCTTTGTTGTTGTTGTTGTTTTTGTTGTTTATCAACACAGCTCTAAGGAATTCAATGACAAGAGATAAGCATTGCAAATTTAAAAGATTCTCAACAACGGAAATGAAAATTCATGAGTACAAAATTCTAATCAAGAAAAAACACGAAACAAAGGCGACTGTGACAGACGCAGATACAGAGTCGTATACAGTGGCAGCAGCAGGAGCAGCAGCAGGAGGAGCAGTAGCAGCTGGAATCGAAGCAAAAGAAAACGAAGATGGTAAAATAGAAACAGGAAAATAACTTGAAAGGCACTTTTTACACTTGAGTAGTCGGGCAAAGCGTGTTGCATGGTACCGGAAGCGGAAATTCATAGCCGGACTCAGCACGGCACGGCACGGCATGGTACGGCTACTTGCTTTGCCGGAACGGATGGACAGTTCCCCTGCAGTCCCATGTCAATAGAGTGGAGCTCACAATAATGTCAAAGGCAAAAATGCAAATGGAATTGCTGCTGAGAAATTGAAAACGAGTCGCAATATTTAAAAAGCCAATTGCCTTTGGCCTTATAAAATATGCAGCACCACCAGCCAGCAGCAGCTTCACCAAGAGCATTGCAAGCTGCGGCAATGTCTCTAACTCAGTGTTGTCAGCTTAGCACATTTAAGGCTAGATGTAGCCTAGCCTATTGATAATAAATCCCTTGAAATGAGTATGGGATGGAAGAGCTAGGCAGTCTATGCTGAAGTCCCAGTAATTAAGAGAACTATAGCACAGAAGAAATTGCTGTCCATGCCACATAATAAATATAAATATTAATATACTTAAGCATATAATGTATATGTATCAATCATGAGCAGCATAATGCTGTAATTCGCTTTAACTATTCTATTTAACTATATTTGTTTGCCTATATATCGATTCGTATGCCTGTCTGTATATCTGACTCTCTCTGTCTGCCTCAGAGTGTGTCTCTCTGTGTCTCTCTCAGAAAAAAGATCATCTAAGTTGTCTATATGTAAGCAGCAGTATTCATTTGGTATTTATATTTGAGTACAGAGAAGCTAGAATGCTTGAAGCAGCAGAGAGCGTTCCCATTGGTCAGTTAAATATCAACTGCAGCGACCTCTATGAAATTAACGAAGCTAGAATGCTTGGAGCAGCAGAGTCTTCTGATTGGTCAGTTAAATATCGACTGCAGCGACCTCTACCTGCCGCTGTGATCAACATTTGAGCGCGACAAAGAGAGTGAATGGAAGTGGCCGTATATAAAGGGCAGCAGCTGCAGCATTTCTTTAGTCAGTCGCCAGGCCTGGTTGGGGTCAGTCGTGCAGTGCTGTAAAGTAAAGTGAAGTGTGTGTAAATATATATCATCGTTCAGGTGAGAGGGAGAGAGGAAATACTTGAAGGAAATAGTAAGTAATATTAATAGTAATATATTTTAAAGAAATATTTATAACTTATTCTTGGAGAAAATATTAAAAAATGAAAAACTTAGAGCAGCATTTTTTCCCCCTACATTTCACACTGTTTTAGCGTGCTGTTATCCCCAATTCAACAGCACTGGCGACACACATCTCATTCTCATTCTCGCTCTCTCTGTCTCTCATTCTCGTTCTCGTTCTCGGTCCTCATCTCTACAAAGTGCACTCATTGGCCATGCATGCTAATGATATGCATCGAATATATGTATGTATAATTACCACGGCCTGATTTGCATGCCAAAAAGTTGAGTCGCCTCGACTAATGCATTTGTGAATGCAAATCTCAAATGGTAATTATGATACTTATTAACAATGGTGGAACAAAGCGAAGCGGCAATGCTCAAATCAAAAGGCGTCTTCTTGCTGGCTATGCATAAATTTGCGTCACTGCAATCTTCAGTCGGAGATTTGGCATTTAGGAGGAACAGCTTAAATATGCCGCCTTGTCTCTGCCTCGATTTGCATAAATGTCCAGCCACATTGCAGGTCAGCAGGACCCAGGTCGGCAGGTCGGCAGGTTGTCCGGTCGTTAGGTTACTGGTTTGCTGCAGCTTATTAATGCAACGCTTGTCCGGCTTTAATTACTCTAATTAAACGTTGAGCGGCCACGCTGTCAATTTTTGGGACAAGCGGTTAGTTCACCTTTTTGGGCTCTGGTTGCCTGCACTCGAGCACAATATGGGTGTGTGTGTGTGTGTGTGGTTGAGGTGTGAGGTGGGTGTATATGCCGTGTGCACATCGAATCGGCAACGAAGCACAACGGCCAGCTGCAAAGGTTAATTAGAGATGGGCCAACAGAATTTGCAAATGTCCTCGGATGATTGCCAGCAGGCGGACTGACCCCAAATTTGATATGCAGCCAGCTATGCCGATGGCCTTTTGACTCTGACGTTCAGAGTGCACCAAAGCATATTTTGCATATCCGACTAATCAATTGCACAAGTACAGGCAGCAGTTACGTTTATGTCAGGCAAGCTGGCGGCGATCTAGTTAGCTAAATTGATAAATGATGATCTAAAATTGTGAATTAGACAAAGAAAATAATAAGATTTAGATAATATGTGTAGAAAATTGTGGAAGCAAATAGGATTGCCTAGGACATACGCATGCTAATTACGCCTCTATGGAATCGAAGAAGCGAACTGCCTGATAAGGAGAATGATAAAAAGATGTTTACCTATATGAATGATAAAAATAATAATCGATGTTTACCTATATTATAAAAATAAACTGAATATAAACATTTCAATTTATTAATTAATTAAATTTATTATTTATTTAAATTGTATTTTAAAGACACATTAAATATTATTAAATAATAAATATTGCATACCATTTTAAATAAATTGTTTCAATGTTTAATAAACGTTAATTTTGTAAGTTTACTAATTATGTGGCCTCTTATGCTTTAGGTACCTAAATAAGGAAGTTATTTGTTCAATATATATACATATATAGTAAATCTTGTAAGGTGGGTACATATAGAAGCTGCGTTCACCATTAATTATATTTCAAGTTTGTTAATTGATATACCTTTCAGCTCTCTCTCTCTCTCACTCTCTCTCTCTCTTACTCCACCTCAACAGCAGCAACAGCAACTGAGCTGCTTTATCATTAATTGTATTGGCTACTCAAACAAAGAGATGAGATGAGAGAGAATGACGTAAAAGAAATTTGATTCTTTTCCTTCAACTGTGCAGTGTATTTTCCATTTTCATTCATCATAATCATTCTTTATTAACAACTTTGTTTTGCTTTGAATTTATTTATACGTAAGCTTAAATTTTATTTTATTTCACTTTTATTTAAATATTCAAATTCATAGCCAATATATTAGAGAAAATAAAGCAGAAATTCATTCATATGTATATATAAATATATAACATAAATTGGCGCCGGATACAAAATTGTTGATGGCAGTCCCAAGACAGAGCTGGGGGAAATTGGAATTTCCGTTAAAGAGAAAACTTCAGGACATTTACAATTTTGCATTTTGTATTTTCCATTTGAATATAAAATCTGCATTTCCTTTATGGGGACTGCAGCGTGCTCGCCTGTTTGCTGAGAGCAAAGAGCAAACTGTCAATTGGCTTCAATCAAATCAGCGCATTAAAATCGCATTAATGTCGATGGAGCAGCGTTAAGTAATGTCATTTGGCGAACGTCGAACGGCGGAAGGTTGGAAATATGTGTGCGTGCATGCCATAACGAAACTATTTTTCACACGACTGCGCTTAGGTGTTGAGAGAGGGAGAGAGGGGGAGGTGCGAGGTGATGACAGCTGAGCTGAGCCATGCCTGCACAACTTGCTGCAAATGTCACATTAACGGCGAAATTGATTAGCTGTTACGCGGCAAGGTAGCGTCAACGTGCCACAGGCTGCTGCACAAAAGCCGAGCGCTGCAGCTGGCAAGCAATGCAAACAGAATATAATTAACTTAGTGGGGGCTAAGAAAACAACATTGGCGCCAGAGCATGCAGCACAACAAATGGCAGCCACTTAACAGGAAGAGCCTTGCCAGTTTGCGTAGCATACGGAGCGTATACTCGTCCTAAGCGTGATTTAGTAAATTGATGTATGCACTCCTTGCACACACACACACACACGCACACAGAGGCCACTCGTAATGGCACGAAATAACCGCAACCGAATAAAATTCAATCTGTGAAATGCTCTTCTTGCATTTTATGCTGACAATCTGCAAACATAAGTGCAGCGCACAGCCACAGGAGGCTTGGGGCGACGACACCGTCTCGTCTGCCACAGCCGAAGTTAAAAAGCACTCAGCCAACAACAGCAGCTCGTACGTAATTCCGGAAATGGCAAAAGACATGCCAGCTAGCTCAGCAGACTTGTGCCGGCTGCCCACAGTGGCACGCCCACCGTCAATGGTGTAGGGCTGCGCCATTTGCGCTCTATGCTGCAGCAGCAACAGCAGCAGCAGCAGCAGCAGCAGCATCAGCGCATTATTGGATGATTTATTGACGTCGATATGCTTAGTTGAGCACACACAGACAGCGACAGTGGCAGCCATTTTTGGTGTCTGTGCGTGCGCTAATGCACACACACACACACACACACACACACACACTCATGCACACATCACGCCAGCTCATGCAACTGCAACATTCGCAAAATGTTGCTCGATTTGAATATGCCACTTTTGAGATTGAGCACGCAAGTTGCAAGCGCGTCATAGATTGCATTTGCCCCGAACCCAACAGCCCTCGGGCCGGAGACCCAAATTATTGAATCAAGCATGCATTTTGACGTTGATAGCAGTTACGTGCACGCACACACACACACACGCACGCCACGTAATATCTATAAATTGCAGCTAAACATAATTGGAAATTTAGGCTGGGCACGTTGAGCTGTCGTTCTACGCCTCTGGACTTAAATCTTTGATAACATACTAGCTCGAATTCGTATTCGCATTCGAAATGGCATCTTTCAATTGCTCCTGGCGAACTAATCAAATTTTTATGGAGCCCCTCGATCGACAGCAACTCGACAGCGTTTACGACGATGGCTCCACACAAGTGGAGCGCACATCCGTTAGCCAAATATTTACTTCCGTCAAATCAACAAATTCATACATTTTTGATGGCATCGCAGCTGCAGCCTGGACTCGGCAAATGTCACTTTGTGCATTTGAGTCCTCGCACACACACACACACACACAATAATACATATGTATGTGCATTGTACGCTCGTTAGCTGAGAGTGCACAGCATTTCTTATGGCCAATTGTCAACTGATACGCTGGCAGCAACAAGCAACGAACGGAAATGCGCTTTTGCTATTCTATATATACTATATATATTTTTTTTTTCCTTTTGCTTTCCAGCGGAAGTTGTTGTTCAAAGGAAGTCGAGCTCGTTGCCATTATTTATGCAATTCCATTTGCACAACATTCTAATATTTATAGCGCTATCAAACATGAGAGCAACAACAAAACAAAAGTAAGTACATCAAAATGTTTTTTCAATTGCTTTGAATTCTAGTTACATTAAATTAATAATTTCATTATATATGTAAGTATTGGCACTGCAGTAAATATAATATATTTGTTTAGAAATGCAATAAGGTAACTGTCATCCGACGATATGAAGAAAGATGTGCGAGAGCACTAAATTGATTACTTTTGTTATATTTAATACACTTACTCATATATAATATTCTTAGATAATAATCTTATAATATATTTGGCAGCAGTCTAACTGAACTGAATAAAACGTGATTGAAATTGATGTGTTTACATATGTGTGTGCTTGTATGCTATGTTTATTTGTATGGAAGTCTATTTGCAGTTGATAAGTTTCTTGAACTCAAGGTCGGAAACATGTCTAAAAATAGGTCAGTCCACTAGCAGTTATAAAGTTATAAAAATGCGTATTAGTTAGCTTTCTATGCACAGCGCCTATATAAAATGTAATTTAAGGCTCGAAAAGTTATGGACATTATGAAGTATTTTTAACGTGATGAGCACTCCGCAGTATATCAGTTTATTCTATTATATTTTAGCATTGATTTCCCTAAACTAATGCATACCTCATCAGAATTATATAATTTCTTATACTGGCAATTAAAACCTTTTTAAATTATTCTCTAAGTTAATTATTATTGAAGCTTAGCAAAACATAATAAAACAAGTAAGAAGGCTCTAGTCGAGACTGCTCGACTAGGAGATACCCTGAACCCTCCAAGCTGATATTCTAATCATTCCGCACTTCTTTTATGCACACATATATACACATGCATCCACACGCACGCATAAACCCGCGCTCTGCTAACTGCGCAGTAAGCAGCGACTGCGCTTGGGCTGCGCTGCTGTGTGGGCAATATTATGAGATTTTATTTGTTGAATAATTTCTTTTGTAGACGTACGATCTTAATGAAACTTTCAGAACGTAATCATAACGTTAAAATATGCGTACATTCCAAAGCACAAGTTTCTAGTACTTGATATACGTTTTTTACGAATTGGGGGCGAAGGGGGCGTGGTATCCAAAATCTGTAAATGACAAAATCTGTGTATCTATCTAATGCATATACACAGTAAATCTGAAGTCTCTATGTCTTGAAGTGTTCAAATTAGGCTGAAAAAACAATACAAATTTATCGATTATCCTCGATAAAAAAGATATCGAATGAGTTATCGAAAAAATATGATAAACTTGTACTGCGTATGGTATACACGAGTCTACATACAAAATTTCAGCTCTCTAGCTTTTATAACTTCTGAGATCCTTTTGCTCATACGGACGGACGGACGGACGGACGGACGGACGGACAGACGGACGGACGGACAGACGGACGGACAGACGGACAGGGCTAAATCGACTCAGCTCATCGCCCTGATCAAGAATATATATACTTTATGGGGTCTGCCACGCCTCCTTCTGCCTGTTACATACTTTTTCACAAAACCATTATACCCTGATTTCCCATTTTCAATGGGTTCAGGGTATAAACATATACATATATTTGAATCTATATATATTATAATAATATCTATAAATTATTTAATATTAGCAAAATACCATACAATACACTACCAAATTAGCAGAAGATCTCAACGTATTCTATGTCTCAGACAGAATAAACAATATATCATTACTAACTCTACTGGACAAAACTTGCACAATACTTGCTAGAAGACTCCGGCTCAGAAGAAAATGCAGATGAGTCAAGACCTCAATTGAGTTCAATCTAACGCTTATATAAATATGTATTTTTATAGCTGAGTATAAATATCAATATGTATTAATTGATATAATTACTCTCCTCTATTAATAGACATACATATTTCTGGCTTTGAGCCTTGACAACGGAAACAAATAAGCGCATTTTTACGAGTCTTCTGTTATAATCCCAAGTATTTATATAATTCGCTACTGCCACAGCAAACAACAATTGAAACCTTCTTTTGCCTTCTATATATCCTATAGCCTCTACTATTTCAACCCAATCTATTAGTGCATGAACGCCGTCTTTAAAAGCTAAATTAAAGCATTTCAGTTATGTCGTCTAGTTGTCAAACGCAGCAGAAGTCACAAAGAACTCAATGCCCATTGCGTGCAATTTGTATTGTGGTTAGTTGGATGTGACAGCTAAGGCATCCGCATTGCTATTTGGAGTACTGCCACACACCCATCAACAGGGGCAAGAAACACGCATATTCCGCACTTGAGAGCTAAGCGGAAACTTAATTAAACTTGCGGGCCGCCGTTCAAATGAAACTTTTCACATAATTGACAGCTAATTAATTTGGCAATAAGTCGGTGGTGCTGCTGCCACCTGCCAAGGTTGACAAGTCGCCTTGTTTGTTAATGGTGCGCTTAAGTGGGCCGCAAGGATGCGCTTTATGACAGCGACAATTGAAGCTAATTAGCCAGGATTATGCAGTGTGCGCACACTCGAAAGACGCCCCGAAATGCGGCATATAAATGAAATTGAGAAGCGTGAGTTGCTTGCCATATTGCGCGGACGATGCGTATAAATTTTGGGCATTAACATCCTCATTGCTCAGCGAATGTCAGCCGGAGCACGGAAACGGACACGGACACGGACGCGAGCTCGCAATTTACGAGGCGTCCATTGTAATAAATTAGCCGAACTTGTTACGCAAACTGAAAATGCCAATAAAATTGTTGAAAAACAGAGCCGCATAAATTATGGCCTCCCGCTCCCGGCCGCTGCCTTCCGACCGGAATCTGTTTGGTGGGCTGTTCGGTTTGCAGCTCGGCTTGCCAAATGTTTGGTAAGCCATTTCAAATCCAAAGAACTAAGCAAACACTCTGAAAAAAATCGGATATAAGTGCATGGCAAGCACAAAAGTACGAATGCTGAATGCTTTTGGCCAAATCCGAAAAATCAATCAGTTTAATTACATATATATGTATATATACATAAGTGAGAGAAAGAGAGAGAACTGAAAAACTAAATATAGAGATATCATAGAGCGGGAGAAGAGGTACACAGGCAGAGATGCGCACTTGCATTCAGTTTCATTAAAGAAGAACTTTGGAAAATCACTTAGCCAAGTTCTTGGGGCATGCATTGCATTAGTTGTATTTGTGCAGCGCTTAAACTCGTTGCACTTCAAAGGCAAATCAATTGAATTTGTGCAATGTTGCTAAGCCCCGGCGAATGCACTGCACTGCAGTGCATCAGCACAAAAGGTGCATCAGCTGTAGGGCAATCCACTCTGCTCAACAATGAGTTGTTGCGCACAAACTTTGAAAAAGTTTAAGTGGCTGCCAGGGCAAGGCTCGTGTAATGCAGTCAAGTGGACTTTGAGTGGCTTTCGATGTCTTTAATCTAATTTACTCAGCCATCTGTCCAGCTGCCCAGCTGTCCAGCTGTCCAAATGCCAGCCAGTCAGTCATTTCACTCAACTCCAGTCACATCATGCATATTTTATTTGAACTTTTTGCTAATAATAATGCTTGGCTTTCAAAATCCATTAGCTGCCACAATGATTTTCCCTTTTGTCCAGGTAAATGCGAATAAGCTGCTTAGTGTCGCATTGTGTTTTGAATTCCATTAATGCATCCTAATCTGAATCCGTTGAAAGTCACAAATTTATTAACAAGAGAACCGCGCCAAGTCCAAGTCGGGATATCAAGCTTAGTTAATCTAGTCAGGGAATTGTGAATCTATATATAAGTGCATCAAAAATTTATCATTTATTTTCCTTACACCAACATATTTCCCTAATATGGGTCAGAGGATAATTAAATTAAATAGAAAATTAAATAAAATTAAAAGTAGAACAATTATTTAAATAAAAATTCTTCTAAAATTGCATATTACAGTATTATTATTGGTATTATGTATTACTCGAAAATAAATGAGGGCACCAAATTAATGTTGCTAAAATTTCTATATTATTTTTATACCCTGAACCCATTTTCAATGGGAAACAAGTAAGAACGTTGCAGTCGGGCGTTACCGACTGCGGGATACTCATTCACATCCCATCAGCAATTCAGTAGCTAAGTTTAGCTTTAGTACTGCAGAAAATACAGTTTTTCTCGATTTGCCACGCCCCTAGTGGGCGTAGACATATCATTTTTGGCCAGATCGTAGAACGAGCTAATAGTAACCTAACTGCAAAGTTTGGATGCTTACGCTCCAAAAATGTGAAAATTACAGGGTATTTTTCGATATGCCACGCCCCCAAAGAGGCGTAAAAATTATTTTTGGGGAATCGATAGAGGAGGTTACCAGTAACACAACTATCTAAATTTGAAGCTTCTAGCTCTTATACTTTAGGAGATATAAACTTTTGCGGTTTGCCACGCCCCCTTTGGGCGGAGATATATCCACCATAGCTTGTTGGACTTGGGTGGTCAACCCGCATATATATACCAAATTTCAGGTCTCTAGCATCAATAATGCCTAAAATATAGCAAAATCGGGAAAATCACTATATCTTCAGGTCTGATTTGCCACGCCCCTAGTGGTTGTAGACATATAAATTTTTGACCAGTCTTTATAAAATGATAACATTAGCTCACATGCAAAATTTCAACGTTCTAGCTTTGAAACTCTAGGAGATACAGTTTTATCCGATTTGCCACGCCCCCAATGGGCGGAGATATATTCGCCATAGCTTGTTGAACTTGGGTGGTCAACGCGGACCTACATACCAAATTTCAGCTTTCTAGCTCTTCAACTAACATGATTTCTGGAATATCGGAAAATGCATTTTCCGATTTGCCACGCCCCTAGTGGGCGGATCGGGAAAATTTTAACACTTTATAAATGGGAGCTATACACGAGTATGTGTTCCAAATTTCAAGTCTCTAGCTTCAATAGCGCCGAAAAAAGTTGCGTTCATACGGACAGACGGACAGACGGACAGACGGACAGACGGACGGACAAGACGGACATTGCACAAAACCAATATACTCAATTCACTTTCGTGAATGAGTATAATCAGGGTATAATGGTTTTGTTAAAATGTATGTAACAGGCAGAAGGAGGCGTGGCAGACCCCACAAAGTATATATATTCTTGATCAGGGTGACGAGAAAAGTTGATTTAGCCCTGTCCGTCTGTCTGTCTGTCCGTCCGTCCGTCCGTCTGTCCGTCTGTCCGTATGTTTGAGCGCGTCGATTTCCGAAGATACAATAGCTACTTACTTACTTTTTTTAAAATGTGCGTATATAGCACGCGCATATCGAGTTTATCACAGAATAACGATAACTCGTCCGTTGACATCGGAAGGACCAAATACATCGATTTACATCAAAATATTGGGAGGTCATCTAAGGATCAAAGGACATTCATGGTAGATCAAAGCGACAAAACTCAGCCGCATCCTTGCAGATCCTGGCGTGTGACATCTCACATAGTGCATAATGTCAAGGAGTACAAATTAGCCAAAGGACATACAGATCATACTTTTATTGTACAAGTTATACAAGATTTCTTCTGGTATAAGCATTGGGACGGAAATTTTACAAGTCCTTGGTTCTTAGATAACATACTAATCCTTTGCAGGCAAACATTGGCGCTACTCCTCGTGAGTCTAAAACATCAATTACTTTCGTCCTGCGTAAGGATATAGCTGAATAGGAGCTATTTTTCTAAAAGATTTTTTTCTTACCTGCAGCGAACAAAAATGCTTTAATAAATCAAAAATAAAACAAAAATACAAAAAATGCACACCCCAAAAGTATGCAGCAAAAACTGAAATTATGCAAATTGGTGTATGGTTTGTGAATAAATAAGCTGCCGCCTGAAAGTATGCAATAAAATTTAAATGAACTGCAATTGACGATCGTTTTAAACGTAATTTTGATATTTATTTATTTTTTTTATATACCCTGAACCCATTTTCAATGGGAAATCAGGGTATAATGGTTTTGTTAAAATGTATGTAACAGGCAGAAGGAGGCGTGGCAGATTCCGAAGATACAATAGCCGATTTCCGAAGATACAATAGCTAGGGACTTGAACTTTTTTTTAAAATGTCCGTATATAGCACGCGCATATCGAGTTTATCACAGAATAATGATAACTCGTCCGATTATTTTTTTATCGATAAAAAACCTTATCGAAAGTCAATTATAAAATTATATCTCCTACATCTTTTGAGCTAGAGTCTCCAAATTTGAAATGTAGACTCATATGTTGATTATAGAATTTCGGTTTTTTTTTTATAATTCACCCCCACCCCTATATCCACCCCCTCACCCTCACCTTTGTAAAAGGCGTATTTCAAATACTAGAGACTTGAGCTTCGGCATATACACGCATAGTAATGATATAATCACAATCTAAAAGTTTCATGAAGAACGTACATCCACAAAAAAGTTATTAAACAATTAAGTTTCCATGAGAAGCCCAACTGCAGCCCATGCGTGTTTATGCGTGCGTGCCTATATGTGCCTATGTATGTGTGTGTGTTTCTTTTGTAAGCAAAAAGACGCGGAGAATTATTGAAATATCAGTTCTCCGAAGGGTTCAGGGGATTTCCTAGTCGGGCAGTCTCGACTAGAGCTTTCTTACTTGTTAATTTTTATATATCTTAAAAAATTTAATGAAATTAAAATGTTCCTGAAAATGCAATCAAGAAAATTACATTATATATCACCACATATAATTATAATATTAGTCATTAATACATAATATTTTATTGTGTACGTAAGAGATTTATTTGATGAACATTAAATTATAGAGAAAAATTAAATCTGAAATATAAATTCTTCTGAAATTGACTACTACAGAAGTATTATTATTATTATTACTCAAAAATAAATAAATAAAATAATTAGTACCGGCTCTAAATGTTGCTAAGATTCCTACACTATTTTTATTTTATATATATGTATTTTTGAAAATTTAACGAGAATAAAATATTCCAGAGAATACAATCAAGAAAATCACAATATATATCTTACCACATATCTTTATTAATCATTTCTATAGAATTAAGTGTATACATATTGTTTGAGTACGCAGCAGATTCATTTGATGAACATTAACTTAAATTAAATTACAGTAAAGTACTGTTGTGTGTGTTGAAGTTATGAAAAAACGATGCCATGGATTGCTTCCCTAGAATTGTGAAATTCGTATATTAAACGAGGGTTCAAAGCATGAGAGCCGTTCTCAGAGTGTGTCGCAGTTTTTTTGTGGATCGTGGAGCGAATCGAGGAATAGAGGCGATATGAGAGACAAATATGCAGTCAGTCCGCCTATGAACAGAGAAGACAGACAACATCAAATTCGAGCTTGGACAAGAGAAGGAATGCAGAATGGAAAGTGATATGCCTACTAAGCATGAATCAAAACTCAACACATTCCCTTTCACATTTGTCAGTCGGAAAGTAAAGAGATATACAGATATTTTATTGCGACAGCTCTTAAAATAAAAATATTGATATACGGTTGTACTTCAACTTTTATCGATGACAAATAGCAATTTCAATAAATATTTTCTGATTTGAAGCATATTTCATTGAATATTTTATTGAAAATACGAAACTTCAAGTCAACTGAAAGCTAGCAACAATAAGTTTAGGCCTTTACCTTGGGAAAGTTTGCAGTGAAGCGAAGCAAACTTATCACACTAATCAATTTTCTGAAGTTGAGTGGTATGTGTTTAGAAATAAACTGGAAAATAACAAATAATGCAATTAAAAAACAGGCAGATGATAAACAATCAGTGCCTCTGCTGAATATTTATTAAAGTTTTGCTAGAAAGAGATAGAGATATGCAAAAACCAGGCCAAATAAATACTGACAGGCATAAAGCAATTATAAAATGCAATCGAATCATTTACAAACAGACACATATATAGATATAAATATATGTGTGTGTGTATATGTATATCTATTTATGCAGAGCGAGCATGCGAGTGGCATTGGGTCACGTGCCGTCCCGAAAGACAATATGATCGATATGCGAAAACTGCAACTAGTCCACAACAACAACATCGTTGAGGCGTAGGATATGCCGACATTGTCCTTAGACATTCAGCCTCAACCTGTGATAGTATTTTGCAAAACGCCAAGGGAGGCATACAGACACACACACACACACACACACGCACACACACGAACAGAGTGAACGTGTGGGATAGACTCGTGCAGGCATAGCCGTACAAACATATAAACAGGATTACGTGTCTCAAGGGTTATGCAAGCAAGCTTCCGTTGTAAATTGATTTTGTAGCAGGCAGAAGAAGGAGCACACAAAGGAAAAATGAAAGGCATTTTATCAACTTATTGTTGAGGGTTCAATATCGAAAGTCCACCTGTATATACAATACATGTATTGTATGTATATACAACGACAAATCAGCTCATAAGCCATTCAAGCTCATGGCTGTGTTGACGTGTATCTGTGTGAGAGTGTGTGTGTGTTCAGTTCGCCTGAACAAATTATGCAGGACATTTGGGCATAAAAATCACCAGATTCTTGTTGTTGTACTATATATTGTATTAAGGGTAGCACAAGAAACCAGCATTGTCAGCCCATGCGTCATGAATATACATATCGAAGCTATGCATTGAAAGGATAAGCAGAAGGGGTTATCCTTGCCGAGCAATTCGACGCCAATAGATGGTTCCATGAATTGGCTTCTGTTATTCATGTTGATGCCCCATAAAGTGTTTTCAATTAGCTTGGAATGCCGAACAGTATTTGCCATTTCAGATTTCTGTTTCTTTTTGCGAATTCTTCATAAAGTGACTGTGAGCTGCTTCCAATGGCTCGTCTGCTGTCGGCATATTAATGGAGGCCAAACAGCCGGCCAGTGCCACGGCTTTGGCACTGGCTTTGATGACACACAAGCACACACACACACAAAGCTATCTGCTAATTGCGCACACACACGTTCACACACATTTCACCTGGCCAGGTAACTAGGCAACTCGTGTTCCAAATGAGCGCAAAAGCGAATAGCAAAAACGAAACGGGCGGCACAAAAAAAGAAAAAAATACTAAAACTGACGACATGTACGCCAAATTGGCGCTCAGCTGGATTAGCCGATGTCCAGTTTCATTCTACATATGACAACTGCGAACAGGTGGTCCTTGGAGTCTGTGCAAACATTTGCCTGAACTTTGGCCCTTTTTTCCCGCTTCGCAATAAATTCATGTGTCTGTGTCTGTGTGAGTGTGCGTAGGTGTGTGTGTGCTGGACTAATTTAGTGAACATCTGTGGCAGCTGAGCTTTGACATTGTTTTTGCATAACACCCAAACTAGGGAATGGACCTGAATATTAATGTCGATTATATCAGCAGAATGGGAGGCTTATGTATATGCACACCCATACATCCGGGCCATCAACATAATTTACTCGGCTCTGTTAGTTTAGTTACTCCTACTCCCCCCACTCTCAACTCCCCTCGGCCTACTACCCATGCATATTTTATGCCTTTTATCATAATTTATGCGTTCATACTGCAAATGCATAAAATTAAATTCAATTCATTCAGATATCTGCATGCATATATAAAGACATAAATATTGTCTCTCTCTCTCTCTCTCTCTCTCTCTCACACACATACACCCACACAACCACACTTAGCTGTGGTTATCTGGCCGCATTAAGTTTGCGTAATACGCAGTTTTGGTGAATGGATTCACATTTTATATAATGCCCCATCCGCTTCGGTCACGCCCATTTGGCCAGCCTTTGTCGACGAGAAATCATATTTTTTGCCATCATTTGCATAAATTGTTGTGAATATATTGCAGTTAGATGGACAAAGAGGTTTGTCGCTTTTGTATCGCATTGATGATAAATTGATGGGTTAGTAAATCATTTTTAATTAAATCGCATGCAATCAACTCGATTAAAGCTGAAAGTAATGAAATCCTCCAAGTACAAATCCCGATTTGCTGCTGCAATTTGATTATGTCTGTTGTCTATTTACCTATTTCCTTTTATTTACCATCTCGGCCCTTGTCTCCGTTGCAATGAAAATCTAATTAAATTAAGAATTGGCCGATTGCTCCAGCTCCAGCTGCAGATACATTGGTATATCCCACGCCCACTTTATTGCATTCGCTTGCGCAATAAAAATTTATGTTCAGTCCGCCCCAACTCCGACTCCAACTCCAACTCCTCCCACACAGTTGATCACAAAGCGTAAAAATGCAGCAAAAAAAAAAAAGAGAGAAAATGAAATGAGGAAAATCTAAAAAGGAAGACACAAAAAAGAGGCAAAAGGGAAAACAAAAAGGAAAACATTTCTGAAAGAGCAGGCAAACTGATGATTTTATCACGGCCAGCATTTTTTCAGCTTGAGCTGCGGCGTGGCGTGGCGTTGGCCTTTTATTCAATTTGCGCGCTTCATTCAAATTGTGCGCCAACAAGTTTTGGCCGGGCTTGAACTTTTGGCATTGTTCTCCAGTCAGCGGAACGGCCAGCGCTGGTTGGCTGCATTAAAGGACGGCTGCTTTGGCCAAGCATTTCTAAACCTCATTAATTTGTTGTGTGATAAATAAAATCAAAGCAAATCATATAGCTTTTACCAGGACAGTATATATGATGTGAACTCTCTACATCAGAAAACATTTATTCACATTATTCATCGAAGCAAACCAGGTCATAAATAAACAAAATTTTTCAGTGTAAAAATTACAAGTTTTGATGGCGCTAATTTATCACGATGCTACCATTAACACGTCCATTGATTTGGTGTTGAGTGTGCTCGATGAGATCGGCAGAGGCATTCCCTTTGCCCAGTTGGTCAACTATTTCAGCGCGAGAACCGGATTCCCCGCCAACGCTTGCAACACGATCGTCCAGGAGGCCCTGGAGTGTGGCATGAAGAATAAGGCGATCATACGAATGCGATCACATTACTATCTGACACCGCCTCGTCGCCTGCGCAGCCCAAGGACACGCGACAGACATACGGACGTTTGCAGCAATGTGAAATACAAGCGGAAGCTGAAGACCAAGCGAACTAGAGCAAACAGGGCAAAGCCAGCACCAGGCTGATATAATTAATTCATAATTCTAGGAGTATCAGCTGGAGTGTGCCGGGAGTGCAGCGCAAACACTTTATTAAAATTAAAATTTATCTAAATTGCGGCGGCAAGCCATTTTGCCCGCAAAGTACTTAAGCAACTTCGTCGACTCTTGTGGAGATGATGCTGGCCACAGATTTTGGGAGTGAGTGGGTGGAGGGGGAGCTCAGGCGATGAAAGCTGCCAAGCCCTGCAGGGGTTGCTTTTGATTGTTGTTGCTGTGCGAGTTTTATAACCGAGCACTGTCAGTCAGGTTGTCAGCCAGGCAGTCTGGCAGTCCTCTACTCAGCTAGTCAGCTAGTCAGCCAAGTGTCTGGATCGCCTTGTCGGCTGCCTGCTTAGTGCTTTGCTACCAGAAATTGAAAGCTTTCTGTTGCCTCAACTCAACTGTCTTTGGCGAAGAGAGCTGCCAAGTGGCAGGCAACACCTTGCATTTTTCAATGTATTCGCCATGCTGATTTATTATTTTTGACAGTTGTTTCTTTGGGTGCTGGCATTGCCTGGCTGCACCTCAATTTCAACATTGTGTGTTCGCTCATGTGCGTGTGTGTGTGCGCGGTTAGCTGCCAGGCGTTGCAGCTCGTGCACAATTTGTCATTTCCTTAGCATGATGTTCTGCAGCTCGCACCACTTCACGTTTTTATTTCATTTATTTATTTTACAATTAGACAAAGTGAAGTGCGGCTCAAGGCAGATACAGAGACAGACAGCAAGAGAGCAGGCGAGCAGGAGGGTTGCCACTCGAAAGAGACTTCATGGGAGTGAGTAAGAGAGGGAGAGAAGCAGCGAATGTGTAAAGAGGGGTTGTCACCGTATAATGGCAGCACGCCAACACTGGGCACCTTAAATCTGAAGCTTATGCCCAGAAATGCTTAAAATCCACATTAAGGCGCACTTAAGACCATCTGTAAGAAGATACACAATCATCCGCATAGATACAAATACCTTCATTCCGAGGCGGCAGCGACAGAAAGCAATAATCATAAAAGTAGCCCGCACGCCCAGCTGCCTGCCTGTCAGCCTAGGCTACCTTTGGAGCAAAGTTTTCGCATCTGGGTGCCAGGAGGCCACGGCTGCCTCGGCTGCTACTGTTGCGCCCCTCTGGCCCTGTTGAGCGTGCTGTGCCAAAACAAATGGCAAATGGTCCTGGCGATGGAACACTTAAGCGCAAGGTAAGTGAAAACTCAAATAAAAAACGCTCCAGCACCGGAAAAGTTTCACAATGCCGCACGATACGGACATTGGCTGCGCTGCAAGTTCCTAAAAGTAACTTCAAGGCTATTTTTGGGCCAACGCGAGCCTTGCTTATATCCAGCGCCAAAAATGTCGGCAGATTCAATAAACAGTTTGTTGTCAGCCCTCTTTAAGCTCAACTTGAATAACTGATTTGCGGGCTTTAAGCCCCTTCGCACTGCCAACGCCTGTGGCTATGCAGCGGTTTATTTATCGTGAGCTGGAGAGCTCCCTTTGAAGTTGCCCCATCCGAGCTGTGACTGCATTCGGCCAACGACTCGACAATTGTTATTATCTGTAATCATGTGCCTGCACTCTTGCCTATAGTTCTCCCTTTCCTCTAAGACTCGACAGCATCTGAAATGGCGGCCTTTGTTGTTTAGTGTACCGTAAATGCGACACACAGCCCGCCGATATCACAGCAATCTTGCCTCAAAGAAGCGATTGGGCCAGTGCAATTATGTTGCACTATTGTGTTGCATAATCGAGCTGCAGCTCAATCATAGCTCTAATAAAGTCCACACTGCTGGGCTGTAGCCTTTAATTATTGACTATGTCAACATATGCCTATGTATGTATGTATGTATGTAGAGTAGAATTTGGTTTTGATTTTCAAAAATATAATAAAATTTAATATTAATAAAAAGTAAGGGGATTTCCCCTGGACAGCTGCCTGACAAAAGCTGAATGCTACATCACTCAATAGGTACATCCCCTCACAGAGGATTTCCCCGTCCAGGGGATTCCCTGTGCTTTGGAGTGTACTTACATTTACACATTATTATTACATTCTGAAAGTTTCATTAAGATTGTACGTCTAAAAACGAAATTATATAATATTTATTATTGAGTGATATAGCATTCAGCTTTTGTCAGGCAGCTGCCTAGGGGAAATCCCCTGGGCGGGGATATCCCCTGGGCGGGGAAATCCCCTGGGCGGGGATATCCCCTGGGCGGGGAAATCCCCTGGGCGGGGATATCCCCTGGGCGGGGATATCCCCTGGGCGGGGAAATCCCCTGGGCGGGGATATCCCCTGGGCGGGGAAATCCCCTGGGAGGGGATGTACCCATTGAGTGATGTAGCATTCAGCTTTTGTCAGGCAGCTGCCCAGGGGAAATCCATATTCAAATCTGTAATATTTTATTCTAATCTACTCTTACTCTTTTACTCTTTTCAGCTTTTCCGATCCAGTAAATCTCCATAAATATTCGATGCAGGACGATTAGCTTCGGATTCGCTGTTTAAATTTTGTATAATTAGCTAAAGGCTCTCACCATTCAATTTTGGTTTGTTTTAAATTTCACCTGCCGTTAATTAATTAATTAATTAATTAAATTTCATTATTATTATATTTCTGTATATCTGTCAGATATGTTCAATAAATATTAATATTATTAAATATAATTTATATTTTATTTTATGCCCCCTTAGTTTAAGTAAGATTCTGCAATTTGTAAATATTCACTCATTGTATTTTTGGCGGAGTTTTAATAATAAATATATACATATATAAACATGAATTTAACACGAATAACAAAATTAGATTAGGTTTTTAAATTAGTCAGCTCAACTTAATGAATTCAGTTATTTTGTTTCTTCTTTTTTTTTTGCAATTTCTAATTGAAGTACAGAAATCATGGAAAATAAATTGGAAATTGACAGACGGGCGCAAGGGAGAGCAAAACATTCGTCAAGCTACAAAAATAACCTACATTCAGTTTTCCGCAATTCATACTTTCCGATTTTCCACTTCTGAATGGGCGGACTATATAATTTATGAATCCTAAAAGAACTTCCTGACTCTACTTTGGCAATGAATAATTAATGTAATTATTACGACATTAATTATTTCTGATTTACCAAGCCCTCAAATGGATAATAAGCGAATCCAATATAATTTGCTGCAGTAAAGTTTCGACTATAAAACTATAAGTATTTGTTGTAATTGCTGATAATCAGAAACATTCATCGATAAGTGTCACAAACCGCAAACTTTTTGTATCAACTGTACTATAGCTAGAGCTTAATTAGTTGTTGCACTCATCATTGTTGTTGCTACCCCCAAAAAGCTCACACAGTAATTACTTGTAATTACATGTGTGCGAATATTATAAACTTAATTAGTGAATTCCTGAATGTGCGCTAATTGTGTAGCAGTTGTATATATTTTTTTTCTTTTCCTTTTTTTTTTTTGTCGAGTCTTGGTCAATTTTTGTGGTCATTAAAACAACTACTCGTAATTGACAGGCAGTGCTCGATGACTGAATTAATAGATGGCAGAGAGAGAGACAGAAATTTGCACTTTGTTTGATTTCCGTTTCCATGTCATTGTTTAATTGCAGTCGCCGGCTATCATGGAACGTTGTATACTCTTTGATTGTATTAAAAATTAGTACGCTTGACTTGTTTTGAGATTTTGCCTGCTAATAATGAAGAAAATGCTATTTAGTTCAGTTGAGCAACAAATCAATAGTTGATTCAAAATAGTTGACATTTCGTTTGGATTTGCATGAGAAGCATCAAATTCGGAATCTAAATTTCTACAAATTCATAAAAAACTGAACAAATACAATTTTTTTCGATTTACAATGAATTCTTGAATAATAGGAGAAGATATGCTGAAATAATATGCATAAAATCATTCAAATAATGCAATTCAAATAATTCAAGCAATTAAATACGCATCAATGTTAAAAATTTAATTTATTTTGCCTCCAACCATGCAAAGCAGTCTATATAGATGTTAATTATGCTCATTTAACGAACATGCATGCTGAAATTTAATGCACATGTGTGTGTGAAAGAGTGAGTGTGTGGGTGCACAGCGATAGCGTATGCAATTAAAACAGCATAACATCACCTCGGCAATTATCGTATAGTATATCGTATAGTATATCTTGTTGCGCTGTATTTGTTGTACTTATTTCATTTGTTTGGGATCACATCTAGAAATATTACACCGACTTGTATCCTTAATATTGCTATATTGATATGTGATATATATACTTTGCGCATATCATATATCTTGCTCATTATATCTGTTATATCTGTATGTTCCGTCGGTAAAGAAAGAGAGGGAAAGAATGTGTGTGGAGTAGAATTACAAATTTCCTATATTATATTATAAATATTGAACATTGTATATTCTCTGTAACTTCATTATTTGATTACCTAACTTGGTTAGCCTATCATTAATTTACATGGGAAAAGCTCAGCCCTGCACCTTTATTATTCCATTGAAATCCATTAATAACTGTTAAGTGCTTCAGTTAGATTATTAGGCCCCTTTACTTTGTGCAAATATTAATTACCAAACAATGATGGGAAAGCGTGCAGAACTTGAGCTGAGTGAATAGCAGTGACAATGTGGCAAAAGAAACTGACATGATTATCAGCGCCGATGTGGATAAGTGCGGGGTCGAGGCGCACACACTCAGGCGCTCACGGATGGCCTAACAAGGCGACGCGATGTCAACAACAACAACAGTAACAACAGTAGCAAGAACAGCATCCCACAAGGGCGGCCACAATGCCGCTACTTAAGCTGCTTTACGTGCGCAAAGGACACACACGCAAATAACTGCGGGGTAGCTTTTAATTATCTCGTTATTTTTTAATTTCCAGCATTTCACTGATTTCATTTTGAGCACATTGAGCGAGGCTGGAGAGAAGTGGCGCTCTGCTATGGGCGTTGGGCTGTGGGTAGTGTGGGCGGTTGTCCTGAATGTCGCTGATGCCAAAAGCCTTTTTGTCACCACCCGCAGAGCTGGGAACTTGAAGCAAGTTGACGCCAATTGAATGCGGAACCTGATGCATTAAACTGAATTGCAGCAATTTTCAGATGCGACCCATTGTTAGCTGGCCACGCAATTAACTTTGCTTTTACCTTTAGCTCCGGCTTTAATGGCTGTGCGCACAAATTGTTAACGCTCTAATGACTCAGCTTTAAAGCCCCACAATAGAGAGCAGCAGTGTAAAGTGAGACGAAAAACAATTAACTCGTCTACCCCTAAAACCCGCACGTCAACGTCAAATTAGTTTGTGGATTAACACGTTTTTTACATGTCCCGCCGGCGACCCGGAGAAGGTCAAAAGGGTGAGGGATTCTATGCTTAATTACGCATACGAGACGATGACGAGCTCAGTTGGCACTCAGTTGGGCATGAAATGGGCGCATAGTTATCAATTATTTTTAATCCGCTCGATTTATTATTTTTGGCCATGTGTCCATCTTTAGCTGTCTATTATTAACAGGTGAAACTATTTTTAAGTATCTCATTAGTCCCTTCCAGCTGGCCCTGCCAACTGCGTGACTGGCTACAGAGTGCACGGATTATGAGAGCATTTAAATAAAGTTTTGTTCGCATTGTTGTAAAAGTTTGCAGCCAACAGGCAGCCAGCAAATAGGCTTCATTGTGCCATTGTCAGGCGCTCGACGCGCAGCCCGCTGCCAATATATCTTTAAGCTCAAATCACTGGCACAATGAACGTATTGTCTGTTTCAAAATTTAATGCTTACGTGACCAACTCGACTCGACTCGACTGAAATATGGAGCGTTCGTCGAGCGTATCAGAAAGGATAAGAAAAACTGTTGCAATGCATTGGGGCACATGAACGAACGCATCGATTGCGAGCAAAGCTCATAAATAAACGCAGAGCAGAACCCTGTCTTGGCTTAAAATAAAAGTTGCTGTTGCAAAATAAAAGAGAAAATACAATAAAATTGCACTGCATTGAAGAAAATCTTTTGCTGATTTACCCGCTGAGCCGCGAATGCAGCAGCACCGAGCCACTAATAAAAGTTTCTGCAGTTCGTAGCCGCTGATGTTTGTTGTGCGGCAATACTTTCAATGTGGCTGCACACACACACACACGCACACATAAGCACACACTCATGCAGACACTCACAAATGCCGGTCAGCGGAGAAAATTTTTGGCTTTTGTGGAATTTCAACAGCAAATGGCTATCAACCACAGGGCAACCACAGCATCCGGCATCATCCAACTTCACGGCACACGTACGCCCGGGAGAAACTTAATTTAGCCAACACTTTAATAATGAGATTTGTATTGAAGCGCCGTTGATTGACTGTTTGGGGCTATAGCTGCATCTAAACTTGGCTTATGCTCCCTTTTATTCGATGCCATTATAAGCGGCAATCAAACTTATTAAGTCCATACACATTCTTTTAGAAAGATTTAAGTAACGAATATGGAAGTACATTCCGCTTTTTAACTCTGAATAATATTCCGTGCTAAATGAGTTAAGTTATAAAGGTAATTAAGTTTTTTGTATAGAAATAGTTAAACGTTAAAATGTTTGCTTGTAATCTATATCGTATATCATCTATGCCTTAAATAATATATATTTTTTATTTATCATAGCAATTAAAATAATAATAATTGCAATAATATCTATATCTAATCATATAATTTAAGAAAACGTCATGAACGGTTCTTGTGGCGCCAGCTAGCGGAAAATTTTGCAAGCTCACACGAGAGAGTTGCCACACTGGCAATAAAAATAAATGCAAGCAGTTTACGTGATACGTTAACAAGCAGTTCAATTATTTGAATGCGAGAATAAGCAAATGAAGTTGTCAATTTTACACACTGAAAAATAATGAAAATATGGAATGTATGTTAATTTATTTTTATTTTATTTTAAGTATGGTTCTTAAATTAAAATAAAAATGTATAGCAATACATGCTATATACTTATATATGAATCAGCGTATTTACTTCTTAATAGTACACAACCATTCACTAATATCCACAATGTATTGAGCTATGCAAGCAGTGTAAAGCAGTTCACAAACTAAAGTCATGTATGTATGTTTACCAGAGGCAAGCGATATATAAGCATAATATCAATAAATGTAAAAAGTTGATAAAGAATAAAACATTTAACGACAAGTCTACTGATCTACTAGGTCGCACTCATGATTTATTCAGTTGGCAAGATTTATAAGCAAGGAAAAAGCAATCCCTATAAGCTGAACAAGCTAAGCTTTGATTTCCTGCTTTATGTCCGTAGCGACTTCTACAGTAGTGACGAAAGAAACGCAATTAAACTGGATAAGCGACATCCAGCCCGAGCACCGCTGAGAAAACCACTCAAGAAAGTGGCCGCCACTGCTGCCAGCGGAAGTAAGTTACGCTGGCGAGCATATATTCAATTAGGTGTTTGTTGCTGAGACAAATTGATTAATTTGCCAGTGGAAGCCCATAGCTGCCCTGACAACAGGCAAACAATATAAATACACTAAGAACTCTGCACTGCGGCAACAGTCGGTGTAGAACCAGTTTTCAGCAAACAAACCCGCCAACGCCAACGCCGAGCCAACGAACCCACCCACGTACGCGCCTAAGCCGACAAAACGTTTCCAGATCTTCAGATCGAACTACCGGTGAGTGTCGAGTGCTATTGCTGTGCCGTGTACGTCACCAGAGCAATTAGCCAAAACAAAAAGCTGTTGTCCGCTCAAGTGGCACGCCCACAAAACGTCTGTGACGTAGCCACTGCACTTAATGTGAATTGAGTACATTACTCATACGTACGGCGCGTGTTAGCAATTAGCTGGAAAATAACATAATAATAATAATAACAAAACTGTCTAAGTTGCATAAAATTAACATAACTTGATATTTTCCCACGATTTACATAGTTGACAGGCTAATATATGATTTTGTTTGCGCACAAACTGTATACAAAATTATAAACAAAACAAAGTTTAAACAAAATTCCAATAGTTGATGTTTAGATACTCTTGCAGAAATAATCAAACTATACACGATATTATATTAAAGTGTAAATAAAATATTAATAGCTAAATTAATAAGATGTGATGTACAAAACGTGAATTAGAAATTATTTAATTCCAAATTCATTAAGAATTTGCTCTATGCTCTTACAAAGCTTTCGGCTTAGCTGGTGTACCCTCCGGAAGGGTAATGGAAGTGACGCTACTGTTGACAAGCTGCCAGACAGCGTGTAGCCGCTGGCTGGCTATCGTGCTAAACCAGTCGCTGGCATCATGTCCGGTTGGAACAAAAGAATTTCACGCATTTTATTGGGGCGTAACTTATTTATATTGGCGCCAGCGCCAACACCCGCTGGCATCTGGACTAGCCGGCTCTCCCAACTCTGTTCCACGTTGTAAGCTTTAAGCTGCAGTCATTAATTAATGAGCGATCGGTTGATCGGCCGATCGCTGATTGGGCAGCCAACATCTACAACTGGTCCGCATTCGATTTGCATTAAATACAGTTTTTAACACACGACAACGGCTGCTGCAGTTGGGCTCTGGCCGATTCCATGACACTTCCTGCTGTTACTTTCCGTGCGATTCTCTCAGCTTTCTTTCCCAAAGTCGGTGAAGTTTTATTTTTTTGTTTTGTTTCACTATTTACTATTTGCTCTTGAAACTGGGGATTTTTGTGCCAACTCACCCTCAAGCATTTAGTTGAACTTTTACTTTTATTTGAAATGATTTTGTATAGAAGAAATTTCGACGTATTTTATTTTCAGTTTATCGCCACAATAGCTTAAAACGCACTTTTATAATCACTTTACTCATTAGAATTTATTTTTCTAAATCGCCCATTTACATATTCTAATGTTAGACGATAAATATTTTGATTGTTATTAAAATGCCTTTTAATCTGTTGACCACGCGACTCCCATATATTATGCTCTGCCGGTTCCTGCCAGCATATCTATTCTAATATATATCATATACATATACATAATGTAATTTGCATACAGAACATCAAGCAAATTGGCATTTTATTGAATTTGTATTGAGTTGAAGTTGTTCTTCTTCTTCTTTTTGTTTGATTATCCGACTTACGGCGAGCTCTCTGAGACCGGCTTGAAACGTTGTCGCTGCCGTTGCCGTTCAGACTTCTTGACGTTGTTAAGCTTTCGCATCTGTGTTTGGGTCGCCTATAAAATAAGAAGAGACAAACGTGCGTTTAATTATTTCAACAACGCACTTGGCGGACAACGGTCGCAGCGCTGTACTCTACCATAAGCCAAAACACGTTTTTAATCGTATATTTATCTAAATAGATTGATATATTTTTAACTATTTGCTTGACTTAGATCTTGACCTTTATCAGCCATGTGCAGCAACAAGACCCTACTGCTGGCTAGCATTGCGTTGGCCGCTCTCTGCCTGCTGCAATACGGAGAGGCGTTACCGTCGATTGGGCACTATGGCAAACGATTTGGTAAGTCGTGAGAGTTTGGGCTAGTCATACGTTTAAGGTTAATTCCATCTTCTTGATTTGTAGATCCCATGGGTGGCATTGATTTCATACAGATTTGCCTCAACAATTGCGCACAGTGCAAGAAAATGTTCGGTGACTATTTCCAGGGCCAGACCTGTGCCGAGTCCTGCCTCAAGTTTAAGGGCAAAGCGATTCCCGATTGCGAAGATATCGGCTCTATAGCGCCGTTTCTGAACGCGCTCGAGTAGAGCTTTCAAAGATGGCTCACTTTATTTATATGTATATATGTGTGTGTGTGCGTTTATTTATCGCCCGTGACTCAGACGCGTTTTTTGGGTCAATGCGATGCGATGCGATTCGATACGATGCTTAACACGATCTTGGTTGATGACTACCATGACGACGACGACGACGATGACAACGACGACACTGAAACTGGCGCTTACTATACGATTAAATGGCTTTAACTACAATGCTTACCTAGAGTTTCCGGCAAATCTCAGCATGGGTTTGCCGCACAACATGTAACCGATGAAGTTCCTATAGCACCTACTTATATGCATACTTATGCTTAATAGTCTTAATCAGCATTAAACAATTACAAGAATTTGAACAAATATTAACTCTGTTTTTATTTTATTTAAATCTTAGATTTTGCATATACAAAACTTACAAACGAAATATCCGTATGGTTTAACTTTATTCAAGGTCTTGTGTGTTATGACGACCTTCCTCGTTTCTTTTCTTTTTCACTTACCCTGTACTTTTGCTATTTTTAAAAATAATACATATATACAAAAAATGTATGGATAATGCATGGAAATGTTGGAAATCACTATAGAAAATGGCAGTGTGAACCTACAACTGACTGGCTTTAGGATGTATCAGAGCGAAAATTACGTGGCAGCGGGAAAGAAGACTAGTTAAAGAGACTAAGCGGTAGTGGAAGACGTGAAGAGTATCCAAAGTGTCAAGAGAGAGAGAGAGTTGAAAACTAAATGCTGTAGATGTGTGGGTTGTCTGCTTTGCCAAAGGTATAGAGAGACGTCCAAAATGGTGTATAGAAATGGATTGCATAAAATGATGTTTACTTTCTAAAGTTGAGCAACGTTTCGGGTATTTCGTTGATATAGTTCTAAGAGCAGAAATAATATATATTATTTAAAGCATATACATATATGGATATGAAATGTGCCTGACTTACATAGACAGACGGGTCCAGGCCGTGGTTGCCGAAGTCGGCCCACTTGCCCAAATCGATGGAGGGTATAATGCCGCTCTTGCAGGGCACGCGTGGATTGCTATGGATTAGATAACAGTTATATTACATCACATCAGATCAGATAAGCATTTATTAACTTACATTTCGTGATCTGGCAGAACCATGGGATATATCTGTACGGTATCGATCAAGTCGGTGTTGTCGCAAATCAGACGTGAGAGTTTGGCCTTGCGTATCTCTTGCAGCTGCTCGGGCGTAAAGGACGATGGCTGATTGGGCAGCTCGTACCAGAAACGATCGCCGCGACGCAAGTAGCTCATCTGTGTGGCGATGATGCAAGCAAACGTGGGTCCCAGCATGGAGCCAGGCAGCGACTTCTCCGACACGCCGCCAGACCATAGATCAATATCAGCCGGATGCCTAAGTGAGCGGAGCGAATGATTCACGAGCCAAACGCCAGCAATATAATCAACTACTCACTCGAATATACTGCCGTAGCGCAGTACAGTCTCGTTCGGCATGGAGCCGTACATCTCATCCCACGTGTTCGATGTGGGCAGTCCGCAGAATTTGCGGAACTCCATGTAGCCGGGTATGCCGAATTCGCGTCCTCGCTGCATGTTGAACGATACCAGGTCCATGCCGAAGCGTGCGCCCTCCTTCTTGAACAGATGATTGGTGACCTCTTGGGTAATCGAGTCGTCCATGGCCTGTGCCACCTGATTCATCAGGCCCATAAAGTACTCATCGAGCACGCCGGCTCTATACAAATCGTACGGACGTCGAATCAGGTCCGACAAGCGCTTCGAGGCAATGAATTTGTGAGCCTTGGACCAGCGCTCCACGGCGGTGGGCAGCAGCGAGTGACCGAAGCGGAAAGCAGCGCCTGCGAATGAGTCAATGATGCCTGGATTGACATTCGGATCATAGCCATCCCAGTAGCCATCCTTCTGCAATACCAGGCCAAACTTCTCCATCACTTCTTTGCCCAGCAGAATGGGCAGGAACTCGTTGTAGGTGACGTGCTGCACGATGGCAATGTTGATGCGGCGCGCCTCCTGGAACAGCGTCTCGTCGTCCCAGTGGTGGTTAATTTGGGCCAGGCCCGTGGCCAGGCGATTGTGCTCCCGCGCCATTAGGGTGTGCATGCAGGTCAGCACTAGCTGCTCATTGACGCGGATCTCTCCGCCCTCGAAGCAGTACATGCTCTTGTTGGGCCGCGTGCATCCCTCGTCGGGTATGTCCAGCTTGAGTGGCAGCAAGTCCTTCAGGCCGTACTCCTGGAAAACGGGATTCATGCGCATCAGGCCGCCGTAGCCTGTGCGCAGCTTGCGTGCAAACGACTCCTTAACGCCATAAACTGTATTCGCATCAATCACACCGGTCAAGGTATTGAACTGCTGACGAGATCCTAAAATGCAGGGCATGAGTATTAATCATCAGGCCATTATGGGGCTAAACTTACCCAAGCGACAGCCGGGTCTGGGCGAGGGGAAGCCGCGCACGAAATCAATACACTTGACATTAAAGAGCCGATAGAAGTAGTCGTCGTCTGGGATGCGTATTTCATTGCAGTACGGATGCTTCTTGTGCAGCGGCCGCTTGCAGCACTCCTCCGGATCGTTGCGATTGATGGGATCTGTAATGGGAGCGAATCGGATTCTATTCAATTCTATTCAGTGCGCACAGGTCGAGCGACCTACCCAGAGGCGTGCCAGTCAGCGTAAAGTCGTGATCCATGAACTGGCCCCAGGCAATGACCATAACGGTGCCTGCGTGATCGTGATACCCATCGTCTGGGTGCATTGTGCGCGAGACCACACGTGAGTAGGGCAAATCGCGACCGGTTACCGAAATGCGCGGCGCATTGATGCCGTCCGCATAGAGTGGACCGATCAGACGCTGAAACGGCGCATTCGCCGCGCCCCAGGTGGGATGCTCAATGTTGTTGCACAGTCCGTCGAAGCGACGGTATTTGCCCGGCCGGCATTCGACGCCCGCAAAGAACGGCGGACAGACCTCGCGAATCAGTGTCTTCGAGGTGTCGATGGTGGGCAGACCCTTCTCGATTTCCTCATAGGACAGGCCATAGCTGCAAGAGAAAACGCTAAATCAGTTGCCTGCCAACTATGGCCAAATGCTGACAAATTATAGCCAACTATATCTGTATTGGCTGCGGATGTCGCCCAACTTGGCGTTTTCCTGTCGCGCCAGCTGCTTAGCCCGTTCGGTTCTCCTTTGAGCTGTTATTTTTCAATCTTGTCAGAGAGAATTGCAAAACGATCGAATTAGCCCGGCTCGCAAGCGACAGGCAATTAACGCGCTTTTGGCCCGGCTTACAGAGAGACAGACGCTGATGCTGATATTTGAGATTTGACGTCGATGGCAGAAAAAAATAAAAATAAAATACAATTTTGAAGCCAGTTGCCGTTTTATGGAATCGGACAGCGAGGCCTGTGGTCCGTGAATTAAATGCGTCTTATCTTTGATCTAATGCAGCGCTGAGTGCTGGAAACCTTTGCGGCTGCTGCAATATATAAATTACCATCCGTCACTTCCTCAAGTGCATGGGAAAGTGAGAAAAACGGCACTGGGAAGGGCGCCAAAGCTATTGTTGTTGCCTCTGGCAGATGTGAAGTCAAAAAAAGAAGCAAAACACAAAAGAAAAGCAAAAACAAAAACATTTTACAGTCAATTGGGCTGGCAGTTAAACAGACTGAAGGTCCATAAATTAGAGCAACTGAGGAAATGGCCAGAAAAACTTGAGGCTATTAAAAGGAAACCTTTCAGCAGAGCGTTAAAACCTTTCGAAAAAGCAGATCTCGAATTGAGTGGGATAGATAATAGACTTCAGTGCCTGCAGACGGTTAATGCTAAGTTAATTTTTTCACTGTTATTTATTGTTTAAAAATTTGAATTTTTTTTGTTAAAACCCCAAATAGTTATTGGTAATTAAAAAATGTATATTATAGCCGCAACTTAAGTCTTTGAAGTCAGCGCTGCATTGCCTCAATAAAGCTCGCAGCTGGAGCTAAACAATTTGAGCACACCTCTGAGAGTCTGAACAATGTACAATAATAAATATTAAATAAATTGATTCAAGATAGTATTATTAATAATATCTCTGTTAACATAAAATCGCCATTCTAATCCTTTAGCTTATATCATCGGCTTGAATACAAATTACTTAACACATATACATATGTATATATGAATCTGGAACTGTATAATCATAGGATTATACAACTACAAGTGCAGCTGCAGCTGCTACGACTGATGATCCTCGAAGCCAAGCTTTGCATTCATATTAGACGAGCAGGGGGTGGGGGTGTAAGCTGGCCAAAAAAGAAAGTCAAGCTGCAACTGCGAAACGGCTGCTGTGACCAACTGACTTGGCAGCACGATTACCCACAAGCGACACAAGTTGGCCAACTGCAAAACTGGAAAACTGGTAATACTTTGTTGCATCCTCAGCTGGCTTCTGCTCAGGGGTAGGGGGCGGGCGGCAGCCACTCGCGCACTCTCACTGCGACTGCCATCCCGAACAGACGACGCATTGCATAATTCGCGTTTGTTTACATTTTGCGCAGCGAGCACAACAAATAACTAGCAACAGCAACAAAAACATATTTTTGGAAGCAGGTTAAAAAAAAAAACAAAAACAAAATGCAGTTGCGCCAGTTTGAAGACGACTAACTGTTTGCAGTTGCCCCATCGACAGCATGCAGCTACAGGTGGCCAAGTGGCCATCAGTCAAAGCCACCGACAGCGACGACGACAGCAAATTTGGCATTGCAATTAGCATTTGCATGTGCCAAACTTTCAAATCTCAAATTCATCTGAGGCTGCAGAACCTTGAGAGCAGCAGGCGCAGCACCAATTCAGTTCAGTTTAGTTCAGTTCCAGCTTTAAGCTCATACATATTTATGACTACAGGCGGTCTGGACCGGAGCTCAGCATCAGCAGCACGAGCACGATTTAAGTGCCATGTCATGCGTTATTTGGCAATCGTTTATTGGGGCTGTGGGCGTGCCAGGCGCAACTTTCAAATGCGTTTAGCATTTATTATCGTAACATTTACTTACGTGCGAGCCAGCTGTATGGATATGTCGAGCAGTAGCTCGCCCACGGTGGCCAGCTCCTCGGGCTTCCAATCGGACTTGGGCTCAGCCACACCTATAAAACGTATCAGAAATATACATATAGAAATATCTAGGTTTATATGTGGGCAATATAGACCCTCTACTTACGTATACGCTTGCGTGCATCTACGTAGGCCGCATTGATGGCATCGTAGGTAATGCAAGTGCCGGAGCCAGTGTTATAGGGATTTCTGCAATGACAAAGGCCACACACACAATTCGATTATAGAATGCTATTGACAATATCAGACAATTTGTCGTTATCACATGCTAACCACGCACACACAGCAGCTACACCACCACCACCACATAAGCACACGCCCGCACCGTCTGCACTCGCTCTGATAATCGAGTTATTGACAGGCGAGCGATTCGAGCAGCAGGCGACAGCTGGCCTAGGCGAGCAGGAAACGGAAATATTGCCCACAGTCGAGTACGCGACTCGGCCGTGGCCACATGGAGCAAGCACGCAGCCAATTGAGGCGCATCTTGTGGACTCATCGCAGCGCCGCTTCAAGTGCCACCATGCAGCAGCTGTTGCAGCAGCACTGCTCAGCCTCTGGGTGCAGCCAAAAGCTGCCCAGACTGACCAAAATCTTGTTATTATGTGTGTTGGCCATATATTTCTTGAATTACTACCGAACGGAGTTGCAGGGACAGGTGAATTGTTTGGAATATATAAAAGAAAAATATTTTAATTTAATCTTTTCTACTTTATTTCTTTTGCCATGAATTTACAGCGCTGTGCTTTAGCACTGCCACGCCCATTGCGCTATGCGCTGCGCCCGCCCGAACGCTGTGACTTTTGTGCGAATATTCAAAGCGTGCCACGCCTAAGCAATTTGACGCCCGCCCAATTCGAGACGGAGTACGCATACAGCGGAGCACCCGTCATAGTCACCGATGCCATGCAGAACTGGACAGCTACAACGGTGAGTGGAACGAAACGAAATGGGATGAGTCTTCGTTTCTTGAATATGCATTGCATTTAGCTCTTTGACTACTGGTACTTTCGGGATGTCTATCGCAAGGCTAAGCGGAAGGAGCGCATACGCGACTGCCAGTTCCTGCCCTACAAGACGGGCTTTCGGGATATCTACGAGGCCTTGGATATGCCGCAGGCGCGCGTCAACCTCGAGCCGAATGAGGCGCCGTGGTACTTTGGCTGGAGCAACTGCCATGCGGAGACGGCCGAGGAGTTTCGTCGGCACTATGGCAGGCCCTATTTTCTGCCCGAGCGCTCGGAGAACAATGCAGTCGATTGGTTTTTCATTGGCACCGCCGGACTGGGAGCCCAAATGCATGTGAGTAAGGGAACTCCCTCCCTCCCTCTCTCTCTCTCTTTTGATTCTCTCTCTTTATTTCTCCCCTCCTCCAGATTGACAATGTGCGCTTGCCGTCGTGGCAGGCCCAGCTGGCGGGCAGCAAGCGCTGGCTCCTGGTGCCCCCGCCCGAGTGTTACTTTCAATGCAAGCGCTTCGATGTGGTCGTGCAGCAGGGAGATATAAGTGAGTATCGCCTGCAATAATAGAGCTGCCCATGTGATTGCCCAACAATTGTTTTGCAGTCGTTCTCGATACCAACCGATGGTATCATCAGACATTTGTGCAGCCCGGCGCCATTAGCCTAACCATTGGCGCTGAATATGACTAACTTATGGCGAATTCGAACTCGAATTCGATTGCGAATGCGAAGTGGGCTGCTTCGAACAGGAAACAAAATGCAGCCGCAGCAGATACCGCATCTCGGGGCATAAATAAATAAGCTAAACTCCAACTGTAACAGTAACAGTAACAGTAACAACTTAACTTAACATTTAACATTGCATTGCGTTTGTAGCCGGTTTGTTAATTAAATGCCAAAACACGCAAATTTCTCGTCTCGCGACTTACTCGCAAAAGGCCCCCCTCGAAAAAAAGAGGGGCACAGCGACTTCCTCAAATGGAGCGACATGTAAAACGCGTGTCAGGTGACAACGATACATGTTAACAATGCGTAAGTATTAAATAATTACAAAAACAAAAACAACAACAACTGTAGCACCCAAGACATTGCCCAGACACGCAATGCAAAATCCATTTAAGCCATAGACGACATTCTTCACGAACTTGCAGCCATACATATCTCGAGTGCAACATTTGCAACAGAGTAGTCTAATGATATTTAAGCTAGATATGTAGCATATGTATAGCATGGGAAGAGACACAGCCTCTTGCTAGACTACCACTATCACTGAATTTGCATTCCGTATTCATAGTAGAGCAACAGTCTTTCAACACAATAATACCTTTTCGATAGAGTTGCTTTTAATAATCATAGTATACAGATATATATTTGCATAATACATGTATATACATATACAATCAATTCTTAGAGGAACCTCGAGTATAGTTCAAAGCATTCTTAAAGTTGCCTCAAGAGCGTCGAGCAATCCCTAGTATCTCTCCAGCATCTGCCCGTATTAATGAGAATCCAATCTGAGTGAACGAATGCGTATTAAGCAGTTAGTAAATGTGAGGGATTGCTGAATGTCAAACTTGTTGCTTACTTTCTTTTCTGACGCATCGCCGTCTGTTCAAAGCGCATCTATTGGAAAAGGTGCACGCGCTGACTTCTCGACCGCGTCGCAAAATGGCGCAAACGGGGCTAAAGTCCTGGGTGCATATCGTTGGGCAGTTTGTCCTCGGTCTACTGGCACTAGAAAGTGCACAGATGTTGATGACGATAAGCAACAGGAGAGTCACAGATTTCATGTTGAATGTAGTAGCTTGAATACTGAAGGTACTTCTATAATTTCCCTAGATTCGGCTCTGGTTTATATACAGCTCGAACAGCTCTAGAAGGCTGCCTAAACAATGATGCACATTCTATTCATTGTAAAAACACAATATTGAATGAAACACATGCAACCAGTGCTATTTCGGCTTTTGTTTATGAAGAATACCACATCATTCTATTTGTCAATGCACCAATTTTACAATATATTGTCAGAATTAAATGCTACACTTGTGAGCTTCTGTTGTTTTGGCAAGTTATTGACCTCCAATTCGGCTGCATGTGAAAACAGAGTCATGTAATAAGAACAGTTGCAGCAGTTAACAGCGAATAACAATATAAATATATTCTTATATTTATAAATAATTTAAGGAATGATTAACATTTTTAGTTTAGTTAACAAAAATTCTGTTTTCTGGTCTATGGTCAAGCTAATCATGTTAATTAGACGGAAATCTAAATAATATGTAAGCTCTGTTATCCACATGAAAGACATTCAGTAAATTGCTGAAAGTCAAGCTATTCAAATTTAAATAACTCTATGAGTATGACCTGCCTAAAAATTAATTTCAGACATTCTCGAGGTTGCGAAACAATTTAAAATAGTGTCATTATTAATCGCATAAATTCTAAGCAATAAAAATTATTACGCAAGCATTCATTATTTATTAAACTGAAACATCAAAAGCTGAATACTCTATTGTCAAAAGACTATAAAAATCCCTTTCAATTCATAATAAATGAAAAACTGAACAAATCGAAATTAAATATTATTCCTTTGATATTTACACTTAATGGCATTCAATTGTTTATATAGATATACATACATGTATATTAATTCATATTTTTATATATGCACACTTTTCAAATTTAAGATAAATATCTACTTAATGATATTTCATAAAATATAAATCTATATATAATCCCAAATGTGTTAGACAGCATATCTAATAGCCATGGAAGGTAAGATTTTTCAAATATTTAAAACGCATTAATTCTCCACACTAACAATACGATAAATTAACATTTATTTACATAATTTAACATAATTTACATAATACACGCGCCTGTTAACGCATTTATTTTAAGCCAAACTTTCAATATATCTCGCTTAGTTAGGGTGCTCGCTAAAGACTGCGTGGATAGTTTTGAATAGTTTTCTTCTCTCTTTATTTTTTCGTTGCATTTTTTTTGCGTGAAAAATTTGTCAAATGCGAAATAGCGGCTGGCACTTAACTGGTCCGCCAGTTAACTTAAAAATTTATTGCTGATGGAAAGTTCAATGTGCGCATTGCGCTGAGCCAGCGGGCAGTCCGAGGTAAAGTTTTGGGCCAGCTAGAAAGTTGCTTGCATGCGGCACGCACTGGACCTGGGACTGGGACTTGCTATCCTGATTGGGTGGCTGTGGCACAATGAGTGTGCCTCTTGCTGCACTGTGAAATGAATTCGCGTCTGCAGGTGCGCAACTGAACTGAATGCTTCCTGCTGAAAGTGAAACTGTAGTTGGTTGGCGTGGCGTATGCGTAATATTGCGAGTTGTGAGTAATTGCAAAAGCGTGTCGTAAAACGATATGCACACCATCCGAATATCAGTTATCTGTGCACGCGTAAGATTTTTGGGGCCTTGTGGCAACGCAGAGAGCTCAGACGATCGCCGGCACTACCACGCTTACGCAGACAGACGTGCGGCGGCGAAATGTAGGAGGAAACTTTATAGCCGCAACAGCAGCAACAACAGTTGCAGCAGCAGCAGCAGCAGCAATGAAAGTGTCCCGGGTCGTGAAACCTGTATTTATCATTTAAGTAGGTTGTTGTGGCTGCAATTGTGAACTGAATATTTGCCGGCCGCAGCAAGGTTCAATAGCCAAAGCGAAGCCGAATGAATAGTGGCCAAGTCACGTTTTGTGCCAGGCAACCTCAAATTAGCTCAACTCTCTGCTGACCCCTATATAGATTCGCCATGGCCCGATCGTGCGACATTTAAAACGGTAACTGTCTGTGGCAGAGCCGCAATTTTTGTGGCGCATGGTCAGAGTTCAGGCATTGTCTCTTGGCACTTTTTTTTGTTTTTTTCAAAGTCACATTTCGAAATCGTTTGCCATCAATAGAAGAATAACAGCAGCTGCTGCTGCTGCTGCTGCTGCCGCTGCTTCTGCCGTGCCGCAAAACAGGTGCTTTTGGCGGCATAAGTGTTGCAACGCCATTTATTTGTATAGCTGTTGTTGCTTACTTTATTCGTCTCTGTTGTTGCTCAGCTTGCTGCAGCTGTCGTGCGGTTTTACCAATAAATCTGTGGCGGCCTGTCAAGTGCCGTCAAGCAGAGGCGCTCGCATCACATGACTCTGTCATCACACACAGCCGAAGTCGAGGTCAATAACTTGACGGCGCAGCAGAAGCCCACAAGTGTAGCATTTAATACTGACAATATATTGTGGAATTGGTGCATTGACAACAAGAATGATCTTGTATTCTTCATAAACAAAAGCCGAAATGGCATTCATTCAATATTTTGTCTTGTCAATATATAGAATATGCATCATTGTTTTATCCAGCTCTTGAACTGTATATAAGCCACAGCCTAATCTAGGGATATTATAGAAGTACCTTCAATCTTCATGCTACCACATTCAACTTGAAATCTGTGACTCTACTCTTGCTTATCGTCGTCAGCATCTGTGTGCTTTCCGATGCTAGAAGCAGGGGGCTAAGATGCCCAACCACATGCGACAGAATCAATGATCCCGTCTGTGCCACCTGGGTACGCGGCCGATTAACCAGCACGTGCCGCTTTGCCAATAAATGCGAGCTGTTCAAACAGCGATGCGTCAGAAAGCAAAGTAAGCAAAAAGATTGACAAACAAAAATCCTTTACTACTACTAACTGCTTATTACACTTTCCTTTAGATTGGATTCGCGTTTCTGACAGAAGTTGCAGGACGACTTCCAGGGATTGTGAGAGGCTCTTGAAGTCCCCTTAAGAAATCCTGGATCTATTGAAACTCTTTGCCACGGCTCTATTAAACACTTTTTCTTTCTTCATGTAATATAAAAAATTATATTTTTCTGTTAAATAAATGCATGTACGTCAGAAAAACATTTTCCGCTTACTAATATTTTTTTTTATATATAATTTTTTTTCTATTAATTTTTTTTTTAATTTAATTTATTTTTTTTTTATATTTAAATAATTCAAATTAAAAATTACAAGGCTAGGCTTGTCTCATATATATGAATATATTTTATCAGAATCTATTGCAGAGGCTTTCTAGTGCTGCTCAGCTGTCCCTAAATAGCATAAAAGCTCTTGAAATGCAATATATAGATGCTACTGTATATCCATATATTTTATTTATATGTTTCATTTTCTCTCTATTTTTGCATAAGCCAAAGACTTTATACATTTCAGTTTCCCTCTATAAAAGATTTGTAAAGTATTTAATAATTGATAATACAGATTTGCTGTCACAGTAGAGTCACAAGATTTCAATCCAACAACTCTTTTCTTTTAGCTCTGATGATAGTCTAAAAAGTATTTTATATATAAGCTGTATTCCCTAAAGTATAAATTTTAGCGTCTACTGCTAATGGAGCTGTTGCCAGTCCAGCCCCACTGCAGATCCAATCACTCAGCGAGCCTTTGGCAACTGACACTGCAGTTGACTATGCGACGGTTGCCCGCTGCGTTGCTTGCTGCACTCGGGTGCAAGTACGTCAGGCCTAGACACGAGCTGAGGACTCGCTCCCAGGCGTGCAACAGTTGCCCCTGTTGCCCATTTGGCAAGACAAACAATTTCAACATGCCGCCACGTTGTTGTCGCTGCTGCTGCTGCTGCTGCTGCAGCTGTTAATGATTAGCTCAAAGCCAACTGTCGCCATCGTTGTCGTTGTCGTTGTCATTGTTGTTGTAGGTGTAGAGTATCGACAGGCCTGCTGTAGTTGGGCAGTCAAGATTTATGACTGACAGCTAAGCTTTTTGTCGCTTTTGGTGTCAACGTTCAAATATTTGCTCGCAAACGTAACCCAGAATGCCACTTGAACATTTTCTATTTGTACTTACAGCGTGCCGCGAAACAAATTTACATTGTAGTCATAGACAGAGGAGCGACCCGGTCCGGCCAGCAGCAGGGCGCACTCCGCGCCATGAGGCGACTGCAGTTGGGCGCCAAATTGATGATATTGCGACTGGGCAGCACTGAACAGGCTCAGCAAAAGTATTCTGCAAATAGAGACAAGAATAGGGCATATTTAGTGGCAATTAGAAAACTCGTATGGGATTATCTTAAGGTCTTTAAGCAGAGAAAGTAAGGTTGGCTAAGAATATGACTCGATTAAAGCTATAGGCCCACAGCGTGGCCTATTCAATAGCAACAGTTACAACAACAACAACAGCTATCGCATTGCTGTCAGTGTAACGAATTTGAATTTCATTGTCTTTGTCTCTCGATTGTTGTGTGCCACATTCGGCGGCAACCTTGTTTTTTTATTGAGTCCAATTTATGACTTGTGGCACGTGTTGACGTTATTGGCTTGTTAGCCCATTGTCAACTCCACAGCGCCAAGCACTTAAACATATTTTCGGTCAATTGTTAATGGTCTTTTATAAGTTTCGATTGTAAATGCCAGCAGCAGCAGCAGCGGCAGTGAAAGTGCCCTGTACTGTGGCCTGGCATCTGGTCAAGTTTCATTTATGATCTATTGCCTTTAGTCTTTTTTTTTTTTCTTTTGATGAAAAGAGCTGCTTAGGGCATATCGCACTGTTTCGCTCTTCGGTATTGTGTAAGCGCAATGAAACGCACTTAAGTCCTTTCACTTTCCACTTCGCATTCAATTTGTTGGCTTGTACTGGGGCTTTCTTTCTTTCTTGCCAACTGGCCATACACAAGCAGCAAGTGTATCCCATTTCAGAGCAGCCCATTAATGCCGCCGCGTAATCTGAGCAACTTTGTGGCAAGTGCACTGCCCCCAGCAATGCCGGCTATCATATAGGCAAAACTCCAAATGCAATTGTTAAATGGTTTCCAACACCGACTATAATTTCTGCCCTGGGGAGTATTACAAAGTTAGCAAGAATTGTGTAAAGCATCAAAATGCAACAAGTGTTCAGCCCCTTATATCCTAAATCTAAATATAAGTATATACTCTATATAACTATATTTTCTTTGCTTTACGGCTATAATCATGCAACTATATACTGCCATAATTATCTACGGAAAATAGGGATGATGGTAGTGAATTGCATGGTCCTCTTTGAATGGAAACTATTTTTAATTTAATTTAATTTAAAAAAAAATAATAATAATAAATAAAAAATAATAAAAAAAAAAAAACAAAAATAAAAAAAAATTATAATAATTATAAAAAAAAAATTAAAAAAAATTAATAATAATATTTAAATATTATATATATATATATTTAAATATTTTAAAAATATTCCCTATAAAATAAAAAAGGCTTCTACACAGATTTATTAAAAAAAAAAAATTAAAATATATAAGATTATATAAAATATATATATTAACATATAAAAAAATTAATAAAATTAAATTAAAAATAAATATATATTAACATATTAAAAAAAAATTAATAAAATTAAATTAAAAAAAAAAAAAACAAGCTCTAGGTATCTCTGTATGATATGTTTAATCATTTGGGAATATTTAATCTCTTCACATTCCTCGCTTGATTTGCTTGTAAACATTTTAGCTTGCCCAGCCTATGTTCGCATATATTTCAATTAACATTTAGCCATTGTGTGAGACTACGCCTTTTCTGGCTCAACAGCTCTTCAGAGACAATCTCAAGTTGCAAAAATAAATAAAAAATGTACATAAAAGCATTTGAAAAGGTACACGAAACAAAATGGTTCAAGGCAGCATTTGGAAATCATAAGCCGTTAAATGCGAAAAGCGTGCAATGCTGGTAATTAAATGGCCAGTAAGCTGGTTATTTGGACCGTTTGGCTTATGAGCCGTCATGCCAAGGCAATTAGAACGCACCAATAGGCCCCCAATAGGCAGGCGCCCACGCAGCTGAATTCCAATTGGACACGCCTCTCAAAAATCGGTCTGCTGCGAGTTGATTGCATGCAGCCTGTTGCTGCGTAAGTCAATTAATTGTTGCTCGCCATTGGGGCGACAGCGTTTGTGAAAGGCGTTCACGCACACATAATAATAATAAAAAAGAGACAAGTAAAAAATAAACAAAAAATAGCCAACGTCCTTCTAGCCAAGAGCCAAACAAAACGACAATATTTTTTGCATATTCACGCAGCGTCAAGTTTTACACCTGCCCGCAAGAGCCAATTAATTTTTAGCTTTCAATGCACTCGCATACCTAACTTAAATATGCAGAGATACATACATATACATATATACAATATATTTTTATATGCCAAACTGTAGCTGCAGCTTATCTAACGATCCAACGCATTTGCATCGCACTGAACTCTGGTCCAGCTCAGCCCAAATATTTTTTTGGCAGTTGTGTGACCATATTTGGACTTGGGCCGCCACTGCTGTCCTCTTTGAGTATATATGCCCAAAAATCGGGCGACCTTTTTCGTCAGCCAGGCTACGGCCACAACGAATTAGTGGCACTAACAATCCGTTAACAATATCTGTCTGCTAACGATGCAGCACACTCGGCTTTCAACATTGTTAAAAACAGACAAAAATAAACAAAATAAAAATAAATGCTGTTGTGTGCCCTGAAATGGAAGCTATTAATCTGCGCATATTAAAAGCGCGTTCAGAGTTGACATTTGTTAATAATTTTTACCAGAGTTACGTTAATTGCCGGTTGCATTGTGGTTGTCCCATTGTTGTGGCATTGCTGGATGTTGCATGATGCTGTGCATTTGCATCGCACGATGCCCGCCACGTCTCGGTTATGTCATCTCTGGCTGGCTGGCTGGCATTCATGTAAGACCCAACACAACTCACCGCCCAGGCCCAGAGTAAGGGGCGCGCCAAGTGCATAGAGGACCTTTTGTTGGGCTTAATATGTGGACTCAGTTTTTGCGCTTACTGCGGCTTAAGATTGTGCTTACCACATCGCTCAGCATTGTCTTTCGGATTTGTATGTAAATTGCTCGCGCCTCTCGAATGCACGTCTCTATACAAACGTGTTGAAACGCGCATAATTTTCCCTGATTAATATAACTCAAATAGCATATGGAGGCGCATGCACACAATGAGGCATTTAAGAGCGAATGAGCTGACTAGTGAAATGCAATCTTAAGATGCAACAATCAAGAATAAGCTTAAGCGTCAAATATGTGACTTTGTCTGCTCTCTTTATATATGCAAATGTGGGCATATTAGTTGGGCAGTTTGTATGTAGGAAAGCAGTCGAAATGCCGAAATGTTCGGCAATCGGCTTATGGCTATTCATAATTTTATAAAATATTTAAATATATGATAAGAAGTGTATATTTTAATATATAAAATTTAATAAAAATAAAATAATAATAATAATTTATAATAATATATATAATATAATATATTTTTAAAATATGTAGTTAACTAAAGGTACATAATAATTTGTAATATATTTTAATATATAGGATATTAAGTATTTATTTTTTTAATATATAAAATTTAATAAATATATAAAAAAAAAGAAAACATTTATATATACTACATACATACATAAATAAAAAAACAAAATAAAAAATAAAATACTTTATAATGTTTTTTGAAGATAGTTAACTAGAGGTACTTAATAATTGATAACATATTTAAATATAAAAGATAAGAAGTATTTATTTTAATATATAAAATTTAATAAATATATAAAATAGTAATTTATATATAATATAATAATAATATAATAAAGTGTATATGTTATATTTTTTATTAACTATAGGTACATATATAATAAAATATTAATAAGATATGTTTAAACAAATAATAATATTCTTTTATATTTTTTAACCTATACAATTATATTTTGTATTAGACCTAAGCTTAACTTGAGTATCAATACATCTTTAAATAAAATAAAATTAAGCGTATGCAACCTTACAGAGAGCTAATGCAAAATTCTATATAAAAAACCTGGCTGACAGCGTGACTTCCAAAACCGAATCTGACTAGATCGTCAAGATTACAAACAAATACTATAGCTGAGCTCCTTTGCTTCCGGATCTATATACTATCTATCTGTATATGCTCTTAGTTGCATATTTTAAATAATAAATTCATTAATATAGCAATTAATAAAGATTTATTTCCATTGGCTAAACATTTTCCATAGCAATTTGCAATTATAAGTAAAAATTGATTGTGTTAAAGCCACTTGACTTTGTGCTTGAGATTGTGTAATAATTGGCAGTCATTCATAAATATGAAACTCTCTGAGTGGCGGACAACGCGTTAGCTGCAATAAAAACCTAGACATATGTAAGTGGGTCTTATTTCTATTCGATTGCTAATGTTGAATTCATGACGTTTTAATTGCCGCATTTAGTTTTTACTTCATTTTGTCAATATTGTGCAGCGGCTGCAATGTTGCGTTGCGGCCCATTGCTCAAGTCTAAGTGCATCTCGTTCGCCGGCCAGAATCGAGAGTCAGAGACTGACTAGATCAGAGTCTGACCACCGGCCACTGTCATGTCTTCACATCCGCTCGCCATGCGAAACGCAACTGTGAAAAACATCAAATCAATAGCGCACACATGGCGCATACTTAATAAACTCTTGGCCAATTGCAACACGAAGCGCATTTATGTGGCATTAGTGTCGCTCTTTTTTATCGACCACTTGTGCAGCGGTAAACACGTTTAATAGATTCATGCAATGGGCTAATAGGTTGACTCGAGCAGCTCTACTTTAAATTGACCCAAAAAATAATGGCAATCGGGAACTTTTCAGTTTTGTGCACTCGAGTCGACGACGACATCTTGTGAAGGGTTTCATATATCAGCCAATAGACTTTTGCACGCAATCACTTGGCAGCAGATAAGCATCCGACATGGCTTACGTGCAGTTTATGGACTCGAATATCGAATTCACTCGATTAGAATGTAACGCGCAGACAGGCCAAAGCGCAGCAGCAGCAGCTGTTGCAGCAACCCATTGATCTTTGTTGCTCATACGCCGCGTGGCACAGCTGTGCAGCCCCTGCCTGATAACTAAGTAGGCGATTTGCGGACTTATTAGCTAAGCCCGCAACAGGCTAACGCCTTTGCAGATTTATAACTCGCAGTGTTTCGGCTAATTGCAAACAAATTGCAGTCAAATAATGTCTGTATCTGCGGCCACTTTCAATGCCAGCTCAGCGTTTATTGACCAAACTCTTTGCCATTTTATTTTTTATGAAGTGCAAAGCTCAATGCAAAACTAGCTGAGATTCAGAGCTGCGATGGATTGTAAATGCATAAATCAAATCAAAACAACTTTTGCATTTGATGTTGAACGCTGATATCGGCCTGCCTTTGCGCCTTTTTGTCCAACTAAACTGCCTTGACTTTCTTAGCCGAATCTAGCTGTGCAGTCGGTCAGTGAGTCAGTCAGTTAGTCAGTCAGTCAGTCAGACATCCTCATGCGACACCTACAGCAAAATTATATGCTCACTTATGGCAACGCCTTTCGCCAGTGCTCAAGCATTTGTTTTCAACAATTACCAAATTGTTGCATGAATTCAATAACTCAGCAATTGTTGCTTCGACTTCAAATGTCTGGCAATTGGCACATCGTCGTCATCGTCATCATCATCATCATCATCATCATCAATTTGAGTACGAATGATGCAAGAGCCACTCCACTTGCTCTGCCTACAAATGAGCGGGTGATTATCGCTTGAGCATTGGTGGGTGCAATTGGATATTTGGATATTTGGATTTGTGTATTTGACTATTGCGTAGCTGCTCAGCATGCCAACATGCAGCATTTAGCACTGCGCTTTGTTTAAATAGTTTTTCCAGCTGATTTGGGGCACTGCAACATGCTGCATAGTTTCGCTTTCAGTTGCCACATCATTTTGACAGGCGCACATGAAAAATACGAAACAAAAACCCTGCACTACATATTTGGGTTAGCTTGACTCTCACGATCTATAAGACTTTGTTATTGTCGATCCGTGGCGCTGCATTCTGCATCACGATCGCCGACAACTACTGCATATTAATTAATGCCGCCGGCTGGCTCTTCTATACGCTCTTGACTGATAAGCGCAAGAAACAGAAACAAAAACAAAAGCAAAAAACTGCGTGGAATTAAAGTATGTGTACCAAGAGATCCAACAAAAACCAATTCAGGCATTTCACTTTCAGCTCTCACGCTTCGCAGTCAGCTAGCTCAGGTACAGAAATATCTAGCATACGACCCGTTGACACGAGCATATACATAACAATCACTTGTCACAGTTATTTGTAACACTTTCTCACCTCTGATTCAGCAAATTTGGCTGCTCATCTCAGAGAAGAGGAAAATTTCTACACTGTAAGCGGAATTAGCACAGACAACTGAATGAATTGCAATTTCATGGGTGATTACAGAGCAGGCCGAGAGACGTATGTAGAAGACGTGGTACTTGGTGCTCGCTTGGGGTTAGGTAAATTTATGGGGAGTCTTCGGCTCTGGCCGTTCGTTATCAACTGGCTGCAGCTGCTAAGCTTGCTTAACCAGGCTACAATTTATTTCATTTGCACGCTTAACTTTCATTTGTTACGCGCCAAGCATCATTAATAGATCGTCTTTTGGCGAAAAAAAATAATACAATAAAATAAATAAGCAAATGCAAAAAGTCTATTAAATATCCAGTGTAAATAAACAAATTCGAAAAATAAATCATTATGTGGGCAGCTTGAGCATAATATTTTTTGAAAGCGAAATAATTTCGGTTAATTTAACATAATGTCGTGTATTATGGCGCATCATCAGTTGAAATACAATTTCAATGATCTGTAAATCAAAAGTGAATGTTGGCCCAACATTCACTTTGAAAATCGAGCACTCAGCCAAAGTGCCGCAAAGCCCATCAATGTCAGGCGCACAAACCAAAAAAAAAACCAAGAAATGAAGAAGAAGAAGAAGCGTGGTTAAAGGAGAGAGAGAGAGAAGACAAGGAATTGGCATTAAAGCAGTAATTGTAGCAAAGCTCAAGATCGACTCAAGTACAAAGCCATCACAATCCACGGCTGCTGCGGCTGCTGATGTCTTCAATTGCAAGACTTTATTTTTTTATGTAACACAAGTAAGAGAGCAGCAAGCTGAGCAATCGGTCAAATAAATGATACACATTGTGGGCCAGCGCTCATTAATAGGCAGCACAAGGCCTCGTTATCGCAACGCCTCGATCTCCATTTGGGCGCTTTCCAATTTCCAAGCAACACGCCCACCACATATCGACAGCCGCGATTTGTGGCTCATTTCTGTGTGCTGGGGGTGCAGAAAGTGCATGCAAATGATCAACCGCAAAACGCTGCTGCTGCTGCAGCCTTGACACAAATACGACGTGCAACGGCAACGGCAACGATGCGATCAGGCACTTTGATTTCTGTGCAGCTACCTGTTGGCTCTGCTCTCTATAGTCACAATTATGTCTTCATTTTATAACATTTGTGCGAACCGGATTTCTAGCAAGTCACGCGGCAGATGCAGCCCAGTTAAAGAGCGGGGCACGCTGAGCGAACAGCGCCAGTTGCAGCAGCAGGAAATCAACTCGACATTGCACTTAAGGCAGCCTCGAGCCTGACTGCCTTCTACATTTAAGGAGAAAGTAAAGTGGACAAATGCAGACGCTGTCGCAGACAGACAACTGGTTCAACATGAATTCCAAATCGAAAAAATAATAAAAATGAAACAAGAAACCAAAATGGACAATCATTTGGACAATTGTGTAACTCGCACTGAACTTCGACTGCAATGTTAATGACCTCGTTAACGCCCGCCGTTTTCATGGCTTGGATATTTGTGGTCTGAAAGCCAATGCTAATAGTCTGTTCTATTAATTCACGCTTGGTAATAGCTTTATTTTATGAATGCTGTCGGAACGCCCAACGTGGCCAACAACAACTGACAATTTGCAGCAAGGCGATAACTCAATATTGTTGCCGTAAATTGCTGTTGGCCCAGACCTGTGGTTATTTCTTCTGTTGGCTTAGGTGCGAGCCCAGATGCCGTTAGCCATAGAACGAATGATGGCAAAGAGAAATGAATATTTAACTATTCGCAGCCAAGCACTGACCTGACTAGCCACGCCCACTTAGGCAGACGACTCGTCAGTCTGACTGCCTTGCATTTATGTGACAATGCGAGCCAAGCTAACAATTCAGCTAATAACATATGCATGAGCGTATTCTATTCCGTGTAAGCCCATATTGTTTAGCCCGGCTTACAGACTTATCTTTCACCTTTGGCGCTGCTTAATTGCTTTTTAAATGAAACGATAGTCGAGCTGAGCTCAATTCAAGTAGGTGTGAATGACGAAACGAACGGGGAGCAGCAGGCAGCAGGCAGCGGGCAGCACTAAGCCAAGAGCATGACCTGTACGCTCATTAACTAAGCCTGCTCAACTCTTGCCTAGAGGCTGTCGCCGATGATTTGTTTGGCTGTAGGTCGCTAACAATATCATTAGTTTAGTGCGCTCCGAGCTATGATTGGCGCGTGACAAACAAAAGATGTGTAGATGTGTAGAAAGTTTTCGGAAGCCAGCAAGCTGCGGATGTACGTACTTACATACATAGTTACATAAAATGGAAGGGAAATGACAACAGCCAGAGAAATCATGTGGTACTCAAAACCTTTCATAGAACTCATTAGGCCAAGCAACTTGGGCCGCAGACAATCGAAATAAACACAGTCAACCTGAATATAAATGTGATAATCAAAACACAAACATGGCACAAGGCAGAAGTTTATTAAACAGCGTCAACAGAACGCATATAAATTTCTCCGCCGGCCGGACAGAACTTTCCAGTGCCACGGCGCAGAGAAACGGTAAAGTTTTTTTTGTTTAACAGAAAGTTGTCATAAGCCCAACAGGTAGGCACATAAAAATTACATCAAATTACAGGCATTCCCGAAACGAGCTGAGTGCGCAGACTTCTTAGATTAAATTATTGTTGTATTTTATTTGTGCCACACACGCTTCAAAATTAACTTGAAATATGTGTGAGCCATTCATGAAAATGCAACTCATTAGTGCGCCCCACACAAATGGATACAAATCTGCAGAAATGGCCAACAACTGTGAGGTGAGCGGGTACATACCTTAAAATCATTTTCTTGACGTTGTACGTTGCCTGTTGGCCGCCGATCGTGGTGACTGTTAATGACTTCTTTAAATGCGTTTTTGCGTCGATTTTCGCACGCAAAGACCAAAAGCTGCGAATTAATCCAATTATGGCCGGCGGAACGATAAAGTGGAACGTTGCGACAGCCCACGCAGTTTGTGATGATGTGTTTTTTGCTTTTATTTTTATTTATTCTTCGTTTATTTTAACTTGGCCTTAATTATTTTTTTGGTAGCCTGTTGGCTGGCCAAAGTGCAGCAGTTTAGCTGCTGGCTTCAAACACACGGCCACAATTATATTTGCAAGTTTTTTGCTCAAGTCTTTTGTATTTTGTCGAGTTAACACCAGTTTGTCACTAATTTTCATACATTTGTTTGCAATTTAATTTATTTTATTCACTGCACTTGTTGCGTGCTGCGTTTACTGTTCAACACGCTGCGACGTTCAGCACCCAGTTAACCGTTAGCCGCTTGCTGTACCGCCACGGCGTATGTCCAACAAATAACTGAACTCGGCAGCCCAATGCTGCCACACAAAACCAAATAGACTGCCGACTTGAATGCGGCTGCGTCAACGTCAACTTCAGCGCCGTCGACGCCAACGCCAACAGCGACAACAACATCGACAGCAACAGCGGCAACAGCAACAGCAACAGCCGCAGCAACATAATACCGATAGCCAGCCCAGACAACGGTCTCGATATTTGCCCAGTGCTTTGGTTATCAGCCAGCCAAGCAGCTGCCAACAACGCCGGCAAAACAAACGCCCAACGAAGCTGGCTCCGAGCTCAGCTTTGAGTTGCTGCGTCGGGTTTGAGCTCAACTTGTGTGCCAGTCGGACTGCAGCAGCGAACATGTGTTGAGTTCACTCTCTCTCTCTCTCTCTCTCTCTCTGTGTGGTAGCTTACGGCGCAGTGGTGTATTAAGTAGAGTGCGTATTAAGTTCGTTGCCTAAGTCATTTGTACGCAACGCTCGCGACGCGCTAAGGCATTCGACTGATAAACTTGTAAATGCTATCGTAATTGTTGCCAATAAAAATTATGAAGATGACAAGTTGAAAAAAATAAATTTTTAATGAGTTTCTTAGCTTACTAATGTCTTAGACTATACAAAATAATTTGTTGTTGTTTATACTAAAAATTAATATTTAATATATTAATATATTTATTAAATATTTAGACTTATTTATATTAAATATATATTTTATTATTATTTTTGTATATGAAATTTAATTTATATTTTTTTATTATTAACAAATTTAGCTCTTTATCCATTCCTAATGTTCAATAAATATTTATTTTATATTTAATTTATTTCTACTATTATTTTTGTTTTTGTTTCTTTTATACTTTTTATAGATTATAATTATTATTATTAAATTTGAAAGCTAAATAAATTTTTTTATAAAAGTTGTTTTATATTTTATTTAATATTAATATTATTAATTATATATTTTATATATGATATTCAATTTACTATATTTCATTACAATAAACCTGTAATTGAATTTTACTGACTTTGCACACAAGTAAATCTAGTTTAATATTCCATATAGTAACATTAAAATACCCAAGCCATGAAGCCATAATTAAACTAAGCTCACCGAAAACGTCAAAAGGTTGAACCATTAAAATCAATTTAACATGAGCCTGGTTCGAAAATTCGTTTTTATCTTGAGATATTTTCCATATCGATTTTATAGCTTTTGAGATTGGCTTTGAGAGACTGCGTTGCCTTTACAATTGGTTTGCCTGAACGCATGGAAATTGTGCAACTATTTCAGAAGCAACAACAAACAAGCGCAACAGTTTGACACGAGCTCCACGCATTTTTGAAAAGTCGTTTGCTCAGCTCTGTTGCTGTTCTTTTATTAAAGACCAACAAGAGGCCACCTTTTTGTTTGTTTTTTTTTTTTTAAGTTTTGTTTGTGGGCTTTAGAAGTCCGCGTTATCGACCTGGTTTGACAGCATTACATTTTGTTTCGTTTTTGTCTCGTTTTTCTTAAAGTTTATTAAACATGCCATTAGATTTTAATGGCGTGTGACATTTTTGTTTACGCACAGCTTCAATGTAGAGCAAAACATTAACATGTTCGCATATTAGTTACTCATTTTCCATTGAGTTGCTTAATTAATATTTATCTCATGCCATTTTGTTTGCTGGCGACTAGCCGAGTGCATCATAATGAAATCGTTGGGCGTTGGTCTGACAAAAAGCTCGTTGATACGGCCCAACTTAATTGCAAATACGCCTTCCAATTGGTAATTTGATTAGTCGGACAGAGCTTGACAAAAAGCTCGTTGCTAGGGCCTAACCTAATTGCAATTCTAATTCCAACTCCAATTCGAATTCCAATTGGCAATTTGATTGGCCGGACAGAGCCTGGCAAAAAGCTCGTTGCTATGACCGAGCTTAATTGCGAATGCGCCTTCCAATTGGCAAGCTAATTTGTCCGATAGAGCCTGACAAAAAGCTCGTTGCTATAGCCTTAGTTAATTGCAAATGCACCTTCCAATTGGCAATTTGATTAGTCGCACAGAGCTTGACAAAAAGCTCGTTGCTATGGCCTTAGTTAATTGCAAATGCGCCTTCAAATTGGCAATTTGATTAGTCGCACAGAACCGCCAGCTAACCAACTAAGCCACAAATGGTCCATGTTAAGCCAATTTAATTAAGTTGGAGGCGCTGAATGGCTGCCACAGTGGTTGTAGACAACCTTGCGGGCATTCTTAACATGTTCAAGATTTTTACCAACGCACCACATGTAGGCCTGTTGTTGTTGGTGTGAGTGCTGCTGCTGCGTTCACTTTTCAAAATGCTTACAAAATGTCAATTTTCGGCACAATGTTATTTGTTACTTGATCAATGCGATTGAGCAATTGCTGATATGTATGTACTGATTTAATGGCCGCCTGGCTAATTGTATAAGAAAAACGCACGAATATGGCATAGAAATTAAAACTTTTTGGCACTCTGTCATAGTCATAGCTGGCTTCAGATTTAGAGCACCTCCGGCACATGCTCCCAAGTGGTCTGAAGTGTATGTAGTATAAGCCAATTTTATTACGCTTACATAATTGTAAAATTGTGAAGTGAAGCATTTGCCAGCCACGATGGTGGCATTTGTATATTTTTATTTTTTATATATCTATAGATTTCCTAAATCATTATTGCCATGACATTTCATTTTTGCAAAAAAGCACTTATCACAGCAATTGGATTTGCGATAGCTCAGACGAATCGTAAGCATAATTTGCTCTTATTGTTGCATATGAGCCAGACAGACAGCAATAATCGACCATAGTCGACCCTGAGCCATTTACCAATTGGGTGTGCGAAGGTTGATGGTTTCAAATGCCTAACGATCATGTTATTTCTTTTCTCACTGCTGTGGCTTTCGCTGAACGGCATTATCAAAATTAAATACCTTTGACCAACAAACAGCCCCAAATCCAGCCGTGGCTATAATGAAGTCTTCTATATGCCAATTATGGCAATTGTGACAACTAATGAGGAATTGCACAGGCAATGGGCATTAGGCCAACCCGGCTACGGTTTAAACTACTTATGCCTTATGTATTATGTATATTGTATCAACAGCTGTCCGCGTCTCGAGTTAAGGCAACTGCTAAAACATGGTTTAAATTACACAAAAATATTTATGAAATTAAATTAAATGACATAAATTTAAAGTTTGTTTTTTTGTATATTTTATGTCAATTACTCTTTAGCACAAGTAAACTTTTTGTTTTATTTTTTAATAGGGACCGCGGTTATATTTATTGGGAATGCCCTGATAGCCGTAACCAGAAGAAATTGGAGACACAATGCCTTGCTGGTAGATGGGGTTGATGCGACGACGGCCGACAATGCCAACTGGAGCACCAAATTGACGCCCAATGAGCGGTCCATAAGCAGGTAACTGCTGGTTAACTTTACCATACGGATAACCAGATGAAATTCCACCAATTCCACCAACTCCACCAATGCCTGCAATACCAGCTGTGGGTAGAGACTTTCCACCGTATCCAATGTATTGACCTTGGCCACCCAACACAGGTCCATAAGCAATAGGACCTTGAAGACCGGGTCTGTAGGCCGGCAATCCAGTGCCAATTTGCGGCACGTACGACGGGACTGGAGGAAGTGCCACGACTCCGTAGGCCAGGCAGCTAAGCAGCAGAACGTAAGCAACTGACATCTTTGAAAGTTTTTCAGCTGCTACTGATGTATCTTTCCATGAAGTTGACTCTTTTATAGCTGCTGCTTGACTGACATTCGTTCTGACAGTAAATAGGTATAAGTATTTATATTGACCCACATATAATTTACTAATTTAATCACGCAAAGGTCAAGCGTTAAGTGCTAAATAAATATAATTTTTGTTAAATTATCATATTAACTAATTACAAATTATCTACCTATCTAGCTAAAAAATGCAATCTTAATTAAATTGACATATTAAGTACTTACAAATTATCGTATTATCTAATTGCAGAGCTATATGCGGAATTTCCCAGTGCGTAAATATTTCATATTATTTGACCCCTTAATACTTTAGCTTTGCGACAAATATGTTATCATCTAATGATGTATTTAAGACATTACATTTAGTAGCATATAAAGTATTTAATCTTCGCTACTAATTGACATGATGTCTATTAAGATGTTCAGCTCTCTATGACTAATTAAGCAATGTTCTTGGGATCAATTACAATCTGATTCATACTCGCCTTTTAGTTCATATGACTATAGTGAGAGACTGGCAAAAGGCAAATCAAATAATTCAAGTTAGGTTTATCTTGAGGTCAACACAACAAAAATTTCTTTAGAATACGATTTAAGTATCATTGCAACATTTATAGATCTAATCTTTTGAAAACTTTTAAAGCCATTACTTAATTTCAAATCAAAACCACTTTATCTTATTTTGCTGCTTTCAGAATCAAAGTAGCTCATTTTAAAGAAATGGAAATGGAACAACCTTTAAAAGAGAAAGACGTTTTATATAGTAAAAAACAAATTCAATTTTTATAATTCTGTCTTGCTTGAAATTTATTTAAGAATATTTAGAGAACATTTATAATATGAAAAGTAAGGATTATAATTTGATAATTAGGAGTACGATTATTGATCAGCGATTATTCGTTTCCAAGTTCAAGAGTCATGTTGCAGCCAAAAGTGTTTAGTAAGGAGCCTTGGAGCCGACAGTGCGAGAGCCGGCCCAGTTTCCGGAACCCACTTTCTGGCGGATGGGTGAGATTGGACGCTGTGCGCCAACTACTGGTCCACGTCGTACGGCACCGCCATAAGGTGATCGCTGCTTGAGGGGAGCAGATTGACGAGGGGCCGAGCCAATAGGACGCTGGATAACCTGACGTTTGCCTCCGACGGCTGGAGCTCCGATGACAGTTTGGCGATTCACAGATTGAGCAGCGACAATGGGACGGCCAGCAGGCTGACGTTTGCCGCCCACATTGACTGGAGCGCGATTATCAATTGGGCGCTGTGCACCTGGTGCCAAATTGAGAGGAGCAGAGGCAACTGGAGCTCTGACTGCACCCTTAGCTGGCGGCAAATAGCCGCTCGATGGTCTCGGAGCAGCAGGTGCAGCCACTGCTGGGCGTAGAGGAGGAACTGCAACGCCTTGGGCAGCCGGACGTCCTTCTGAGGGCGATTGGTTGGCTGGTGCTGCGCCGCCAGCAAAAGCACCGTACACCAGGCAACTCAACAGGATAATGTAAGTAGCAGCCATTTTATTAATCGGAGAAAGGCAGATATTTGTTTGTAGTTGGCAAATATGCTCGTTGACAACTGATACTTTTTCTGATCAACCTCGACGCTTTTATAGATCCAATTCCCGAATGCTTATCCGTAAAGTGCATTAATATTTCAATTAGTCTGTTCAAATTAGGCGCATCTGATTTATCTGATATTAACATTAATGCATTGATTATGTGATTACCTAATGAATCATCTAATTGCACAAAAGTTGACTCGACCTAATTTCATAAATTATATAGATTTAGATTGGTTTCAATAGCAGGTAAGTCAATATGCCAATGCTTGCATATATTCAATCAAAACTATTCGTTGTATTTCTATATATCGTAAAATCGATCCTGAGTGCTAAGATTACATAATTACACCCAAAATAGGACATAACTAAGCAGAAGTCATTACTTTTCGTAGGTAAACCAGAAAATTATACGAAATCTCCGTATATGTAAATATGTACATACAAATGTTTACTGTACATATATTATTGAGTGATACAGCATTCAGCTTTTGTCAGGCAGCTGCCCAGGGGAAATCCCCTGGGATAATCGATAAATTGATATTATTTTTTCAGCCTAAGTTGAACACTATTAAACATAAAGACTTCAGATTTACTGTGTATATGCAATTAACGAATATACACATTTTGTAATTTACAGATTTCGGATACCACGCCCCTTTCGTCACCAATTTGAAAAAAAACGAGTATCAGTTACTAGAGACTTGGAGACTTGTGCTTTGGAGTGTACACACATTTACACATTATTATTACATTCTGAAAGTTTCATTAAGATTGTACGTCTACAAACGAAATTATATAATATTTATTATTGAGTGATATAGCATTCAGCTTTTGTCAGGCAGCTACCCAGGGGAAATCCCCTGGGCTTGGAAATCCCCTGGGAGGGGATATATCAATTACTAGAGACTTGTGCTTTGGAGTGTACACACATTTACACATTATTATTACATTCTGAAAGTTTCATTAAGATTGTACGTCTACGAACGAAATTATATAATATTTATTATTGAGTGATATAGCATTCAGCTTTTGTCAGGCAGCTACCCAGGGGAAATCCCCTGAGTATCAATTACTAGAGACTTGTGCTTTGGAGTGTACACACATTTACACATTATTATTACATTCTGAAAGTTTCATTAAGATTGTACGTCTAAAAACGAAATTATATAATATTTATTACTGAGTGATATAGCATTCAGCTTTTGTCAGGCAGCTGCCTAGGGGAAATCCCCTGCGCGGGGAAATCCCCTGGGCGGGGAAATCCCCTGGGCGGGGAAATCCCCTGGGCGGGGAAATCCCCTGGGCGGGGAAATCCCCTGGGCGGGGAAATCCCTAGGCGGGGAAATCCCTGGGCGGGGAAATCCGCTGGGAGGGGAAGTACCAATGAGTGATGTAGCATTCAGCTTTTGTCAGGCAGCTGGCTAGGGAAAACCCCCTGGGCTTGGAAATCCCCTGGGAGGGGATATATCAATTACTAGAGACTTGTGCTTTGGAGTGTACACACATTTACACATTATTATTACATTCTGAAAGTTTCATTAAGATTGTACGTCTACGAACGAAATTATATAATATTTATTATTGAGTGATATAGCATTCAGCTTTTGTCAGGCAGCTACCCAGGGGATATCCCCTGGGATAATTGATAATATGACATTGTTTTTTCAGCCTAACTTGAACACTATTAAACATAGAGACTTCAGATTTACTGTGTATATGCAATTTACGAATATACACATTTTGTAATTTACAGATTTGGGATACCACGCCCCTTTCGCCGCCAATTTGAAAAAAAAAAACGAGTATCAATTACTAGAGACTTGTGCTTTGGAGTGTACACACATTTACACATTATTATTACATTCTGAAAGTTTCATTAAGATTGTACGTCTACAAACGAAATTATATAATATTTATTATTGAGTGATATAGCATTCAGCTTTTGTCAGGCAGCTGCCTAGGGGAAATCCCCTGGGCGGGGAAATCCCCTAGGAAGGGATTTATCAATTACTAGAGACTTGTGCTTTGGAGTGTACACACATTTACACATTATTATTACATTCTGAAAGTTTCATTAAGATTGTACGTCTACAAACGAAATTATATAATATTTATTATTGAGTGATATAGCATTCAGCTTTTGTCAGGCAGCTGGCTAGGGAAAACCCCCTGGGCTTGGAAATCCCCTGGGAGGGGATATATCAATTACTAGAGACTTGTGCTTTGGAGTGTACACACATTTACACATTATTATTACATTCTGAAAGTTTCATTAAGATTGTACGTCTACAAACGAAATTATATAATATTTATTATTGAGTGATATAGCATTCAGCTTTTGTCAGGCAGCTGCCTAGGGGAAATCCCCTGGGCGGGGAAATCCCCTAGGAAGGGATTTATCAATTACTAGAGACTTGTGCTTTGGAGTGTACACACATTTACACATTATTATTACATTCTGAAAGTTTCATTAAGATTGTACGTCTACAAACGAAATTATATAATATTTATTATTGAGTGATATAGCATTCAGCTTTTGTCAGGCAGCTACCCAGGGAAATCCCCTGGGCGGGGATTCCCCTAGCTTGATCGGCTTGTAAGCAAACAATATAATATATAATTAATATACATTATTAATAATTAATTAAATAAGCAATAAATAAATCTTTTGCTAAAATATTTTTTTTTGAATCAATTTATATGTTGGTTGCGTATATTTAGTAGTATCACAAGAGAAATGAAGATCCTAAAAACATTTAGTAAGGAGTCTTGGCGCGGTCTTTGTTTGGGGCACGTACATCCAAGATAGCACCTTCGGTAGTTCCAGCAAAAAAAGGCCGTTGTTGAACAGGTGTAAGTATAGTAGATCCGGTAACAAGTGGACGTTCAATGTTCACAGGCAATGTACTGCCCGCACCCACGGATGGTCGATAGGGCCGTGAGCATGCAGCAATGCTGTATCCGAACAAAATCAGAAGGATAACGAGAGTAGAACTCATTTTTGCTATTGGCAAACGAATAAATATTTGAATATATAATCAAAATATGCTGCTTTTTGACGAATGATACCTATTCCTATCAAGCTCGTTGCTTTTATAGATTCAACTCTAAACATTATATAAAAAAGAAAGTATATACATTTATTTTGTAATTGGCAAAAAAGATTAGAGCTTGACGTTTATACTATATAACAATAATTTATAGGACTCATTATTTGACACGCTCCAGTTGTAAATGAGAAGAAACTTACACTCGGAGATTCACCTTATTTTATTCGTAAGCGCAGGTATTATTAAAAAATACAGCACGTGTATTAATTAACAATAAATTTTATAAAACACTAATCTTGATTTGATATCTTGAAAACAAAACAAGTATAAGTTAAATAATGCTTAGGCCTATGCAAGTATTAAGCAATAGAAATGAGTTCAGTTTTTAACATACATTTTGATTAATGAGATGAAATTGGCATATTGGTTTTTGCAATCTAGGCAAAAACTAAATTTCAATAATATTATCTGAATATTATCTGATCAAAATTGATGACTATTTAAAAACATTCTTTGGGGATTGCTTAAATGGGGTAAACTCTATTTGCCCTACATTTACTACTAGCATTATCAGACATATAAGACACGTTTCTGTCTTTAAGAGAGACTTATTGAGTCTAAATAAAAATATATTTGGCTTGGGTTAAGTTTTTTCGGAGCGTAAACGAGTATTACGCATTCAGTTGCATCCGACTGTGAATGCGCAATATATTTCATTATTCATCCAAAATATGTTGTTGTACTTAGTTAATTATATTAATCTCGATTCTGGGAGTAAGCATGAGTGGAAGTGTCTTGACTACATTAAAATCATCTCCAGAGGCCATCTAATGTTTTGGATAGAATTTGGTATTATAATGAAGCTATCCTCAATTTGACTTCACAACAATAATTAATAAATATTAAGTAAATATCTATAAAGTTGATAAATTGTAAAGATTTTTTTTTTGCAGTTAGTTTATTTTAATATTTGAATGTAATTGATTCAGTAATTATATAATATTTGTTTTCATCATATGGTTTGTGGGTCGTAAAATCCGGTAAATGCACAAACATACATATATCTTATATCATGATATTTAGTAGGGAGCGGTGGGGCCAACGGTACGAGATCCATAACCGCTCTTTGGGTTTGGTCCTGGTACAACAGGACGAGGGATAGGACGCGGGACAGGACGCTGGATAGGACGTTTGCCACCTCCGGGGCGCACTATTGGTCCTGGAATTACTGGTCCTGGAACGACGGGTCCTGGAATGACAGGTCCTGGGATGACAGGTCCTGGAATGACAGGTCCTGGAATGACAGGTCCTGGAATGACTGGTCCTGGAATGACTGGTCCTGGAGCTACAGGGCGACCAGAGGGTCTGCAAACAATTGGTGATGGGCGTCTGCCTGCTCCTTTCGATGGTGGCAAATTAATTGCCGGCAGATCAACTGCGGGTATTGTAATTTCAGGAACGCGCACAGGAATTTGGATGGGGCGTTCGGCAGGCTGGCTTCCAGTTGGTGGCAAATAGGAGGGTGATGGTGGACTGGCTACGATGCCATACGCAAGGCAGCTCAGCAGAATAACGAGAGTGGCAGCCATTGTTGATACTACTTCAAAAGCTTCTGTATGATTGTTCCTTGATTGTTGCTAACGTACAACTGATGTCTTTGTTGAGAAACCTTGGCTTATTTATAGCACGAAATCCCCAACAAAATTTGACCAAAGCACTCAATTACTACTCACTAAACAGATAAGAATAATGCAAAATGAAATACTTGATCTAATCTAATAACCTAATTTGAACAGAGTTTGGACTTGCTCCAGTATTAGTAGCGGTGGTTGAACTCTGAACTTAGGACAACGAGACAGAACTTTAATGCGTCAACTGTGACAGAATTAAGTGGGTAAACCCGAGTAAATTGGCTTAGTGCGCTTGATGACTTTATCAAAACAAAAACCGTTTTAAAAATAAAATTAAACAGAAAGGCATTACTTATAGGATTTGCTATGGGAATAAATAATAATTTTGTTTATTTTTTCAGATGGTTTATTTAGCACAACACAAATCACAAATAGTCTACTAAGTCTGTGTATTGATGTCCCGCAAAATCATCTTTTTTAGGCGTTGAAGTTCAAAGACTTTATGTATAGACTTCCCTTAGCAACTTAGAAGAAGTTTATATTAAATAATCTATTACTTTTCTGTTTCAGTGAATAAAACTAGAGTTATGTTAAAATATTTGTATGTATCGTGTATTGATTTATTTATTTGAGAATTGGCTTTTCTTATTTATTCTTCATTAATTTATGACCTCAACCAGTGATTTAAGAAAGGTAAACCGGACTGGATGTATGAGTTCTACGTCGATTATGTACTTGATTGCATAATAAAGGGTTAGTTGCTTCGTAAATATATTTGTGTCTTCAGAGGATAGTATAGATTGTTGTCCACATAAATATATATTCTTAATATTGAAATAACTAGTATTAGTCATGCCTTAACCTAAACCTTTACGATATTGTAGCCTTCACACATACTTCATGGAGTTTCAAGCGGTGAATGATATACCACAGCTATTTACGCACTTATAACTGAATTCCTTGCTTGTTTTCATAAAATAAATACAAAGTAATCTATTCACATCTGTGCTTCGTAAAAAATAACAAAATACATTTTCTTTTTTTGCAGCTATTTGTATATTTTAGTATTTTTATATAATTGATTCGAAAGTTATATAATAATCGTTTTTATGTTTTGAGTTCCAGAATTTCGGGTTTCAAGAGCTGAATTGTCTTATGTCATGATATTTAGTAGGGAGCGTTAGGGCCGACAGTGCGAGATCCGCTCTTGGAGCGTCCAGAGGAGATCGGCCGCTGTGGAGCAGGTGCAGGTGCAGGTGGAACTAGTTTAAGAGCAGGACGCTGGACAACCGGACGAGGAGCTCCGATGACCGACGGATTTTGGCCAGATGGCCTCTGGACAGATGGATTCTGACCAGATGGAGCAGGAACAACAGGACGATAAGAAGATGGGCGTTTGCCGCCCACGTTGGTTGGAGCTCGAGCAGTAACTGGTGCAGGCCTAACATTGGCTGGAGCTGGAACAGAGGGTTCGACTACTCCCGTAGCTGGTGGCAGGTAAGATGTTGATGGTTTGTTAACCACAGGAGCTGGGACGGTTGGGCGACCGCCAGGCGTGCTTCCAATTTGGGAGGGACTGGCTACGATGCCACAAGCGAGGCAGCTCAACAGGATAACAAAAGTGGCAGCCATTGTTGATATTACTTCAGAAGGTTCCGTGTGTTTCTTGAGGACAACTGATGTCTCTATTGAGAAATTTCGGCTTATTTATAGTTACAAAGTCATATACAAATTTACTCATGTCAGTTAATCAAGACTTCAATCTATCTCTCACCCAAAACAGTTAAGAGCAACGCAATGTTAAGTACTTGATAAATCTAATTACCTGATTCGGTTATCAGAGAACTTTGATTTGCTCCAGTTTCTAGCGGTGGTTGATCTCTGAACTAAGCGGTACAAGTTTAAACTGTAGTGCTTTTCAATTATAGATTCCAATTGTATTTTGGTCTATACTTGTTTGAAGTAGAGTCAAGTCAATAGCTTTTATGTATTTATATTGCATGTATGTATTTATTTAACAGAAAAATATAAATTTTTGTATTACATAAAAGAAGAAAAAGGTTTTTATAGAGCCACCGGAAAGAGATTCAATAATTCAAGGATTCTTAGGGGGACTTCAAGAGAGTCAAGCAATCTCTGGTATTCCTCTTGCATTCATCATTAGAAATACGAACCCAATCTAAATGAAAGTGCAGTTAGTAAATGTGGGGGATTATTGAATTTTAGTTTCATTGCTTACTTTCATTTCGGGCGCATCGCTGTTTGATCAGCTCGCATCTATTGGCAAAGGTGCACCTGCTGATTACTCGGCCACGTTTCAAGGTGGCACAGACGGGCTCATAGTTCCTGCCGCATATCCTTGGGCAGGCTGGCTTTGGTCTACTGGCATCGGAGAGCACACAGATGCTTACAACGATAAGCAAGAGGAGAGTCACAGATTTCATATTGAATGTCGTAGCTTGAAGACTGAAGGTACTTCTATAATTTCGCTAGTTTCGGCTCTGGTTTATATACAGCTCAAGAGCTCTAGAGCACTGGATAGAACAATGATGCATATTCTAAAAATTGATAACAATGAAACACATGCGACTTATGCCATTTCGGCTTTTATCTACGATGAATACAAGATTCATTTAATGCTCCGATTGTCAATGCACCAATTTTACAATATATTGTCAGAATTGAATGCTACACTTGCTATTTGCGTAAATTCAGCTGTTCGTTTAGCTTTACTTTGTGTCTGCTAGAGTCTCCCGATTTTACATCTAGTTTTATGATGACTAAAACATGTTTTTTGCGTACTTCAATATATTTTGTATACAGGCTCAACATTTTGATAAATCAATTTAATACGTGGCATATTTATTTGTTCCCATCTTCTCTTTTTGCACCCTACAAACACTTATAAACTTAGGAGCATATAAGGGGTGAAAAATATGCCGGTGTTTTCTTACCTTTCCATCATTTTATTTGTGACTTCTGCCATGTCTTTGGAACAGTAAGACGTGGGGTAGTAGTTCTACGTATTGAGAAAGCCCCAAGCATTAGACTCTGTCAATGTACAATATATAGGAGGATTACGCATTTACTTGTATAGACAGTAATATTCCAATTCCAGGAAGAAAACAAAACTCTTCTTTAACTACAACGATTCACGAAATTTGCAGCTGAATGAGATGAATAATAATTTATTTATTTTCATTTTGTCCTCGAAAGCAAATAATAAAATATACTTTTTTTTTTGTAGCTATGTGTTTATTTTAGTAATTTATTGTATTGTAATTAATTGAAAAATTGGTAATAATTGTTTTCATCGTATGTTGTGGGGTCACAGTTTCGGGTGGGGAGTGCCGTGGTATTTAGTAAGGAGCGTTAGGGCCGACAGTGCGAGATCCGCTTTTGGATCCAGGGGAGACCGGACGCTGTACAGGTGCAACAGGACGCTGAACAATGGGGCGAGGAGCTCCGATGACAGATTGCTTCTGGACAGTTGGCCTCTGGACAGCCACATTCTGGGGAGATGGCCTCTGGACAGCCAGATTCTGAGGAGATGGCCTCTGGATAGCCAGATTCTGGGGAGATGGCCTCTGGATAGCCAGATTCTGGGGAGATGGCCTCTGGACAGCCACATTCTGGGGAGATGGCCTCTGGACAGCGGGATTCTGGACAGATGAAGCAGAAACAACACGACTGTAAGAGGATTTACGTATGTCAACCACGTTTACTGGACCGGCAGCCGGGCGCTGTGCAACTGGTGCAGACACAGCAGATCCGAGAGCTAGTTGGGCTGGATTCGTGGGTATGGACACAAGAGGCTCGGCACCAGGACGTCTGCCTAGCTTAGATGGTGGCAAGTAAGATGGCGATGGTCTATTGACAACAGGAGCCGGAGCGGGCTGAGCTGGGCGACCAGCAGGCAAGCTTCCAACTTGTGAGGGACTGGCTACGATGCCGTATGCGAGGCAGCTCAACAGGATAACAAAAGTGGCAGCCATTGTTGATATTACTTCAGAAGGTTCTGGACAACTGATGACTTTAATGAGGGAGCCCGGCGTATTTATAACTCCAAATTCACAACAAAATTTGGCTAAACCACTCAATTAAGATGTTAATCTGTCCCTGCACAAACAGTTAAGAACACTGCAAAGTTAAATACTTGATATATCTAATAACCTGATCCCAAAATATATTACCGACTTTGCATTTGCTCCAGTTTGAAGCGATGTCTGATCAGTAAACTTAATATTTTATCATTTTAAATTACAACTAAAACAACAAAGTGTGTCAGTCTTACATACGATCCGAGTAATTGGCCGTCTGTCTGGCTTTGTGAAATGAGTTGAATGACTTTTGTGTATGGACATATTTATTAAATACAAAAATAAATTTACAAATTTACAATTTTTGTTGTTCTCTACAGAACATTTATTTGTATTCCTCACTTTTGCGATGAGGGAAACCGAGTACATTCCCCAAGAGCGTAGAACGAGTAGGCTGTCAAGAAATGCGCAAATCAGTTGCTTATTTATTCTCAAATATCCATAGCTAACTACTCACCCCTTTCCTTGGTGCACATATAGTTGCGCATCTCGCACTCGTTGCTGAACGTTATGTACTCCTCCTCGAAGAACTGAGCACAGACGGGCTCAAAGTTTCGCTTGCACGGCCTCTCACAGCTCTTTTTACACGTCTCTCGATCCGTTTCCACCAGCTCCGTCTTGCCCTGATCACGGCGCGCACATTGCTCGACGTCTAGCAGGCATCTATTATGGATAACATGACAGCGCTCCTCGTCGGTTGCCCAGATATAATCCTTCTCAGCCGAGCACTTGTACTTCACATTACAGTCGAACAGGCTGTGCCGCGCCCGCGTTTCCTTCAGTATGGCCAGAAGTGCAAACAAGGCGATTGCCAGTGCCAATTGATTTTTGCTGCTAGTCCACATCTCTCTCATTGACGGTTTGTCTCGTAACTTGGCTATTTCAGCGGCATCGGCGCGTTTTTATATGGCTTTGCATGCATTGACGTCACTTCGTGGGATTTTTGCAATCCGCTAGGTAATGAACCTATATGTGTGTTTATACAACCACAATAGATATTAATTTTATCGCTTCATCAACAACTTTTAATTATTATTCATTGAAAAACGTACTTGTACTTTAATTGTGCTTTTATTATATCAAACTATTAAAAATGAAATGACATATCATCAGTCCATATTTATGTAAATTAATAATATTATATTTCTTTATACAATAAATGAATCAACATATTTGTTCTCTGACTCATGGTCGTTGATTGCTGAAATCTTTTAGTTTACCATTTCATTAACCTCAAGCAAATGTTTAATATATATCCAGTTGCTATTTCTGCCAGTAAAGTTTATAAGTATACCAAAAATATTTGTGTAAATAAAATGTAAACAAGCTTTGCGCGTCTTTAAGTTCTGAAACAGGTTTCAATGTAGGAAAGTATTATAAGTCTTTTTAGCACTTATGCTACTTTTAAAACACTTTTTATTGATTTTAATATGATAGAAATATTATAGTAAACTAAAACTAGATGTGCCATTTATTATATGTTTCTCATAGAATATGTTGCTCACACGAACACTTTTTAAAGGCAGCCAAGTTCCGCCAAATATTAATTAGATAAAAGTACATACTATTAAAAAGAGACCTATTTAAAAGAGGCCAAGTTCCGCCAAATATAAAGTAGATAAAAATGTTTAATCCAATATTTCAAATAGCTTCAGGCACACAACCGAACCTTTCATTCTCACACATACTACAATTGTTAAAGGTTGATTTAATTGGAATTTAAAATAAAGAAGATTTATATTAAATCTTTATTTCTACATTGATCAAGCCTATAACTTATTTACTCTAAACTTGAATACTTGACTTTGCTAACAAGTTTTCTTATCAAAGAAAACGCAGAGTTTTGTGCATTGAGATAAGCTGTCTCATTTTATTTGGAGTTCGTTTTAACAGCTTAAAGACTTAAAAGTCTTAAAAGACTCTGATTGACAATCAGGTATATCAACACAATCACATTAAGAAAATTTTTAGGTCTATGTAAAATTTTATCTTTTTAATGATACACAAAAGTTAATTAACAAATTAAAGATATGAACAAAAATTCCCATAAATACGTTAAGTTCAAGACAGAGCAGCTAAGTAGTTTTGACAGCTGTGACCTAAATAAGGAAAGGTTATTTACATAATTTAACTTAATTATATACAAATTTATCATAAGAGATTCTCAAAGGTTTGCTATCCTATATCTGTGTGATATGATATATTAAATTTCTTTCTAGTGTAAACATAATTCGTATATACATGTATTTCTATAATTCGTTTACTTAATTGAAAGTTTACATTTCAATCCAGGAAAGCTGCAAAAAGAAAACAGATATCATTTTGGCATCTGGCCTTTATATGAGATTACGTACTTTCGCCGGTTTGGCAGGTGTGCACAATCTTTTCGCACGCATTGCCAAAGTTTCTTAATTGGCCCTTATAGGTGCCTCCAACTGGTTGATAAATCTGTGGGCAGGCCGTAGGGCAAAGCTTTTGACACTCCTCCTTGGTGGAAATGGTCAGTGCTATCAATTAAATATGATTTTAATTAAACATTCACTGAGTTTCATTGACAAGTTCAGTCGCTTACGCGGCTTCCTATGGCAATTCTCCTTGTCGAAGTAACACTTATTACGGAAGACACTGCAACCGCCACCAACTGCCCACACAACATCCTCAGTGGCGGGACAATCAGACGAGCAGCTGGCACTGGCGTGACTTAAGGCCAGGCCAAGCAATGCACAAAGAGCGTAAATGAGCTTCATTTCGACTGTTAAGCATCAACTGCTGCCACATTGCCCAATGTAATGGGAATATATAGCTACGATCTAAAAATGAAATGAGCATTTGAATATATTTGTTTGTTAGTATGAATGTTTATTAAAATGCTAATAGGTTTAGCTGAGCAGCTGATAAAATAAACAGGTTTCGTTCTCTACAAAAAAATAAAATAAAAATAAATAAACAAACACACACACATACACAACAGTTGTTCATAGAGCGAGAACTCTCCATGCAAGCAAACAAACAAAATTCAGATTTTACTCATTAGCTTATTAAATATGACGTAAATCAAGAGACCGTGTTGATAAGGCTAATGAATTCTCTACAGTAATTGGATAAGTTAATAGTTTAATCTATCAATGGGTGAATCCCCATCTGAAAAACGAACCCATATACCATTAACTAAAACAAAACTACGTTAATGTATAAATATATATTTAGTTTCGGTTAAGAGCTCATAGGTTTCTGTCTGTATTTATTATTGTTCTAGAGAAATAATGATTGCTTTCAAAAATAAATCACATAAATAATAATAAAATTTATTTATTTAAATATTAGAATAACAAGAAAATTAGCTCTTTACAATGAATTCAAACAAATTAAAGTTAAGGCTATTCAAATAAAATCACATTTATAGATCTGAAACTTTGATTTGAAATTACAAATTAAATTTTATTTTTATTTACATATTTATTCATTGATTTATTTTTTAGTTGATTATTTTTTATTTTATTAAGGTTATTTTATTCATTTATATTTCTTTATTATTTTTTATTTTTTTATTTTTATTTTCATTAATTAACCTTATACCAAAAAGGAATAATTAGTTGGTACACCTCAAAAAAATTAATTAAGCTTTCTTCATCATTATATTCATATTATGCTAATTCTGCTCGAGAACAGCCTCGGCAAGGCCAACACGTTTGGCGTCCGCATCGAAGACGCTGTAAACGCGTGTCAGGAATATATCGCCCAGCACCCAGAAGCTCTCAAAAATTGGAATAAATCCAGCGACACAGATTTTTTTACTGGGAGTTTCTAGTTTAACCACATAGTCGGCCGGGCTTAAAGTGAACTTCTTCTCTCCGACATGGAAGTGAACGTCTTGCAGATTCGTCATTTGACAGCTGACGACGCTCGACCCATTCACAATGATGGCCCCGATGGCGCTATGCAGCTGCTCAAAGAGATCGATTGGCAGCAGAATAAATGAGGTGCCCGTGTCCAAGATGACTTCAAACCTCTCAGCCACTTGTCGACTGCCCACAGACACGCTGGACATCTCGAACTGCCAGTAGCCGACCTTGGACAGTGGCACATAGTGGAGATCGCCCAGATAGCGAGACTCATCAATGCCCCCAAATGTGAGCTCGCCGCCATACAGCTCACCAGGCATGCGCCGCAGATAGACCGAGAACAGGCAATGCTCGACGAGATGTTGCTGGCAGAAAAGCTCCAGGAAGGGAGTAGTGTTGCGCCAGCCAATCTCGCTGAAGCCCAGGCCCACGATGCCATCGAAGGTAGTCGGAATGAAGGCAGGCTGATAGTGCAGCAGCGTCTCCCCGAAGGTCACGCCGGGCACAACAGCATCCGCCAATCGCAGCGTATCCTGAGACATATATCCACTCACATAGCCACTGCCGTAGGCCATCGAGTAGTTGCGTCCAATTGGCACGTGGCTCTTCGACTTGTGCGCTTTGTAGCGGCTGTGCAGCTGGCAGGCGATATTGCTCTCCGGGCAATTGCTTGAGGGCAGCCACGTGTTGGCCGAGCCCGTGTCGAAGATCACCCTGAACAGCTGTGGGGGCGTGCCCATGCTGATGCGACCGTAATACTCCATATTGTCTCTATTATCCAGCGTCAGCTTCGGCGTCTCAGTTGCAAGAAAACTTTGCAATTGCGGACTGACCAAAGGCTTCGTCTTCACCTCCAGTGGCACTCGGAGCACGAGACTGACACATACTTGAAGCAGGCAAAAAACTATTATCCACAACTGTAACATCTTCGATGAGGCTTGTCCGAGAACTGAACTATTTCGCTCTGGGCGTTGCTAGCTGCCAACACACCTGTTGGCTGTAATGAGCCCATTAGGGCCAAGTAACAAGGTGTGCTTAGGCACACCAATATATTTATAAGTGATAAAATAATAAGGGGAAATAACGGGAGCTGTTTTGAATTTTTTACAATTATTTAATCCGGAATGTTCCCATTTTTAAAGGCGATTAGGAAATATTATAAGTTGTGAATATTTATGTTTGAGAAATTAAGTTAGTTAGTTCTTCAAGGCATCGCACAGTGGTGAAAGTCCTTTACAAGGCGATTCTTGCCAGTCTGTAAAATAAAAAAAAATAAAAAAAAAATAAATTAGATTAAATATATAAAAATATATTAACAAAAGAAGAAGTCAGATTAAGTTGCGAACACTTGTTGCGAACACTTGTTATATATAAAAAATTATATATTGTATATGTAACTTACTAATTCCCTTAGTGCAGGCATTGACGCCCATCACACAGCTGTTTGAGAACTCGCAGCGCACCGGCCTTCCCTTGATCGTGGCCTGTCCACAGACAGGACTAAATATCGCTGGACATATGCTCGGACAATCGTAGGCGGCGAATATTTGGCCAGAGCAGAGCAGCAAACTGATTAACGCCAAGCAGAACTTCATTGTGATGGAGAGTGTGACAATAGAATATTTATTAATCAAGCCATTCGCCAGCTTATATAGCGACAGTTTGGCATTTGGCTAAAACTGGTTTCCTCTCTGAGAGAGCAAAACAATTCTCATCTGAGTAGATGCGCGATCAAATTAATAAAAAGTGATTCCCAATTCGTATACGAGTATGAGTGGAATCAGATAAATAAACGCATTATTATTATTTCTCTGAACAGGTACTTATTACACCTGACTTACAAGTTAATTACACGAGTGTGAAACTATTGAATGACGCTCGCTCAAAACTGACTGAAATAATACATTTCTGTGGGTCAACCGAATTGACCATTCGATGTTCCATTTATAAAACTCATTTTATGCCACGAATCGATTCGTCGCAAAGCAATTGCTGGCAAGTGTGACAATGGGTCGGCTAATATTCAGTACGCCGCTATGTATACCGGGTGGATGTGGCGCGTCTTGTGGCTCGTTGAGGTTTCGCACTGCTATAGCATACGCGAGCATGTTTCGATGGGCGACTTCGGAATGAGAATTCATTACGATAATATCAATTGTTGCAACCATCCTTGGCTTGTACCGCAGCAGTTACACATACCACACCGACCACATAAGCCACACGGGCCCCATAAGCCACACAAACACCACAGGCCAACCGAGCCGCCTTGCTCGACCACGACGTCTTGCCCGACCACCACGATGCCTTGCGCGATCACTAAGCCAACCACGACGTACTGCACCAAGCGTACTACGACACCCTGTCCGACCACGACACCCTGTCCGACCACCAAGCGAACCACGACACCCTGTCCAACCACCAAACGAACCACGACACCCTGTCCGACCACCAAGCGAACCACGACACCCTGTCCGACCACCAAGCGAACTACGACACCCTGTCCAACCACCAAACGAACCACGACTCCCTGTCCGACCACCAAGCGAACCACGACGCCCTGTCCGACCACCAAGCGAACCACGACACCCTGTCCGACCACCAAGCGAACTACGACACCCTGTCCAACCACCAAGCGAACCACGACGCGCTGTCGCACCACCAAGCCACCCTGTGTGACCACCACGACACCTTGTCCGACTACCAGGCAAACCACGCCGCCCTGCCAGACTACCAAACGAAAAAAGAAAAAGCACAAGAAAAGACATAGGTGCTGCAAGAAATCCTGTCCTTGTAAATGATACGATGAACCTATATGGGAACCAGTATGGGAAAATACAAGGAACAAACGGAACAGCTGAAAAAACTTATAAAAACATTTATCTAATCTTAAGTCTAAACACAGGATATGCATAAGTAAGGAGAGTTAAGGAGAAGGAGAGGAGGATAAGGAGGAGGAGAAAACTATGAGACTTACACAGATGAACGCAATTCATAAACCAAACAAATAAAGTGTTTGCCAAATATTGCCATAAATCATATGTACATTTAAGTGCAACTCTTCTTTAGTTAATGTGAGTTTACATATAAATAGAGGACGTCAAATTGAAGAAGAGATTCATTACCTCTTCATTGTACAGTCAAGTGCTTCAAGCGTATTTAATTTATGGCCAAATGAAAGAGTTTACTTTCGAAAGGGGCCAAAGAAATATGCGACTGCAAAGCTATCACAGAAGAACCGCACTGTGCTCGAACAGCAAATACCCTATAGCTACGCCCTTCTGTATGTGTGATGTGTGACAAATTGGGAATTACTATATCTATTACATACTTAACGTTGTTATTCAAAGAATTTTATGAAAAATCTATTTAAAAATAAATATATATAATATTATAATAATATATTTATTTTGCTCAATTTAAATATTAAAATTGCCGAATTCATCAACGTTGCATTGTGACATTACCAGATCTGAGTTTCATGAGTTTAATTAAAAATAATACTAATTAATATTTATTCAATATATTAAAGTGTTTTTAGAATGAGAAAATATTATTATACAGTCGATCGTGACTTACTGGAACACACTTACTTATTTGTGTGTATTTACTACAATATATTATTGATTATAAATGCTATACATATACATATATGTATATAAGTATTAGGAATATAATTTTCTAAAAAACAAGAATATAAATAATAGATGTATATAACCCCAATTGCGACTTTCAATGCTTACAGGGTATGATAACATGCATAACAACATCTCGACATGACTTTCAAAAGCGACTCTCTGTCCAGTCCACTCTACTCCAGTGCAGTCCAGTCAAATGAAGAAGATATTGTTGCCAGAAAGCCAAGTGCCTGATGTGTTTTGGCAATTAAAATAATGTATGGTAAATTGAAATTTCATGCCAAATTATTTACGACTGTATTCACAAATCCCTTTGAAACTGTTATTGAGCTTTGTGTTGGGGCATATACATATGTTGATTCATTTGTTGTTATTTGTACTTTATAAGTTCATAAATTCGCTTAAGTATATATAATAAAATAAACAGGATTAAATTCATATAATAATTTTTGAGTGTTAATAAAGTAAAACCTAAAACACGAATTATATACGACTCAAAGAGTACGTAGCATCCACAATTTTTATTTTTATTGGCAATTAATATATTTGATTATTTTATGTAGTTAAAAAGAGTATATTCGCTTTTGTGCATTACTTTGCTTTTGACAGTTGAAATTTTGAAGATATGTACTACACTAATCAGCACAAATTTATAATCATTTTTGTTTTGGCTGAAAAGGGACTAGAAAAATAAATATTAATATATATATACGAATTTATTAAAATAAAAATATACTAAAAGTTTATGAAATGAACGAAGCATAAGTCACTGAGTTTAAAACAAAATTACAATATAAAAAAAAAATAATAATAATTTATTTAATTTTATCACAACATTTTTAAAAATAATTTTTCAATATATTTATATTTATTTAATAATTATTTATTTAATATAATATTGTTTTTCTTATATTTAATAAAAATATATAATAAAAGAAAAATGAACTAAAATAAACATTAATAATAAGCTCATTCAAAATAATTTGCGATCGACAGAAAAAAAATACTCTACATTCAATAGAATGTAGAATTAATGTATTTAATATTATTTAGGTTCGCTCTTAGCTTATTTATTTACTATTCGATCTAGCGGGTGGCACATTGTTATTTTATTTACGCATCAAATATTGTTTATATAATTTCGAATATCTTGAGATATGAAGAATTGAACAATTATTCTTACACTTCGCTGCCTTCCAACACAATTTCAAAGAACAGAATATTAAAATGGAATTTAATGAATATTGACATACTATTAAACTATTATAAAACTTAAAATATTTACTCTAAGCATTATTTGTAAATAGAATTTGTAGCTTTACTGTTTAGTTTTTGGTTATTATTTACTTAGCTTTATACACGTACACAAATGGGAATTTGCACAACTGAAATGAACTACAACAAACAATGTATTAAATGGCAACATTAAAAGCACATATTGTGATTAATTAAACAAAGCAGTTGACAACGACTGTGAGGCAAATTGGTATAAAGGCGAGCTTCAGATGAGTCTAAATTTTAGTTTCACAACTGCAACATGTGTAAATTGTCGCTATTCGTCGCACTGTGCGCCGTATTCGTCTGTCTAAGCACGGCTCTTGAGCCCGGGATTGCCCGGTGTTGCCCTCGACAATGCGAACTCGCATTTCGCTGTAATCCCTATCAAAGGGAACCGGTGTGGAGTATTGTTGGTGGATTCTGCCGAGGCTTCCAGAATGGCTGTTTTTTCGCATCGGAGAACTGCAATCGTGCGAACAACTGCCAGAGACGTGAGTTGCATGCGAATTTCTAGGCATACACGTATCTATTTAACAACCTTTATCTATTGCTTAGCTTTGCTGAGCACAACACGAGAGGCGTGCAGGAGACGTTGCATTCAGATCTGCCCACTGGGCGGCAGTGGAGTCTGTGCCACATACGGGGATACTAGAAGGGACGGCACCACCATAACTAGGACCAGAACTTTCCTCAATCGCTGCCTTTTGGATCAGAATGCCTGTGAAACCGGAATACGTATGAAAATATGAAATAGCCCCCACTAAATGTGAAATAATAATATTCTCATTGCAGCGTATATCAGCGTAGAAGAGGGCGAATGCAGGCAATAAGTACCTTAACTAAAATTGAGTTGAGTTGAAGTACCGGAACTTGAATATTTCATCAGACAAAACTGAACTGGCGCAGTGTGAACCGATCACTTGCTATTGACCCCCAACAACTGTTAAAGTATTTTTATAAATTTTATAAAAATATTGACACAATTTTTGAAAACAAATAAACACGACAGAAGTAAATGAGAAGTCGAATGAATGTTGAGTTTTAATGTCATTACAAAAATTGCACACGAGAAACAAGTCAGAATGAAAAGCGGACTAGCTCCTCGCTTCAAACTTATTTTGCTTATATTGCTGGGTTCGATTGGCACTATCTATGGACAGTTGTTCTCTTTGCAAGGTGCGTCGTCAACAAAAATTAAAATTTTCAAATAACATAATTGCCATTTCGAACGTTTTTCAACAGGACCCAACAAGTGTCACGACGTTTGCCCCACAGGATATCGCGTGGTCTGTGCCCTGCATGACGGTTGTCTGCGAACATTTGCCAGCAGCTGTGTGATGCGCATGTATAACTGCAAATATCAGAAAGGTGAGTGCGTGGTTCACTGATGGAAATAATTATCGAGAAATTTCTGTCCCTTTCGCTCTCTTTCAGACTATCGAATAATATCCAAAAGAGCCTGCGAGTTCATAAGCAACGAGGACCTTAAAAAATTGGAGCTCTAGCGGCGACAGCAACTGGCCAGCAGGGAGAGAGAGATGAACGCTAGATGTCGCCACAGTGCCGCGCGCATGCGTTGCATTATATGTATATAGTTCAATGTGGCTGTGGCATGGCAGCCGCCAGGATATACATATATCCAACCACTGCTGTTGCTGCTGTTTTATGTGTAACTTTCTCTCTGGCTAAACTGTCGTCTCGTCACGCCACAACTAAAACAAGCGTACATTTTAATTTAATTTAAAAGCGCAACTTTGACCTGTTTTAATCGTATACGTATACAATTGTGCTAATCTTTTTTCGTGATCTAAATTTATACCAAAAAGAAGAAAAATAACGGTGAACGCGACCACTGAATAAAATATCCTCTTATATTAACATAGTCACACCATAGTGTAAGGACCAACAAATAAGTGTACATAATACAAATCGGAGACAACGACAAGAAAACTCGCTTTAGGCAGGCAGCAATATAACCTGCAACACACACACACACACAGAGACACACACTCGCACACATAATCAAACACATATGCACACACGCACAGACGAAGGCTGCTCACAGTGAAGGTTCCAAAGATTTTACAGCTACTCGCGTGGCGATTCAATAACAGGTTAGTTGCCCAATTCCTAATTGTTTTGACATTTAGCCAGTTACCTGCCATATAGTGTCGATTTCAAAGCCAAACAAATTGCGCATCAATTATGCAGAACAATACCATGTCACTCACTCAATTGTTCCGGTCGTATGAGTGTGGAGCAGCAGCCGCTGGCCACATTTCGAAGCATACATTTCAGCCCCATTGTTGCAGTATGAACTATACAAACATGTCTGCACACACACACACACACACATAAGTGCTTGAGGTATGCATGTGTTGGTGGAGTTTATATGGGAGCATTTATATCTCTGCATGTCTGTATGTGCCAGTGAGTGTGTACACACATACACACATGCCAACTTGCGAATATGTGCAAACAAACAATATAGGGACATGTGTGTGTGTGTGTGTGAGTGAGTGAGAGTGCCAGCGTCCGTGTGTGTCTAATGCGTATGTAAATGTGAGAGTGCGACCCTGCCACTGGATAACAATAGCCACACTTCAATGACCTAGACCTCGACCACGAGAGATTTAAATGCCGCCAAGTGGGAGAGTGCATTGCAGTTGGCCTCCCACAAGTTCTAGGTCGTAATTTAAACTGCGCAATTCCAATTATGTCCATGTTGGCGCGACAAAATGTAAAATTCGAATCTCATTGCTGGTAAATCATATATGCTTTCAATTAATCAATTACATTATTAATTTTCACTGTGCACGAGTCCTTTAATTTGTACTAAATCCTCTGCTACAGTTTGCTTTTGCAAAACCACCTTTATATATAAATATATTTCTTTATTTCTTTGTAAATTGTTTTAGTTCAATAAAATCGCGTTAAATTTGACACTTCGAAATATTGATAGCGCCATCTATGTTTCATATGATTTTTCACGCTCATTGGTAGGCATTTTAATTTGTATCGCTGTTAAGACCAATTTATATCGAATCATTCTCTGTTCACTGGTGCAATTTTTTATGTAGAAAAATAATCGTATTTGCCAAGCAACAGCTGTTCTGTAATAATTCTGTAGGAGTATTTATATTATTTATGATAATCAATAATTGCGTACCTTTTCATATAAATGAAGCAAAGCATTGTTTTACTCCCTCATGTACTTGACATCAAACACTTAAAAACATTTTAAAATCGTGCGAAAAATCAATCTAAAGTAACGGAATTCTTACCAGAAGCAAATGTTTGCGCGCTGTTAATAACATTTTAGCAACTGTTTGATGCTTTTGAGTGCCCACATATGTAAAAAACATTCGTCGCTCATTTGCGTTGTTCTTTGGTCGCTGCCGCTACTCAGATTTGTGATTGTGGACTTTGAAAAAAAAAAAGATAAACAAGTTAATTCAAAAGATAATAAATGGATGTTAACTAGAAACAGTAAGTGTTAATGTTGCGTGTGACCTGTGAGTGTGTGTGATAAATAATGTATGATGCGCGTAGGTGTGTGTATATTGTTTGTATGGGAATTGTTTGTTAGAGATGAGCAATGGAAGTGACTTGGATTATACTGTGATTTTAGTTGTCTACAGTGTTTGGGAATATTTGATGAAATTGCAAATAGTTTCTCTGATAACAGTGTAGGCAGATATGCTATCGCAAGATAAGAAGTAATCAGTAACTTGTGGCCATCGGTTAGCTATCAGGTGTTTTATGTCTTTACTGCAGTTATATGTATTTGCAGCCAATGAACCATTCACTCAGAAGTCGCAGGTAAACCAGGCATACCTACATACACACATATTACGCATCACTATTGTGCAGTTGCTTCGTTTCGTTTCCGCCACCCACAACGACAGCGCAGCGCAGCGCTGCGAAATTTATGCGACGATATGACAACAACAACAACAACAACATGAAGAAGACGGCTGAATATAAAGAAGGAATAGCGCACAATACCCCATAATTATCAGAGAAGATTGAAGAAGCAATGGCAATTTGTCATGAATCAGAAGCAGCCGCAGCAGCAGAATCATACTGAACTGACTTACCCAGCCTTTTGTTATGTTTAGCTCGTTATCAAATAAGTTGCAAACAAAAATTCCACAATGTTTGCCAGCTATAATATTCAAGTAAAATATTCTGAACTGTTTTACATACATATATAGATACACACATATGTACATGCATGTAAGTGTGTACACTGGCTTATGTACCCGGTTATGATTTGTGCGAAATTTGATAGGTTCAAATTCGAATAATGCACAGAGCTCTGTGCGGTGGCCCCTCTTTGCATATGTCTGCTGGATGTGCGTGTGTGTGTGTGTGGTGATGTGCGTATGCGTATGAGTGTGTTGGTGGTCATGCGTGATGCCATATAACGGTAATTTGAGGTTTCTCTTGCCATCGCACTCGTTATTGTTGGTGTTTTTATGTCCGCTCTTCACCTTTGGCATTGGTCTTCTAGGAATTGTCAGCTCCTCTGACCTTGACACTCAGCCAACCACATGGCCATTTATGCAGCATTTGTGTGGGCGGATGGACGGACGGACGGATGGCTGCAGTCCGCTCGTGTGCGTTGATGTCACCCGCCCGTTTCTGAAGTTTGCGGTAGATGCACATTAATTATGTGTGGGCAGGTCGCTAGGGATACAAATGCACTTAATTAATGTGCTCTGTAAACTTATTATGCCTGGTTAAACTAATAATAAATTGAATATATCCAGATGCATAAAGCAAAATGCTGGCTGAATCAATATCTATCTATAGCAGATAGCGAGGGATAGAGTGAGAGAGGGAGAGAGAGAGAGAGAGAGAGAGAGAGAGAGTGAAGGAAATGTGTATAAGAATACAATCAAATAATAGCTTTATACTATACAAAATTTGTTAAAAGACAAAGTTATTTTGAGTTATCCTTAACACGCTCATCCTTTACTAGATTTATTGTGAATCATATTCTAATATGATATAAATCTGTGTAGTTATATTGAATGATATTAGTATTTGACGCTTGAACTGTAGAGACCATTACTATTCACTACATATGTAAATCCAGAAATATCTTAAATTGAGAACAAAAATCAACATTTTGACGCAATGCACTTCTAAGGTTTTAGTTGAAAGGGATGCTCGTGCTTTAGGATATTATATTATACATATTATAAGAGTGCTCCGATTACACTTTACTGTCCTGCTTTGAAAAAGTTCGCAAAAAATAAAAGAAAAGAAAGAGCAGAATATGTGATGATCATATTTAAGGTAGGAAAGACTACTACATATATACTATCTTCATATACATATATATATATTGGAAGGAAACCATCTAAAACGACGTATTAAATAATTTAGGTATGGGAGTAAATTAAAAGTAAACTGTAAGCAGAGAAGCTTGTATGTGGGAAGGTTTTACTGCTCTATACATACATACATAGACCATTCGAGATCGGTGTAGGTACATATACATAGGAAGGAAATTATTTATCTAGACAGGGTATAACCCAGTCAAGTACTATTGACTATGTCACTCTTACTTTTTGTTATCACCTCTACTAGTATTCTAGGTATTACGTCTCAAACTGTTTGTGTATGAACAAAATAGTAAAATCATATTTATTCAGTTTCATTTTAGTAAATATTAAAAATTTGTAAATGTTAAAAATATTTTCTTTTGTATGCATTGTTTGTTACTTTATATTAAAATCATTTTTATGTCTATTTAATTTATTGTGATTCGTTTGGTTGCCAACCAAATTGGATAAGGTGAACGAATTGTTTTTGTGGCGACTGTGGGCATGATTATTGATTCGTGCGTAGAGTTTCAGCAAAGTTTATGGGCAACTTGTTGGAGCGCATGTTAATAAGGACCGAGAAACAAAAGCAAAAGTAATAAATTGCTTGGGTGGGTGTGGGCTGTGAGCTGTGACCTGGGGGAGGCTTGGGGCGGCGGGTTAGCCATTGATGATGACGCACGGCGTGTCTTGTCTTTTTATTGGCCTGTGGCCGGGTCTGACGCACAATTGATAAACTGCAACAATAAACAGCTTACGCTCCACACTTTACGGTTGTCTCATTGCTTGTCTTTATCTGAACGTTGCAGGGTAAAGCAACGAGTTCCACTGGCTGCGGCTGGAGCAATTGCTGTTGTCGCTTTGGCATACTTCTGGGCAACGCATTGTCGCCGGCGACCGCAAGACTGGGCAAAATTATGAACTTGTGCTCCTCGGCTGGTGCGACCGCATCGACTACATCGCTATCGTCCACGGGGCACGGAGAGAATAACGGGAGCAGTCCCTCTGAGGTTACGCATTGCTTTGGCGGCAGCAGTGGCAGCGGCAGCGGTGGCGGCGGAGGAGGCGGTAGTAGAGGCGGCGGCGGTTGCGGAACAGACACCACAGCGCCTACAATTAGGAATCGAAGCACTGTGAACGGTGCCAGTGGCAATACGACAAGCAGCAACGGACACAATCTGACATATAACGAAAACAACGCAAACATGCCGCCCGAGACACGTCCCAAAATGGTGACGGTCAAGCATCCGGAATCAAACAAACCCAAGCCCACCACAAAGAAGATTGTGAAAAATATTCAGGCGGATCAGGATGTGATCAAGGCACTGCAGCGCTGTCGCGACGAAGGTGAGTTGACGAAGCTGACTCTACGAAATCCAATGTGAATATAAATAAACTTTCCATTGCAGGCATCAAGCTGCTCGACTTGAGCAAGTCGTCAATCACTGTCCTTCCGACCACGGTCAGGGAGTGCGTCCATCTCACCGAGCTCTATCTGTATAGCAATAAGATTGTGCAGCTGCCGGCGGAAATTGGCTGTTTGGTTAATTTGCGCAATCTGGCCTTGAACGAGAACTCGCTGACCTCGCTGCCGGAGTCGCTGAGGAACTGTACACAGCTGAAGGTGCTAGATCTACGCCACAATAAGCTGGCCGAAATACCGCCGGTTATTTATCAACTGCGCTCACTGACAACACTATATCTGCGCTTCAATCGAATCACTGCCGTGGCAGATGATCTGCGCCAGCTGGTCAACCTCACCATGCTCAGTCTGCGGGAGAACAAAATCAAGGAGCTGGGCAGCGCGATCGGCTCGCTGGTGAATCTGACAACGCTGGATGTGTCGCACAATCACTTGGAGCACCTGCCGGACGACATTGGCAACTGTGTGAATCTGAATGCGCTCGACTTGCAGCACAACGAGCTGCTGGACATACCGGACAGCATTGGCAATCTGAAGTCGCTGGTGCGGCTTGGCCTGCGCTACAATCGACTGAGCTGCGTGCCCGTTTCGCTGAAGAACTGCAAGAGCATGGATGAGTTCAATGTGGAGGGCAACGGCATCACGGTGCTGCCAGACGGCATGCTCGCTAGCTTAAGTGCGTTGACCACAATCACATTGTCGCGCAATCAGTTCACCAGCTATCCGACTGGTGGGCCGGCGCAGTTCACCAATGTCTATAGCATTAATCTGGAGCACAATCGCATTGACAAGATACCGTATGGCATATTCTCGCGCGCCAAGGGCCTGACAAAGCTGAACATGAAGGAGAACATGCTAACTGCGTTGCCGCTGGATGTGGGCACCTGGGTGAACATGGTCGAGCTGAATCTGGCCACCAATGCGCTGCAGAAGCTGCCCGACGATATCATGAATCTGCAGAACTTGGAAATACTCATACTGTCCAACAACATGCTCAAGAAGATACCCAACACCATTGGCAACTTGCGCAAGTTGCGCATTCTGGATCTGGAGGAGAATCGCATCGAGGTGCTACCGCATGAAGTTGGCCTGCTGCACGAGCTGCAGCGACTGATATTGCAGACTAATCAGATAACGATGCTGCCGCGTAGCATTGGCCATTTGAGCAATCTAACGCATCTTTCTGTTAGCGAGAACAATCTACAATTTTTGCCCGAGGAGATTGGCTCGTTGGAGAGCCTGGAGAACCTCTATATCAATCAAAATCCAGGCCTGGAGAAGTTACCGTTCGAGTTGGCGCTGTGCCAGAATCTAAAGTATTTGAACATTGACAAATGCCCGCTGGGCACCATTCCGCCCGAGATCCAAGCTGGCGGCCCATCGCTAGTGCTGCAATGGCTCAAGATGCACTCACCCTATCGGCAGATGTGAGATGTGGATGGCGTCTGGCGCACCGTTTACGTTGGCAGCGACTGCTACTATCAGTATGAGCTGCAGGCGGCGCAACAGACGCAGGGTAAGCAGGCGGGTCGCTCCACCAATGAGCGGCGCTAACGGTGCGAGCTTTGCTAAGTTTAGCAATCCATGTTAGCAGCAGCCCCAGCCCCATCCCAACCACCACCCCGGTCATGCCTGTGGGCCACACCTCTCCCCACACACCGTAAACAGAATACACACAGAATACCCCGACTGGAGTGCGTTGCCTGGCAAATGATAGCTTTAAACAAATTGTTATACCAACGTCCCGCGTATTGTAAAACTGCCCCGATTTGCTTTTACCTTATGTTTAACACTTAAGTTCACACAATCGAAGCTGCTTAGCGACATTTGACTTGGTCCTCAACGTTTAGGTTTTAGTTGTATGCTTCCAAGCTAGTCATAAAGAAAACTCACAAACAAACGAAACTAAATCTAATTTAATTATATTAAAGCTTTAAAAAAGTTAAAAATACTTTTTTCGTTTCGTTCGATACTCGTTTAAAGACATTAACAAAAACAAAAAACAAAAAAACTAACTGTCATTAAGGAAAGCTAAATCGAATGTTCAAAAACACATAAAAATACGCAAGCGCCATGGAATTGTTTGGAAAAAAAAAAAAGAATTAAAAAATTAAATGAAACAAAATTATATATACATACATATATAAAAATAATTATTAACGTACTTTGTACATGAGTATAAAAACTAAATGAAAAGTATTAATAATTTGATTACAATTGAATGTTTTTTTTGAGCGCTTCAAGCAAGACTATATTGATATGGTGCACCCTATATATATAGCTACATATTTGTGGATCTGCTTGTAGCGCGTCATCTAAATTTATATTAAAGCACAGGCATTATAAGTATTTTAAACACTTGAATGTTAAATAAAAAAAAAAGAAAAAAAGAAAAAAAAAACTATGTCAATGTGTGTGCGTGTATAAAAAATAATTGTTAAATTTGATTTCAACAATTTTGGTTAATAAGAAACAGAAATAATAATCACATACAATTTTTGTATGGCAAACAAAGAAAAACATACATACTTGAAAGAGTATAATGCCACCTATTTGATAAGCGAACTATATAAGTCGATATACATACTATATACATATATATAACAATTGAACTGGAGACATTCTGACATTGTAGACATATGTATATACATATATTTAACATGATTTGGTAACCAAGAATCAGACTATACGAGTAAATCCGAACCAGTAGAGCAATTCAACCAAGGAATCCCGTTTTCCTAGTACATTTGAAGTACTCAGAGCTAGATCGAAGATATATTTGTTCAAATAGACAGCTCGATGTCTTTGTTCCTGGAATATCGTCCATTGGGCTTCCAATAGACGATATTTCGTTTAAAGAGTACAAATTTGTAAGAAGCTGAAAAATTGATTTTTAAGGCAACATGTTTTTTTTAATGCAATATAAGATTTTTCGCTTTTTAAATATTTTGAAATCAGTTCTGGTTTCAAACTCGGATATGTCAAAGATTATGAACTGATTCTTGGTCCCTATAATAATTGTCAAAGTGTATTTAATGAATTTTATGTCTAAACAGCTCAAGATTCATAATTGTTTATTTTTCATAGACGAAAACTACAAGTTTTTCTCTCATTTTAAACAGAATTAAAAGACAACATACGGCATGCTATAAACTGAGCTGCTTTCTGTCGCAACGCAAAAGGGCTTTAAGAATCATTTTGAATACAAAGTACATCTGAATCAACGAAACTAACTTTAAATACTATAATACATGCATGAATCATGTTACGAGCTATAGCTATACTTTTACATACATATTTTACATAGACATACATACATATATACGACTATTTTTTAGAAACACTTGAATGCTATACATACATACACACATACATACAGACATACATATATGTTTTATCTCAAGATATAAGATATTATACTCATACAATTGTAATTGAATTACAAAACGCTTAACAAAAATAGAAAACAAAGTACGAAAATCGTAAAATGCAAACGGTACAAAACAAAAATAAATAAGATAAATGGAAACTTAACAAAATAGTTTAATAAATGTTACAAATTGTTCGCACACCTGAAGCACACACATAAAACATATAATATTGAATTTAGAAATGAGCAAAAATACAAACTAACATTAATTTGAAGAGGAAAATTGAAAATTGAAATGTTAGTACAAGTACGTCATATATGTTAGACTAGAACGATGGATTCGATAAAGTCAAAATGTAAAGATATTCCTAAACATACAAAACATATTTGCGAAATAAACATAATGTTAAAATTCAATGTTAATACAAAGCTTTTTGTGATCTGCATGCACTCAATCTCGTGTGTGGTCACTCGCGAGATCACTGTTAAAAATATTAATGTGTGCTGGGGTGCGCAGTGTTAACTAACAATTCTGTTAATGAGCGCTGTTAAAGAATATGAGTCGTTTAACAGTGAGTGGTCTGGTGCCGCTCTCTTCCGGGCGACTCAAAAGAATTGAGCGTGACTGTAACAGTATAAATCACACGCTTACAAAACAGCTGTTTGTTAGCTTTCTCCCACTCTCTAGCGATGTTTCTCTTTGTCTACCTCAATCCGCTTACTCACAAACTTACAAGTTGCGATAATAAAAGCTCAAGTGCTCGCATCATTCTGCCAGTCAGCGTGTGGAAGAAAACAACGCAGTTTGCAACCAAATTAATAGTGCAAACAAAAGCCGTTTAAGGACTTGAGTAAACAATTTTATCAATTAAGCAGTAAGACAGCAGGTGAGTTTCATGGAGAAATGTAAACTGTGCACAAAATTGGAATTGATAACGATTAAAACGAAGCTCCAGTACTTCTCTTTGTTCTTTTGGCACGATTGATTAATGCGCATATGTATATAAGTATTCATTATTAATGAAATAATTAATTTCGTTTCAACTTGATAGGGTCTTGCCTTTAAAAGTGTCGCATTCTCGTTGAGCGCTTCGCAGTGCGCATATCAAAAGCAATTCTTATCCGTCTTCCGTACCGAACTCTGATCTCTTCGTAGCTACCCCAACACAATGCAAGTGTTATTGCTCTTTTTTGTTGCCTGCGTATCCATCGGCCATACGCAGGCATACTCGGCGTATCGGGATGCTCTGATTATAGCTGAGTATAAACGGCAGCTGATATTCAATCATGCCAAGATCGCACGTCAATTGGTCCATCGCGCCAATTGGGCGTCTGTGGGCAGCATTTCGACCAATAAAATTGTGAAAGACTATCCCATGGTGAACATTATCTCAATTGATGACAATAGCCTGGAGGGCAAGTCTTCGGGTGTGATTCGTTTCCTGCTCACCGATTTGGACTTCACGGGTCCGGACTGGCAGAACAATAACAAAGTAACTTTCCTGTTTACGGATGAGCAAACGCTGAACTGTAAGAATGCCAACAAGGATCCAATGGAGCCTACCTGTGCGCGAGTGATAATTAGCGGCCAGGTCAAAAAGGTATGTAGAGCTGAGCTGTGGTAAAATACTTGAAAATATAAATTATACATGATATATTATATTATCCAATTTAATAGCTCCCGAAGGATGAACCCAGTTATACTCCAGCGCTTAATACATTTATTGCTCGTCATCCAGCAGCGGTAAATTGGATAAAAGGTATGCGTAGCTAATTTTGTGGGAAAATAACTCAATAGATTCTAATTCTAAATATTTCATTTCTAGAACACAACTTCTATCTCTGCGAGCTCGACATTCAGAATATATTCGTGCTGGACTTCTATGGCGGACCGCACCAGGTCAACGCCTCGGACTATTATGCAATTAAAATTTAAGTCTGGGTTTGAGTAGGTCTCCCTATAAGACCCACAAGTCTTTTGTTTACAATCCAAGAAATGTATATAGTGATAAGCAAATGTCTATATAATACTCTACTGAAAAAGTGATCCTACGTGCTTTCCGTCTCGGCCTCTTTCTCTTTTCTATCGGACTTTGCATGTGATAAGCTGTAATATAATATAGAACAAATGGTGATAAAAGTGTGTATATATATGTATATGCTATATGTGTATGTTTATACTATGGAAGGGTTTTACATTGGAAACATGTTGAATTTTGCTTGCACACTGTACTCTAGGAAAAAAACAATAACTTGTAACATTTTGAATATATATTGTAAGTTTTAGGTGTATAATATAATCATTGGATTCGATAATTGCCATGTGCCAGAACGTTACGCATGTTGGCCCGGCAGCACGCAGAGGGTGGCATCTATTTTCTGTAACTGGGGTAGAATGTCGCGTAGCTTGGAGCGATAGCGTACATCTGTGGCCACGGGATTATGTTCCAGGTAGATCGTCTGCAATGCTTTGTTGACCTTCAGTACCTCGAGATTTTTCCAGTTGTCGATCCCATTGTCGTTTAACCAGAGCTCTTCCAGCTGCTGCAGTGCCTCCAGATTGGCAACAACCTTCAATCTGTTTTTGGCCAAGTCGAGTGTGTCCAGACACTTGTTCTCAGATAGATTCTCAATGGTCTCGATACCGTTCTCTGATATGTACAGCTCCTTCAGATTGATCAGCTTCTCCAGGTTCTCGATTTTGACAATACGATTTGCCTGCAGACTCAGTATCTCCAGGTTGACTAGCGTATCTAGATTTTCAATCTTTGCGATTTTGTTCTTGCCCAGAAATAGCTGACGCAGATTCACCAATGTCTCGATGTTCTCAATCTTCTTCAGCTTGTTGTCGCCCAGCTCCAGCATTGTCAGATTGGTCAACATACCCAAGTTCTCGATGACGGTTAGTTTGTTGGCCACAAAGTAGAGCTTCTCTAGTTTAACCAGCTTGTCCAAATTCTCGATTTTGGTCAGGCGATTGAAGCTAAGGTCGAGTATTTCCAGGTTGACTAAATTGTCTAGATTCTCAATTTTTGTGATCTGGTTATCATACAACTCCAGCTCCACCAGGGTTGTTAGCATGTCCAGGTTTTCGATCTTCTTGATGAGGTTCCATCGCAGATACAATCGTTCGATCTGTTTCAACGGCTCGAAATTTTCGAGCTTATCGATACGACGATGATTCAGATCCAGTTCATAGCACTCGGGATCAATCATCACGATTTCCTCAATTGACGCCACTAGCTCTCCAGGTATGATCTGCATGCCGGCCGTTGGCTTCGCTTCTCCACTAATCGGAACTGCATTGTCGCCGTCAGCCATACTCATAAGAATGCTGTACGTTTTCTTAATTATATATACAAATTTAATAAATTATAAATGCCGCCTGCCCTGCCCGACGATTTTCTTGTTGGTTTTTCCTATTATTTGCCGAATGTTATTTAGTGTTGTAAAACTGTGCGAAATAAATTGGCAAATCAGTGTGGTAAGGGATTTTACTGTGCTAGGTATGCAACTCATATAGACGTATTTTTCATTTTTGGTTGTCAATCGAAATTATCAAATAATGTTTTAGCTGTAATACATTTCTAAGTCTGTGTCTGGTTTTTATCAAATATATTGAGTTGTAAATCAAATAAAATTCTCAAAAATTGAATTGTTGCACTTGCTGCAAAAATTTTGATCGTTTTGCTTGTTATTGTAAACAGCGTACTAAACGCAGCAGCCAGATTCTTGTTGCATTTCAGCTGAATTCTATTTAGTGTTGAAAAAGTGTAAAAAGTTTCAAACGCAGTGTTGCCAGTTAGTTGTTGAGATAGGTATGCAGCTCACGAGAGCTGCGACAATATAATTTGTTTAGTAGAGAATAAATAATGTAGTTAATATTTTAGTTTGCATTATTATAATAATATTTAATATACATTTACTACTGTTATTAAATGTATTAAACAGTTATTAGGTCAGTTTAGCTCCAACAAATATTTTTATCCACTTCTTCGATTGCCAGCGTACTGTCCGTAACAGCTGTTAATTGGTATTTTGAACTTTTGTGAGAACGCGTGCTGCATTAGTTTTCACTTGTAATGCTAGTAAAAGTTTTATGTTGAGTTCGTGGAAAAAATGTCGTGAAAATCGAGTCCAATGGCAATTTGTGCTCACATAAACGACTCGTTAGATATTCTGTTATTATCAAGCAGCTGAACAAGCATCATGTCGACGGGCTTCAAATGCCGCAACTGCGGATCCAATGAGATCGAGGAGGACAATGCACGCGGTGATCGCGGTAAGCAAACAACCGACAGGCCATAGATTCCACAATTCTTCGACTTTAGACTTCTTGTGCTTTCAGTTTGCATGAACTGCGGATCTGTGCTGGAGGATTCGCTCATTGTCTCCGAGGTGCAGTTCGAGGAAATGGGCCATGGTGCCTCCGCCATTGGACAGTTTGTGTCCGCGGAGTCCTCGGGTGGCGCAACCAACTATGGCTATGGTAAATTCCAAGTTGGCTCCGGCACAGAGTCGCGCGAGGTGACAATCAAGAAGGCCAAGAAGGACATCACTCTACTTTGCCAGCAGCTGCAGCTGACCCAGCATTATGCAGACACAGCGCTCAATTTCTTCAAAATGGCGCTTCATCGACATCTGACACGTGGACGCAAAAGCACCCACATCTATGCGGCCTGCGTCTATATGACCTGTCGCACCGAGGGCACGTCACGTAAGTGTGCATAGATATTACTGTAGTCCCTTCAGAAGTACTTATTCAATCTCTGCTTACAGATTTGCTCATCGACATCAGCGACGTTCAACAGATTTGCTCCTACGAGCTGGGACGAACTTACCTGAAGCTGTCCCATGCTTTGTGCATTAATATACCATCCGTAGGTGAGTTTGAATTCAGACTTTTTATATACCCGAAAATATGAAATCGGGCTGTAATGATTTTGTTAAAATGCAACAGGTAGAAGAAGGCGTGGCTAACACCTTTAAGTGTATATATTCTCTATCAAAACGATGACCCAGCCCAGTCCGTCCGTCTATCCATCCTCCCGTCCGTCCGCATGTATGAACGCATCGATATCAGAACTTGCAAGATTTAGAGGTGTGAAAAGTATATAAATCTTATCTACAACGTTTATATTCGAGAAAAATCTAATAATATATTTTATTGATTAATAGTCGTAATACATAATTCATAGATTCATAAACAATATATAGGATAACATTTGTCTTACACATATGGTATATAAAAAGTTTGTTTTATTTTGCAAAAAATAAAAAATCAGTACAATTTTCAAGGAATTAAAAACTTGAATTCAAATATGATTTTTGCGCCGTGCAGCTCAAGAAAAAGATTCATGCAGATTCGTTTATTCGATATTAGGGGAAATCAAGTCTATAATTGGTTTATGTCTGGCTGGAAAATAGGCTTTTATATTACGTTTATAGAAATAATGCAACTACAAATGCACGCTACAAGAAATACATAGTTATATTTATAATTTTAGCGCGTATATGTATAGTATGTAATCTGTGTATGTTTCTGTTTAGTTGAGAAGAATTTGGCGATTACTAATGCTAATTAAGTGTGTAAATCTTTTTACGGTTAACTTGGCTTTCAAATTCGTACGCATACTTTAACATGGCGTAATAGACTCTTTCAAGTGTATATTGTGTATATATATAGGTTTAGTATATGCTGGCAAAAAATATTTCTGATATATATGTATGTATATTTATATATATGTATATATATTCGTGTTTTGCATTCAGTTGTTTATTTAGAATATATTTAGTTATCATTAGCTTGACTGATTGCCCGTTGTTTACTTGCTTATTGAAGATGCCTTCGATTACCTTATCTGCTTGCTTGCTTCGCAATGTCTCTTGGAACGTATATAGTATTAGTAATAGGTTTGGGTGTATATGGTCAACTTTTGTGGGTTTACGTTATCCAAAATTTTAAATAGTTTCTTTTTGTATGCATTTACCAACAGACTTTATATGTGTATGTATGTGTGGTTGTTTATATATATATATATATGTACTACGATAACTAGAGCACTCTACTGTATTGTGATTTTATAAGTGATAAGTGTATATATATAAATCTATATATATATGAATCTAATATCGCTTTTCTTAGAACTCCAATTTGCTTTGTTGTGTTGCACTGAAAACCCATGAGTTTCGATTTTGTGTTTGTTGTGGTTGAATCTGTGTTGGTCTCTTCGATTGCTGCTGCTGCTGGTGCTGTGGCTGCTGGCGATAGTAGCAGGCACCCTGCCACTCCGCACAGTACAGCTGTGCGCATCAGGTGTTGCTGCCATCGCTGCTGGCGCTTGTGCTTCCGACGGGCAGCTCATCGGCAGCGTTGTTAGCATTGTTGCTGCCATTGGCTGTGACTGTTCCATTGCTGCCGTTCGTAATGGCTGGCGTTGCTCCTATGGGCGTGGCGCAGACTGAGCTTGTGGGCGAGTTGAGCGCGGTGACTGCTGTCGGTCCGTAAAAGATCAGTTCGGGTATCTGGCCACCCTGCACGCCGGTGCCGTTGGTGCTCTCCGACGAGCACTGGAATTGGAATGTAACATTGCCCATGAGCACCTCAGACATGCCCTCTTGCCCGAAGAAGCTCAGCTCGTTGCCATCCAATATTACTGAGGCTGTGTAGTGACACTCCGGCTCTATCTGTATGGGATTCTCGAAGAATACGTGGAAAGTGTTGCTCGAGCCATCCGAAAAGAACTTTGTGTCATTCTCCGCCAGCGTGCGGCCCAAACGCTTCAGCTCAATCTTTACATTGTAGTTAGCTGCACCCGTCGACGAGCCGTAGAGCCCAAAGCCCACAATGAATATTCTGGCAAGGCAAGAAATACGTAGGTGAATAGCTGATTGATTTTAGGCTTTGGTTTGGTTTGACTTACCTGCGATCCACTGAGAACTGTATGGAGTCGCAGCGGCCTCGATAGCGCCACTGATTGGAGCGATAGGCGCACGATTGAAACCGATGGCAAACTTGAGTTTTGAGACCAGCACGCGGACGCGTGGGAAAGCTGAGAGTGGGCTTGATTTTTGCAGTGAAATGCAAAAACATGTCAATTGTCTCCTGGGACGTGAGTATGCCGGTTTGGGCAACGCCATTGGCGAACTCCTCCAGGCTCATTGTCGGTATGCGTATCAGATGGAGTGCCTGGCCTAGCACGCGGCGCTTGTTCGCCGACGTCTCGTCAATGCTCATCTTCTCGCAGGCATTCACGGCCCAATTGAGCGCCGCTTCAAATAGATGAATCTCCTTACAGTTTAGTGTCTCGCGCGACAATATCGATTCGAATGTTTTAAGGTCAATGTCTACAAAATCTTCGGACTTAACCGCCATCTCGGCCTGGGCATCTATCACTTCCCAGCAACGTTGCATCAGTTCGGGCTCCTCGAAAAGACGCGATTGACTGAGAAGTAGGCAGGCGTTTTTTGCCGTCAACTTGACTTCCAGATAGTTGACGCAGGCGCGCGCCAAGTGTGGCACAATATACTTTTTAGCTGCGTACAATGTGGCCAGTATGTGTTCAGGTTCCAGTTTGATTTCATCACAATAGAGATACCTGTGGAAGAAACATAATGCCAGAGCGTCTAGAATTGTTCACTCAGAGAGCTTTGATTGTCTCTTACCTTAGCAGCGTCAAGAAGGCTGTGGGCTCCACATCGGGTACCTTTATCTCCTGCTTGTTCTCCGCCAATCCGCCGTAAAACATGGCGTAAAACACTGAGCTGCCCGTGGCGAGAATGTATTTGTGTGCGGGTATGGTTTGAATGGGATCGAAATCTATTCAGTTTGGAGGAGATCAAAATTCAAATTGATTAAATTGGTTTCTTCTTCTGCGTGTTTCGGTTTTTTAACTCACCGAACTCGCTGCCCACGATGAACTTTACATCCGACAGCAGCTCATTGTTGAACATCGCTGCATTGCGCTCCAGCACGGTTGCCTTGCTGGCCTGCCAGTTCGGATCGGCCGTGTCAATGGCATTCGAGGCGCCAACGGCGGCATAGCTGCTATTGCTGCCCGCTGCACAGACGTACGATCCGCTGCCGCTGCTGGGCGTTGTTGTTGCAGTCGCCGCATTGGCTGCAGCCACCGCCGAGGCAATGGCCGCAGCTGTCGCTGAACTGGAGGGCAGACAGAATGTGGTCGGACTGCTGCCACTGTTGTTGCTATTCAATGCGCCAGGCGAAGCCAGCGGCGAGGATGGTGCACTAATCGGCTGTGTTATTTGTATATTGTGATCAGCGGCGCTGCCTGAACCCGGGCCCGGGGATGTGACTGCAGCACCACGTTGCTGCTGCTGCTGCTGTTGCTGTTGGTGGTTGTGCGGTGGCGAGTGCAAGAGGCCGTTGCCATTGTTAAGCGTCTCCACTGTAAAATGGAATAATTATAAATCATGCATTTGCAATATAGTTTTAGCATTATATCTAAACCATGGCCAACCAAACACCGCCAGTTTCTGCACAATTCGCTGCAGCATTTGCTAACCGCTTGACGGCGAGGCCTCACTTCCACGACTGTGCCAGCAGCCATCGATGCCCCCATTCGTCGTGGCTGCAACAGCTGCGGTCCCCTCCTATAATGCTCCCCCATGTCGGAAGCGAACGTAATGTGGAGCGTCCAAAAATAGCGGCTCTGCTGTTGCTGCTAAATCTGCAGCTCGCGACTTTTAGCACGGACCCCAAAATCTGCGTTTGCTATGTGTGTCTCTTTGATATTAATAATACTCTGCGTGTGCATGTGTACTTGTGTGTGCGTGAATTACTGATGAGAGACGATTATAAATTTTTCACTGTGCAGGCTTTTTGCATGTCAGAAATATTTGTACATTGTTATTATAATAATAATGGAGAACTAGATGATTCTATGCGTAAATAATCAATGATAAATAAACAAACCCCGCCTCCTTGCCCTTTCACTTCCTTCTATTGGTACTCAACATTCGTCGTTTATTTTGTGGAAAATCGATAACATACACAGTCACACACACACACATGCATATGCGCACATACACACACACGCACCTGCTATTTTGTCTATTTGGATGCATTTTTCTTACCATTAATCCAGCCGCCGTTAACCTGGGAATGTGACATGGATTCTTGATTGCGCTTATTTGTCGATTTCAATGAGAATCGATTTAGTGCGCTGTTGTTATTGCTGCCAGTATTGCTATTATTATGATTATTGCTGCTGCTGCTGCTACTGGCCATGACTACGTTTTGTGTTTGTATTATTTGAACAGCAGCCAGAGAGAGATAGGGAGAGATAGAGTGGAAAATTTGGAGCGCTATGCAAAACAACTCTTGTCTGCAATAACTATTTGTTACCACTAATGTTTTACTTTTGATTGATTGCACTCAATGCTATTTTAATTAACTGACGGCATTTGTAATGCCATTTTAAGAATTAAACTAATCTGCGTATATCGGCTTGAGAGAACTTGCAGCAGTCGGCAGATTAAAACGCAAATCGATAGACAGTGGCGGTAAGACGATATGCGATCCACACACAAAAACAACATCCACAACAGCGATGCATTTGTCTGTTAACAAGTGATATATCAACCAGCTTTTGTGTTTTTGTGTGAGCGCGTGTTTTGAATGCGAATTAGCTAAATTTCAATTTACTTTGGATTTGCGTCAGTTTCGCAAGTTTCGCTTTGAGCCGCAATTCATTGATTATATCATGGCCGCGGTTAATATGTATTTCCGTCATGCCAATTTGAAGCGCAGACTGCGCACTCGCGCACTTCCCTCTGTCCCATATAAAAGCGTCAATGCGTACGTGAGCCTTAAATATTACCACAGCCTTGTGTAGCAGCTGGGGCCAGCATCATGTACATATTAGCCCATGCTTGAAGCTTGTAAACTTGACGCATATTTTGTGCTTGAATACGGCTATTGATTATGGCCCGGCTGCGCATATTTAATATGACCACCAAAAATTTGAACTTGAAATCGATTTGCTTGCCAGAGTTTGGTCATCGCTGCTGTCACTGCTGAAGGTTTGTCGATTTCTTACCATACTAAAAATCACACATACACACACTCAACAAATCTTTACAAATCGAACACGCACACGCACATCTAACAAAAAAAAAAAAAAAAACAAGTTTTTGCTTCTGTGCAGTCCGTCGACTGCGAGTTTGGGCCATGAAAATAAACAACAACAAAATGTTGTTGACCTTTGCGTAAACGAAAACTCATTTCGGCAGCTTTTCCTACAATTTTCACACAATATGTTGAGTACTTACTGTTAGATTGGCGATGCTGATATTGTTGTTGTTGTTGTTGTTGTGGCTCGGGCGGCGGCATTTCCTCGTTTTCCGGAACGCGCGCAGCGTATTCCGGCTCATAGTTGTGCGCATAGGCGCTGCCCCAATGGCCGGCAAAGTCGTCCTCTTCGAGCGTCAACAGATGATCCAGCACCTGGACGCCGCGTTCGAGGGGACCATGAAATTTATTAATTAGCTCGGAGAGACGCAGATTGAGGCCGTAACTGGCGCCGTTGACGCCACTTGGCGTCCTCGTGTCGATCGCCCAATAAAATAGATGACGTCCCAGATGACTGCTCAGATGGTTTGCAAAGGCCTCGATCATCTTTCCCTTGGCATCATCTCAGCCCCATTTAACATTTTCCGACTCTGGCACTGCAAAATGGAATAGAGCGAAGATTTTGAGGTTAGATTATGTAAACTAACAGTCACTGAACTTGCACTCGCTCTCTCACTCTGCTTGTCTCTCTCTCTCTCTCTCTCTCTCTCTCTCTGCTCATCTAACATTGCCTGTTTCTTTAACCCCAAATCTCGATTTACACTTTCACTTCCAGTTCCCACTTCCACTTGCCATTTTCATGTCTATTTCCACACGCATTTCGGATTAGCTACAGGAAGTTATTGAAATTTGGCTCGGCCTTGGCATTTTTTTTGTTTGTTTTGTTTCTCTTTTTCATGTCTCATGTAATGCGATCTGTTCGCGTTTGCTTTCGTTTTTCCCAGTCATTTCTGAGGGAGAATCCACACCTGTCGTCGACGCGCTGCCTTTTCAGATTATGCAAGCAGCCACGTTTAATTGGCAGCAATGCGAAGTCCGTAACCAAAACAAAACTGCGACACCCACACACAAACACACACACACACACAGAGAAAGAGAGAGAGATACACACACACACACACAGATAAAGGCAAATATTGTGGTGTCATGCTGCGCTTTGGTGCTGTCAGCAGCGCATGCGAGTGTGCGTCGCGACGCTTCACAATCAGCGAATAGCAATTGCCACGCCCCCCTCTGCTACGCCTCAGATCTAGCAAATGATTTGCCAAGACCGAGTGGAATTTTTGGTTAGCGCTTGTTTCCGGGGTGACCAGCGCATATCTGAGCAGATCTAACATTCAATTAGCTGATTTATTTATATGAAATAATTGAATTAAGTTCCAAAAGAGCAGCTCTGCCTAAAGTTCTTCTATAGCATAAAGATTAAATAAATATAATTCATAATTCATATGAAGTCATATGTTTATTTTATTTTAGACAATGTGGTATAGATCTTTCACTGTTTCCTATTCTTAATCTTAATCATTTTCAATTTTCAATACCTAAAGCATAGTAACTATTTTTAAATTACATTTTATTTATTTATTTTGATCTTAAATATATTCTTAGATTGTTTGGAATCCATTTAAATTTATAAACCTAACAACACAGTTGATAAAGTATTGTAGATCAAACCCCATGAAGCCGAAATAGATTTTCTTATATTTACTAGCTATATCTACGGTAGCACATAATACCCTCTTCTTGAGGTAGGTCGTAGGGTATACTACAATTATTTTAATTAAGTAAAGCTTTTTATATTGTACATGCATACAGATTGAGTCTTTATAAAGGCAGTTCTGAATCATATAGGTATATCCCTCTATGTATATTATATATTATGTATGTATATACTCTATATATAATATATGCGCGTATGCCAGAAATGCAAAATGCATTTCGTTGCATCTGACAGCAAAGTCACGTTTAGCATGCAGCAGACATAGGCTTAATGTTTTTTACCTTTTCTACCTTTTAAAAATCAGATATACATATGCATATAGGAAGTGTATGAACGTGAAACTGACGATCTTTATTTAGTATCGTTAACTAGATTAGGTAGGCTAATAAACTTACTGTCTGTTTGGCTAAATAGTCTACATAAATACATACATATGTAACTTATATAGAATGGATCATATTGAATTCATCGAATCAAGATGACATAATATAATAAATAAATAATAATTCCAAGTATGAATAATTAACGTAGATAAATATATAAATATCGTATTAATTTAACATGTTATCGTGTCACGCATGATTATCTCTTCTTTATCGAATATTTCTAATGCTGCTCAATTTTGTGCTATTGCAATAGTATTAGTGTGAGGCTGAGAGCTTGCATGGAGCTGTAAAAATATAATTCGAGTGAATTAGCTGCTCTTCTTCTTTTTCTCCTTTTTACCTTGCATACTCTAATTCGCACTCTGTGTGGGAGAGAGAGAAAAATAGCTCCTGCTAAACGTAGCTGCGACTGGAGATGAGTGTGAGGGAGATGACCATATAGGCCTCACTCAAACAGGGTCGTTATGATTGTCAGTGGACAAAGAGAAGCGACTAGAAATTGTTTGTCATTCTGCATTCTGAAAGCACATGGTGTGAGAGCAGTCTAGTGAAAATTCTTTATTTCGAAGTGTTTGTACAAAATAAAATTAAAATGGATGGTAAGCAAATTGAGAAATACTAAACATACATACATAAATCGATATACATATGAATATTTAAATTACACACAGGCAGCAGCATATCAAAATTGTCTTATCTAAAATAATTACCAAGAATAATACATACATACATATACATATGTAAATCATATAGCAAACATATTTTACAGGGTATTTGTACTTCTGTCTACTTATGTTTCATTCCCCTTTTTGATTGTTTATGTACATTTGAGTTAATTTGTTGTTGTTGTTATTGTTGTTGTTGTGCTCCGCATTGGCTTTTGCAGTTTGTAAGCGCATTTGAAATTTGCGCTTGCATTAACTTTGCGCGCCCTTTTCTTAATTTATGTATTTCTTTTTGGTACGGGTTTGCCTGGCGCTCGCTGTTTTCATTACATTTTTTTCATAGCCTCTTTAATTGCGAGTGTCGACCCACTTTGACCACGTCGGGTCAGACCGCAGGCGACCCATAGACAAAGCGACAGACGGACAGAAATAAGACTAAGACAACAACAACAACGACGAAGACGACGACGACGACGACGACGTCAACGGACCCAGAGACCCCAAAGAGACCCCAAAAAACCGACGCCCGCGTAACACTTTCGATTTTTATTTCCTCATTACACGCGCACCATGCAAAACAAAAGCAAAAAGACAACAACAATATATAAATATATATGTATATATAATATATATAAGAGTTAAGAAAAAAAGTGAAGACTTGACTCTTTTTCTTGTGGCTTTTTTTTTTTAGCTGCTGAGTTGGTTTTGCTGTTCGCTTTGTGGGCCACTTTAAGCAAATATATCTCATTGCATTTTCATGTTTCAGTACAAATTGTGCAATCGCAACGCATTTGCGCTGATTGGCAAAAATATGGTAAGCAGAGCAGCGATTCGTTTTACCTGACTTCATCAGTTATTGATACACAAAAGCCAAAAGCTTGGCCTGAAATCTAAGCCATCGCTGTGCCACAGGTGAGCGGACGGGTTCATTCATGCTCACGTGGCTGTTGATTTGATGATTTTACACTTTAATTAATGACTGCTTGTCAGATCGTTCAGTTATTGCTGCTTTAAGCTTTATGGCTCGTAGAACCAACAGGGGTTTACTTTCATTGCAGTTTTCGTGTACAATTTTGAAATGTTTTGTTTATTAGCTTATATACATATGTAGATCGATGTATTTCTTAGTTGATTTCTGAAAAATTTATAGTGTTCGCTTTCATAGCAATATATTTATATATATATGTCTGTATTTGTATAGTGGATAAAAAACACTCTAAAACTTCATCAAGCAATATTGTGCAGCCCGAACATCAAAATCTATTGAGTAGATCATCATATTTCGTATTATATTAGAATTTTTATTTTGAGGTTTCGCTCTTTGAAACAAAAATAATTATTAGAGAAAATCAGTATTTATTTGCAAGATAAATGTTCCCATTATATAACTATTTTAAATAGAAGATTTCGCTCTTGGGCGTGATGATGGCATGAATCGCTGTAGCGCAATAAATAAAAATAAAAATCTTCAGCTCTTGTTTACAAAACTTAAAGCAAAAGAAGTAGGTAAAAACAATGCTAAAAAAAATATCAGATCACTAATTTGATTTGCTTAAAAAAAAACTTGTGTCTAAAAGAAAGATAAAATGATTAAGTAGAATCCCAAAGACAAACAAATTCCTGAGACCCAAAAGCTAGTTTAAACTAAGTAAATAAATGAGTTCTTATTCAGACATTTATTTCTCGCAATTCCATATTGAAAAACAAAAATTAAAATCTTTAGCTGACTTAAATATATATTTTTATAGATCTAATTTGTAGAGCTAGCCAGAAAATGAATTTGAAATCAGATTCTGGCAACACAATTCATGCGCAAAAGCATTTCCACGAAAGAAAATTACGTGCGCTTGGCACAGAACTTATTCAAGTTCTTTGTGAGCTAACAAATTTCAATGAAATTCTCTATATGTTCTATTGGATATCTAGCAAACCCCATAAAACTGAATAACTCTTTAGCATATTTGTTAAAATTTACATAAAACTAAATATAAAATTTAGACTGCAAAGACGTAAGAAATATGATGTCATAGCTAGTTTGAATATGTTTAAAATCGATGTGTTTGACAGGCGAAAATTGATTAGTTAGAAGAGACAGAATTGAGAATCTGAAAAGAGTATTCCCCGCTATGGATCCTAAGATTGTAACGCTTAAACAGACTAACGCCAACAACAAATATATATAATAATAATGATATATGTATTTCATTTTAATCAAATGGTATTGTTACTAGAAAATTCCATTTTGAATGTCTTCAAGGTAATAAAAGTTTGTGTTTTGAACTTTTTGGGTGAAATTGTTGTTTCAGGTCTTCTCCATTTTCAGTTTCGCATTCAACTAGCATTGTTTGTTGATTTGTTTAACGAATTTATTTGATTTTGAATAAGTTAGCGCTTATGGCCGATGCAGAATCAGGGCCAGGGACAACTCAGCTCCCATATGCTCCATAAATGAATATATAAACGTATTAGCTTAGCTCTTCAAAGCTGCCCTGACGATTAATTTTTAGAGTACCTTATGTGTGATCTTAGCTCATCTTTTAGTCATTGTCGCTTAGCATTTGGTTTTGTATTTTTCTGACGCCTGAATCCGAGTCTGAGTCTGAGTCTGAGTCTGAGTCTGAGTCTGAGGTGTATCTCAAAGGTGTTGTCAAATTACTTAATGCCTCGTTTCGAGTGCCCTTAGGTGGTTTCGCAATCACCCAGCTAGTAGGTCTGTCAGTCTGTCAGTCAGTCAGTCAGTTAGTCAGTTAGTCAGGTGTTTGTCGGTTGGGCCTTGCGGTTTAGACGCTTTGATTTGCAGATAATTTTATAGACATTAGTGTGCAGTTTTTTCTCTTTTCTTGTATATTTTGAACATGAGCAACAATCTAGTCGCTTTAAATATTTCTCTATATGCAATTACATGTATGTACATATGTATATATCCAATTTTGTTTCGCTTCTTTTTTTTTTTTTTGGTAAGTCATGCTGCATTTTGTCTTAATGACTTGCCGACTTGGCTTTGTGAAGTCTTTGAAAGGCATTTCGCAATGGGCCCAGAAAATAAATAAAAAAAAAAAAAAAACCCCAACGCCGCGATTTACTTAAGTTCTTTATCGAGATCAAATGATTCGCATAAATTTGTTTATCATCTTCACTCGACGGTCTCTCAGGCCATGTATTTTGTTAAATTGATACACTGATATTATTATTTGTTGCTGAAACCGGTTCTTAAAGCTCAATCACTTGGCTATTCTATGTCCGCCACTTTGAATTGTCATCAGGTTTTTGGGCTATTCAGCAATGCTGTGGGCTCTTCCTCTTCTATTTTAGTATTATTTAATATTTAGACATTCATGTCTCAAGTTGTGCCTGCTTTGCGTGCGGAATTTCAATGAATTATTTGCCAACGAGAATAAAGAGACAGTTTTTATTTTATTTTTACTTTGTCTATGGTTCGGCGGCTCTGACAACGGGTGGGGCAGATTCGCAATTGTGGTTGCTGTTGTTGTTGGTGGTGGATGGTTCTCAAACTAAATGGAATCGTTTGTCAATATGGGAAGTTGTGCTGTGCTGCGTTGCCATGCCCAAAACTACAATCAACAAAAACACCTCAGCAAATTAGCCATAATTAAATATTGTTAAATTACACAGCTCAGCTTAAGTTGATTACACAAAGCTTTAAAAACTTGGGAAAATCGCATTATATGCATATGTATATATATATATATATATTATATAAAGTACTATTAAATCTAGTATTATATAGTATAAATATAGTTGAGACTTTGTAGTGTTGCTAAAGGAATATTTGTTGAAATGTATATTTAGTGTGCGAATTCGCGTTGAGCTTTCACGATTGTTGCATAGAGAGTTCATTCTAAATACAATTGCTATTTGTTCTAGAAGTCGACTGACATGTGATGCACATCATAGACAGTTAGTAAAGCTTTTATAGAACTTTGTCGGACTTTTTAATTATGTGTGAAATCATTGAAAGTATGGGGATTTAGAAGACAAGGCAGCTTCTTTAAGAATTTTAAATTATTTAAATTTTGATAGACAAGGAAAAGCATTGTAAATCTGTTTACAGTCGACTCTCGATAATATGTTCCCTGTTGATAAATAAGATAACAAATTCTATCCCCTTGAACAAAAATTCCTTCTCTATAATTTTAACGGAATCCCTAGCTTTTCCGAATTATCGGTACTCGAATGTATTAGAATGAATATAGCAGAAAACTTTTAATATATCAGCTTGAAATATAATAAAAAATGAAATGAGTGGAATTAAATATGCACATTAACGACTAGAGAAGAATTTATATCAATATTATAAGTTCCAATATTTGAAGACAGAAAAAAGAAAGACGAAATAGAGCAGGCCTCATCTAACTTGGCTGTTGCTACCGCTCCAGAATATGCATAAATGATTTATAGAGTAATTTTATTATTTATATATAATAGAAACATTTTACACTGTGTATCAATTTTCAATGAGTATATAAAGAACACATATCAAAGACTGTGTTACATCAGCAATACATTTTTTTCTAAATGACAGCCAAGCAAAGCCGGGTGATTGGCACACCTTTTGAATATGCCTTAGAATTAGTAATTAGTGTAAAATTAACTTAAGGCTCGACTAAAGTATGCAAGTGCCATTGAGGCAGCACAAGTAAGTGCTCATTAGACTCTGTGAGGACTGGGAGGGGAATCACAATGAATGAGCGTTCAATGAATTGTCAAAAATAAGCTTAGATCACAATTTGCGTGTTCAGCTAGCTATAGATAGTTAGGGTGGCTCAACATTCTGATCGAGTGGTGCGACTCGTACGACTTACGGCAAAACTTTGAACCTTATTTTTGTTAGCATATACTAAAGTGTTTAAACACAAGTTTTATTTATATTTTTTCTAGCACTTTCTTTATATTTCTGTTTTTTTTTTTCGTTTTCTGTTTTAGCCGGCTTTCGAAACCCTTTTGTTGATTTTGTTATGCCTTTACTCGGTCAACTGCTTCTTTGTTGTATTTTTGTTTATATTGACGTCATTAATATTGATAAACTATTATTATTTCTGTATTAACAATATGTGTCAATGGGCAGAGAGAGAGAGAGAGAGAGAGCGAGAGAGAGTAGACAGTGTGGGAGTGAGAGCGCGTGTGCTGAATGTTAATTATTTTGATTTACAGCCGGTAAAATGATAATTAAACACTTTATTCTTATTTATTATTTATTTGTTTGGGTCTTTTAATTGCAAAGCACTTCACTGCGCTGAGAACTTTTGTTTGCTGCTTATATTTTTTACACAATTTTAGTTATTTGTTTATACACATATACATGTGTGTGTGTGTGTGTATATGTATGTGTAAATTTGTTTGCATTTGCACGCACTTTGCCGGCTCTCAGCTTAATTGCACATAAATTAAAGCGTCAACAGTAGAACACGCTTGTTGTTATTTATGTTTCAACGATTTCTACACACAGCACACATCAAATTTAACTACATATATTTATATGTATAAAAAAAAATTACAAATTTTATAGAAATCTCTTTACATGTTGTTTATTTTTATTTTATTTGCGCATGCGCGTCGATCGGTTTTGCTGCTGCTGCTGCTGCGGTTGTTGCTTGTTCGCGAGCCAACAAACGAATTCGTAATGAGCCACGATGACAGCCACGATTCAGCTGCTTGACGATCGACGTCTTGTCGCTCAGGTGTTTAGCCTCTCAGGTATTTCGAGCTTGTGAGAGAGAGACTCATTCAGAGTTTCAGAGCATAAATCGCATGGGAGATTTGAGTAGAGTTTCTTATGTGAAGCCAAATGTCTTGTAGAGTGTTAATAAAATATTATTGTTTAGCATTTCAATTTCGGTTTTATGCTCGGCTTTGAAAAGCGTTAATTTAATTTATGAAATTTGAATTTGAGATCAGTCAGAGCTAGTCTATATGTATGTATATATGTATGTAAACAAATATATAATACAATTTATTATATTTTTTTTATTTATTTTTTAAAGAGGCAGAGCTAGTAAAAGAAGGTATATATGTATGTATATAAAAATATATAGCACATTTTATTTTTTATTTATTTTGTAAGAGGAAGAGATGTATTAAAAATATATATTACAATTTATTTTTAATTTATTATTATTATTATTATTTTTTTTTTTTTAAGAGACAGAGCTAGTAATAAAAGGTATATATGTATGTATATAAAAATATATAGAACAATTTATTTCTTATTTATTTTTTAAAGAGGCATAGCTAGTAAAGGCAGGTATATTTTGTATATAAAAATATATATTATAATTTCTTTTTAATATATTTTTTAAAGAGGCAGAGCTAGTAAAAGAAGGTATATATGTATGTACATAAAAGTATATATTATAATTTATTTTTAATTTATTTATTAAAAAGGCAGAGCTATTAAAAGCAGATGTATGTATGTATATACAAATATATATTACTATTTATTTGTTTTTTATTTATTTTTAAAAAAGGCAGATGTAGAAAAAGAGGTACATATGTATGTATAGAAAAATATATAGCACTTTTTTATTTTATTTATTTATTTATTTTATTTTTTTAAGAACCGAGAGCTAGTAAAGAAAGGTATAATAAATAATACAATTTATATTTAGTTTATTTTTAAAATGCATTAACAACCTGAGAGCTATCATTATTTTAATATTTTTTAAAAGCCATATAAATAACATCTAATTAGAGCTATGAATGATATTTATAATACATATATATATATATATGTATATAATAATATATAATAACTTTAATGAGTTTATTTATAAGCGCATCTCAGCTTTAATTTCTAATTCTGGCTTAGCTCAATTAGCTTTGTTATGAAATTATGGCTTGGGAAAACCCCGGCCTTTTAAGTATCTGTTTAATGTTTGCTTCAACTTCTGTTGTTTTTTTTTTTTTTTTATTTGTTTGGCCAAATGTTTAGCCTTAACTCTAGCTCCAGTTCCAGTGACACAATTTTGAAAGCTGAGCTTAATTCGTTGTTAATTGATTAGGACAGAATGCTGAAATCGAAGGTTGCTGGAATCGGTTAACTTGTAGCCAAATATTCCAGTCGCACGGCTAGTTAATAATTAATCGTGGCTAAATTAAATAGCAATTAGGCCGTCGCGTTGAGTTAATTGCGTCTTGGTAAGCGCTTGTCCTAAATTACTGGCAATTTTGCAAGGGCAACAAAGTGTTGGCCCGTCAATAGGCGGGGGCGGGGCAGGGCAGGGCAGGGCAGGGCCACCCAAAAGGGGTTGCGGGTGTTGCGTAACACGCCCAAAAACGATAATTGCTGTCATGACAAACGTAAAAATAAAGTTTAAATAATAATAATTAGCCGGCTCCTGCGCGGACAGGGAAACATTAAGAAACCATTAGCAGCAGCAGCAGCAGCAGCAGCAGCAGACATTTGTGGCCTCCGCTCTGGCTGTTAAATAGTGAAGCTACTGCAACAGCTGCTGCTGCTGCTGCTGGTTGAGTGGGTCTGCTGCACAGAAGGGTCAATGCAGTCGTCGAGAGTCGAGCAGCGACAACGGCATCATTTTTCAAGTGCCACCACTCGGCAGTCGCATGAGTGCGGGCGGCTTGACGGGGCGTGGCCGGGTTGCCTCAAATATGCGCATTCATTAGGGTTTAATAAATATTTTTTTTGCGCGCACACTTGCTGGTCGCTTTGAAGAGCGGCAAGTGGTCAAAGGGTCGATTGGCGTCAACGTTTAGCAGCTGCCTCAGTGTGTCAAGTTGTGGCTCAAACAAGGCTTAAGGACTACTATGTGAACAGACACTCACACATATATACACAGCTCGGCTAGTTTTGGCTGCTTTATATTCGCTTTGTTCAATGCAAATTTTGTAGCTTCAGATTGACGGTCAATCGCTCGCATCGCACGCTTGTCAAATATTAGCACCGTCGCAAGGTCGACTTAGTCCAAGTCCATTGTGGACTTAGTGTTTTGTATTTGATATTTGATATATGTATGGTATTTGGCGTTCATGTTTGTGCTCTTCACACTCTTTTCGCACAACATTTTCAATTTTTCCAGTGCGTTTTGTGCACAGTTTATGATGCGGCTATGGCCTAACTAGGCCTGACTTGGCTTGACCAAATACTAATTACTGCACGCTGTGCTGTCTTACCTATTTTCCATGCCAGTTCCAACTAATTACCGCACTAATAAGCAAACAGTAATGGCCCAAAGAGCATAAACAATGCGAGTCACAGGCAACGTGACGTATGCGCAATATTTTTCAAAATCTATCGCATGCTATATTCAAAATATACCAAACCTCTCACTGTCTCTCTCGCTCAGTCTCACTCTGTCTCTGTTGTGCTGACTTGGCTGGCCTCTCTCGATTGTCTCCGCTCTCTTTCTCTCTCGGTTGCTGTTCTCTTTCGTGACTGCGCTCAATGCCAATGCGTCTTGTAAAAGTTGAATGAATTAAAATATATATATATATATATATATATATATATATATAAATCGTCTTGGCGTTCGGGTTCAAGTTTGTTTTTCGGCTGTCGCTTGGCCGGTTATTGGCTATTTTCGATTACATTGCTTAGAGCCGCTTTGAAGGTCGCCGAACAAGTTCTTCTGCTGCGGAATGTTATCAATGTATGTTGACCGTCAGCCTCGGCAGACAAAAAACAAAAAAACAAAAAGACGATAAAACAAAACGAAAACAAAAACAAACTTGTTGCTGTTGCAGTTTTCTGTTGTTTAACGATTTAATTGACGAGTTCCTCATTGCATTATTGTAACGCCTTTTGCAGATCCCTGTCTGTACATAATGCGCTTCGCCAACCGCCTGCAGCTGGGTGCCAAGACCCACGAGGTGTCCATGACGGCGCTGCGCATCGTGCAGCGCATGAAGAAAGACTGCATGCACTCGGGACGACGGCCCACCGGACTCTGCGGCGCCGCTCTCTTGATAGCCGCGCGCATGCACGAGTTTAGTCGCACCATAGCCGATGTGATCGGCGTCGTTAAGATACACGAGTCGACGCTGCGCAAGCGTCTCTCCGAGTTCGCCGAGACGCCGTCGGGCGGCCTCACGCTGGAGGAGTTTATGACCGTCGATCTGGAGCGTGAGCAGGATCCGCCCTCGTTCAGAGCGGCGCGTATCAAAGACCGTGAGCTCATACAGAATGTAAATATACCCCTCTCAAAATATTATCCACCAGAGCTAACTATCTTTATTTTATACAGATTGGCGTGCACGAGCTAACGGAGCTGCAAAAGGAGATCGATGCGCATTTGGAGAAGGACATCAACAAGTATACCGAGAGCATGCTGCGCAGGGTGACTAAAGGCAAAGTAACGGCTGCGTCGATACAGGAAAAGTCGGACAAGTTTTCGCAAAAGTCGGAAAAAGAACTGGAGCTGGAGGAGTCTAGACAATTCATTGAGGCTTCCAATGCGGAGGCCATCAAGGAGTTCATTGCCAACAACACGGACTCGGAGACGGATCTGGAAACGAAGCCGCATACGGCCATGTCGAGTGCCATGATTGAGGGACTGCGGCCCGACATCGAAGCCATTTGCCGTGTCACCGAAAGTGACTTGGAGGACGTGGAGCGGGCCAAGCAGCCCATGGAGACGGAGCTATTTACTGACGACTTGAATGACGAGGAGCTGGATCAGTATGTGCTGACTGAGGAGGAGGCCGACACCAAGCTGAGCATGTGGAACAACCTGAACGCGGAGTTTCTGCGCGAGCAAAAGGAACGCGAGGAGCGCATGGCCAAGGAGCGCGAGGAGGGCAAGCCGGAGAAGAAAAAGCGTAAGCCGCGCAAGAAAGTCATTGGACCATCGTCCACAGCTGGCGAAGCCATTGAGAAGATGCTGCAGGAGAAGAAGATCTCTAGCAAGATAAATTACGACATTCTAAAAACCCTCACAGAGGGCATGGGCTCCCTTACGGGCGATAGCGAGCCCTCAGTGGAGGCGCCCAAGCCCAAGACGTTGGAGGAGCTGGCCCAGACGCCCGCCATTGTGGAGGAGGGTCCGATTTCCAGTAAGCAGAGCCGCGGCAAGCCGAGCTACGACATGCCAGGACCCAGTCGAAAACGCGTCAAACTGGAGGCCGGCTTGCCCGTCAGTCAGCCAGATGAGCAACTGGAAACGAAGCCAGAGATCACGCTGGAAACAGGTAAGCTAATGGCTTCACTTGCATTGCTGAGAAACTTATTGCTCTATCTCTGCTATTTCAGACGAGTTGGACGAGGATGTCGCAGAAGATGAAGCTGATGCCGAGCCAGAGCCGGAACCAGAGGCTACGCTGCAGGATATGCTAAACCAGGGCGCTGGCGATGAGGACGACGAGTACGGCTACGGCTTCGACGAGGAAGAGGAGTACTAGCCACAGCGACGAGGGCACGACATGGCATTTAGCTAGCATTATGGCACATTCTGTATGGTCGCTTTTATACACAAATTGATAATCAGCAACTACTCATAATCTAATTAAATTAAGCCTTTAAATCTACAGACATCTTTTCCATCATATTCCACGTCTATTTCTTGCTGCACTCTGGCACTTGTTGCAGTTTCTTGTTCTCCTTTTTGCGTGTTAGCAGCCATTAAATCATCGGCCCTGCCCGGCGGCCTTAGCGCAGCCATTTACATGTTGAAGCCGTGTTGCCGCTGCCTGCTGGCACTGCTCGAGTGGTATAAGGGCGGCGGAGTCGAGGTTTTTGCTGCCTCTCTGTTGCTAGTTTGCCTCTAATTGTTGGCGCTGCCGTGGCGCGCCTGCAAGTGCTGCAAATAAATATTTCACTCTTAATCATGTTTTGCACTCGCTGTGCACTGTGCGCGCGCGCTTGCCTTTGTGCTTCAGCTTGTGTTGTTTTTGTACCATAGCGCCCTGGGCGGCCAGACGACAGGCAGCCGGGCAGCCGGACAGCCAGTCGGCCGACCAGCCAGGAACTTGACTTGGCCTCACTGCTTCATGGCTTCACGGTTTCACGGTTTCACGGCCTGGAAGACTGTTGAGTGCCAAGTGCCCGGCAATGAGCTGTTGGGTCCTTGGACCACTTGTCTTTGCGATTTTATAGTTATTATGTTGTAATTAGTGTTAATTTAGTTGCTTCCCGAACTTGGTGAACAATTCGCAAAGTGCTTCATACTTTCAGGCAGCTGCAATATATCAAAATCTATTTTAAAGCTGCAGCTGACACGGCTTTAGCTTTTGAATAGTTGAAATTTTAAGCAGATTAAGGAAAGGGAGACAAATCTATATGTAATGTGCAGAAATAGAAATATATTAAATATAAGAAACGACACAAATTGCATTAAATATAAGAATATTATTAATTTATTATTATTATAATTATTATTAATTAATATTCAGCGGACAGAACTAAGCAGTCGATGACAAATTAAAATTAAAATTTTTAAACCTATTCAGAATATTAAAAAAAATATATATATAAATTAAAAATAAATTAATTAATAATTAATATTTATACATATAATTTGTTTCAAAAAGTTTTTATAAAAATTAATAAAAATAATTTTAAATGATAATACAGAAGATCTGGAAATACTTAGAAGAAATACTTACTGTATTATCATTATCAACATGATGCTTATTCATAAAAGCTTGTTGAAAGAAATTATATATACATACATATGTCATACTTATTCAATTATTTATATAAAAGCAAATTAAATCAAATCAGTGTTTTCGAATAAATAAAATAAAGTATGTATGTCCTCTAAGTATATTCTATAAGTATTTCCTCTAAGTGTTTTTGCTAAGAATTTTCTTTAAGCATTTCTTCTAAATAAGCATATAATCTATTCAATTATTTATATATAAAAGCAAATTTATTTAATTCAAATCGGAGTTTTCGAATAAAAAATATAAATATTTCTTCTATGTATTTCCTATAAGTACATATATTCTATAAGTATTTCCTTTAAGTGTTTTTGCTAAGTATTTTCTTTGAGAATTTCTTCTAAGTATTTCTACTAAGCATTTCCTCTATTCAATAATTTATATATAACAGCTAATTTATTTAATTCAAATAGGAGTTTTCGAATAAAAAATATAAGTATTTCTTTTATGTGTTTCGTTGTTTTTGTATAAAAACATTTGTATGTATTTCTTTTATGTATTTCTGCTAAGTCTATTCTACAAGTATTTCCTCTAGGAATTTTTTCTAAGTACTTTCTTTAAGCATTTCCTCTAAATATTTCTTCTAAGTGTTTCTACTAAGCATTTTCTCTAAATCATTATTGCTTAACTAAACGCAAATTATATATTTGCATACTCTTTTAAGTATTTCTCCTAAATATTTACATTTTTCTTCTAAGTTTTTACCTTCCATTTTTCCTCCACGTATTTCTTCCAAGTTTCCTCTTTGGTAGTTAATGCTTCGCAGAACGATGATCATCTATGATCATTAATGATCATTAAAGAGTTGCACACACTTCACTTCACTTCACAGCACTGCACGACTGACCCCCACCAGGCCTGGACGACTGAAGACTGACTGAAGAAATGCTGCAGCTGCTGCCCTTTATATACGGCCACTTTCACTCACTCTCCAAGTAGCTCTCAAATGTTCAGCTCAGGTAGAGGTTCTTGTAGTCGATCTTTAAGTGACCAATCAGAACGCTCTCTGCTGCTGCGAGCATTCTAACTTCGTTTTACTCAAAAATAAATACTGCTGCATACATGCAAACAATTTAAATGATCTTCTGTAGCTCTTCTTCGCCCAGACAGACAGAGAGAAAGACGTAGAGACAGACTGTGAGTTAGACAGAGAGACAGATACACAGACGAACATACGACCATATATTTATACAATATAATTAGATTATAATATAAATAGATTATGTATATTAATATTTATAATTTTTTAATGGCATAGACATAAAGAGTTATAACTATTTCAATAGCAAATGTTCAAACATGAACATACATAATAATAAAAATAGAGACAGTACTCGAATAACCTGCGCGTTATCCGACACAAAGTAATAAATATGTCATCCCTTAGTTGCAGCGACCAATGCAGCGTCTAATATATGTAAATGTAACGTGAGCCTGGGCCCAAAGATTCAAAAAAAGGGACACTTAAGTAAACATCTGGGCACTTGTTGTGTGAGAAAATGCACCCTTCCAGTGACTGGAAGTAGTTTTAAGAGTCTCTGTTAGGTATATAAGAACTAGGATTTTAAGCAATAAAGAGTTCAGTTAACATCTTGAATTCGGCAAATGTGGAGTGTTTTTCTTTTTAACGCTCTAACAGCAAACCTATTCAATTGAGCGGCGCTGTGCAAATATAAATACATCAGAATTTGCTAGCGATTATGAAAACTATTTCTTCGGCTTATTGCGAAAAGTTTTAATTGAAGCTAAAGGATCTATGCAGGATAAGGATAAAGTTGTATCTAGACTGTGTATATATATTATACAATATATGTTTGCCAGTTGTTGCTCTAGTCTTGTAATGGGTTTATGCTGCTGCGCTGATAAACGACTTTGTTGTTGCATGTGCCGTAGGATGATGAGGTCGTAAATATTAGCAATGGGTCAAGGAGTTGGACAAATTTTGCGTGCATTTAATGCCTGAATGGTAATTTGCATAAGCGGCGGGCTTTAAGCAAATGATTAATAAAACGCACACGCTTCGAAGCCTTTAGCTTCGAGTGGCAGTTTAAGCAAAGTGGGCGTGGCAGCGGCAGCGGCAGCACTGACTGTGACAGTGGCTTAGCTGGCCCACGGCCAACGGGCAACTTCAAATAATAATGTCAACTGTATGCACATGTAAATCCAGCTAAATGTGACAGCCAAATGGCAATTAGTAGTAAGACGACGCTCTCGACCCGCCGGCCACTTGAAAGTTGTACGCCAAAGTGTGTGCTGTGTGTGTGCTGTGTGGGTGTGTGCAAAGAATTGTTTTAATAGTTCGCAGCAAAGCCTTTGATGTGCATAATTCTAGCATAATCCCTTCATTAATAATTAAAGCCATAAATTTTTAAACATTTCATGCGCAGCACAATGCCCGTTGATGCCTTTGTAACTGTCGGCTCTGCTGTGGTGCTTTAATTAAAAAATTCTTCAGCACACACACACATATATACATATATATAAAGATATGTAAATACATGTTTACTTACATGTATTGTATAATGACTGCATTTTATAGTTGCATATATTTTAATGTAATTTAATTAAAAAATTATCCAAGCAGAAGCCATTTTTATTGTTTTTCTCGCAACTGTCTGTTCGGGTCTCACCTCACTTTGCACTTTATTTGCGGATTTGGCCAGGCTCTATTATTAATTGTAACGGCCGCAAGTTGCGATTGGCCAGAGTGTCACTGCCAGAGCACAGTTCGCAAATGATTTCAAAAATGAACTTTAATTAAAATTATACTACACCAAGTGTCTCGTGTTGTCAATCTCATAAAGCGTTCATATTAAACAGTATTAAGTATACGCCGCGTATGCATTAAATTTACAATTGCCGAGACCAAAAGTTGATTAATTTGCCGTGATTTTCATAGTACACAAACATATACATACATATATATAAGTATATAAAATTATATATATCTGTTGCAAAGTAGGCAGCACTTCAATTTTGTTAAACTTGATTTATTTCAGCTAACAAACACACACAAAACAGTTAGTGTAAGTGTATTCTAATTTATGCGCTAATTATGTATGTTGGGTTCGTTATTTTGCATTTGGATTGTTCCGGTGCTATGAATAAATTAAATGCTTTTTACCCAGCCACCTGCCAATTAATTAGGTTACTAAATGATTTGTTTAGCAATTTGTTTCTATATATCCACTGTGGTCTATGACATTTTAGCTGCAGCGATTGGGCGGCATGAAATGTTTCAGAAATTCAGCTAAATGGGTCAAAGTTGGAATTTATTGTACAATTACTCTACTTTGTCACGCTCAAAAATGCTGCAAAAAATCATATATAAATTAGTTAAATAATTTATAAAAAATTATGCCATTTACTTTGATTTATTATTAGAATTTTTTTCAATTTAGATCATGTTTAGACTTAATCGTTAGATTACAGCTGTAGACCAGAGATTAACGGAAAGACGCACCATCTGTAAATCCAGTTTGATGACGTCCGCAAGGTGTCTTTATGCAAATGCCAGTTGGCCATTGTCAATCGGCCAACGTTTGCACACAGTCGATGCTAAATAGCAGTGGCAACCGAATGCGTTTGCGACTGGCGGTCACTGATAACGGGCGAGCGAGCGAGTTGAAGTAGCCAGCAAATGGCCAAGTAATGGCTGCGGACTGCACTGAGCAGCAGCAGGCGGTGCAGTTAAGTGTTGGTCAACTGGTAAAACACACGCACACAGTGGGAGAGTGAGTGAGAGAGAGAGAGAGAGAGAGATGCACTCGCAGGCATAGTTTGCCTAGCAAAAGCAGTTAACAGACAATTTCCAGCTGCCTAGCAGCAGGCAAAGCATAAGCCCACAAGCACATACGTACACACACACACACACGCACACGTACGCATTGGCATAAATAAACCACGCACATTTTGGCCTGCATGCAAATATGCAGTAATAAAGTAAATAAACGCTTACCACCCGCCATTATGTCGCTGGCAGCAACAAACACACACACACACACAGACATACAGATATGTGAGCCTGAGCGTGTGTGTGTATTGAACATAAAGTGCCTGGCAAACTATGCACGGCTATGATTGCAAAACACAACTGCAATTACCTGGCCTGCCGGGCAAAACTCACTCACACACACACACACTTATACACACATACAGAGTGAGAGAGAGAGCAGCGCTGACATGCTCGCGCCTGCATTTATGACAGCAGCTTGGCGCTGGGGGGGCGCCGCAAAGTAGGCAACGATAATGGCATAAATTCAATGAATAAACATCAAATGGCAAGCACATAAAGAGCACATACATACATACATATGTGCGAGAGTGTATGTAACTATAGTAACAACAACTGCAACAACAACAATAACATCATCCGCATAGCAGTGGAAAAATATGTATTAGCCCCCAAAGTTTACTAACAAAATTAATTATGCGAATTAAGCGTAGTAAAAGCACTTTAAGCAAGTTAACCCCCAACCGAACGCCCTCGCTCTCGCCACACCCACACCATTTATAACATGTGCCGCATTTTGTGCCGTGTCACAGTCCATAGCACAGGAGCAGCCGTAGCAGTTGGAGCCAGGGACGTCGGCAAGGCGTGCGAGGCATTGTTCAATTTATGCGTATATATGGTCTTTACTCTGAAGTTGTTGTTGTTGTTGTTGTTGTTGTTGCTGTGTTGGGTGTATTGTGTTAGCCAGTTAGTAGTTTGCGGACACAAAAGTAGGCCAAGCATCCAGGAGCCAGGCTGGAACTCGGACTACAGCAGCTATAGCTATAGCTAAAACTCTAGCTCGGTTGCAAGCCAGCAGCTGCCTGGAAGTTGTTTATTTAAGTGTGAAATTTGAGTGCAGCGCTGCGTAATGTGTAAGACCCAACGACGAATATTTAGCGTTATGTTGCGGCAGTGCGAGATAAGCGGCATGGACCTTAATAACCGACGCGTTGCGAATTCCCATAATCATAAATCGACTTGCCGCCGTTCGCCTGCCACATATTAGATAACAGCACAAAAAAAGAGAGAAGAGGAAAACTAACGGTACATGTCGTGGGCGCCGCAAAAAAATGTTGCACTTTTTTTTTCTCTGTACATTGCAAGCACAATATGAAAAAAAGAAGAATTAAAAGCTAACTGTTACAAACGGCTTTTCGGCGCCATCGCCAGCCGTACGAAATAAAACAAAATGGCGGCGCTCAGCTGACGCCAGTTGGCAGCGCGCTGCCTTTGCCGGCTTGACGCCATGCCAAATTAGCTAAGAGTCGGGCCAGTCATTTAGTTAATTGCAGCACAGAAATGTCGCGTTGACTTGGCAAACTCACTAAATCACACAGAGCTGCGTTTTAAATTGAAAACATAAATATCGCCAAGCAATAGTGGTGAAAAAAAAAACACAAAAACACACACACTATGGTTACAATAAACATTATTTAGTTAGCTGTTTTTATATATTTTATTTTTTTTTGTAAATATTGTCACACACAATAGAATTTTAAGTGCTTTGTAATTGTGGCTTCGAGCATCAATTCAAACAGCCGAGTGCCATGAGGTCGGCATAAATTGTGCCACTTGAAATGTTTTGCGGTTCGCTAACGTAACATCCTCAAAAAAAAAGTTTTACCGCGAAATGAGCAAACCCATAGTGAAAACAAGTAAGTAAGCTCTACTCGAGACTGCTCGACGAGGAAATCCCCTGAATCCTTCGGAGAGCTGATATTTCAATAATTCTTCGCGAATCACCCCCACACACACACACACACAGTATTGGGAGACACAGTACTTGAGTAAAAGTAAAAGCTAGGAGAGAAGAGCTGCAGAAGATCATTAAAGTTATCTATATGTATGCAGCAGCTCTCATTTGGTATTTGTATTTAGGTAAAACGAAGCTAGGATGCTCACAGCAGCAGAGAGCGTTCCCATTGCTCACTTGAAGCTCGACTGCAACGACTGCTCGGCTCAACAGTTGGGAGAGACAGTGCTTGAGTAAAAGTGTCGCTATATAAAGGGCAGCAGCTGCAGCATTTCTTCAGTCAGTCTTCAGTCGTCCAGGTCAGCGCAACAAAGTGAAGTATGTGATCGATCAGCTAAGCATTAAAGACTTAGAGAAAATACGTAGAGGATTACGTAATGGAATTACGTAGTGGAACTACATAGAGGAAATATGTAGAGCAATTACGTAAAGGAAATAATACGTAGAGAGAATACTTAAAAGAAATAGACATACGAATAGTGCTAAATTGAATTAGCTCGTCACCCTGATCAATAATATATATACTTTGTGGGGTCTGCCACGCCTCCTTCTGCCTGTTACATATATTTCAACAAAACCATTATACCCTGATTTCCCATTTTCAATGGGTTCAGGGTATAAAATAAGAAAAATGCAAACACTTGGCATGCAACACTTGCAAATTATTTATATAATATTTATATGTTATACATTTTAATATTTATATTTTTATTTTTAAAAGGACAAGATGAAACGAACTGAGCAAATTGATAAATATGATATGTTACGTATCATATTGTATAACAAATTTATTGAATTTCAGCTACTAGAGGCAGACGAAGAAGCTCCTCTGTCTATCTCTCTGTCTGTATGCTTGAGCTTATAGAGGTCAGCTTTATTGATAGTTTCCTTAGTTAAGACAGGGAAAATAAATAAATTCAAATAGCATAACACGTACACAAGTATTTTATAAAATTCCTATATTAAATAGAAAATTTTTATATTAAATTCCTATATTAAATTACTCTAATAATTGGTTTGTATATAAGTCTGGCAAGCTAATTATATATTCACTTGCATTCATTCATTTCAATTTGTTTCACACTTGTAGCTAATATCTCAAATAATATCTTTACATATATACATGCATACTTGTTTTGTGTATATATTTTATATAAATTCTAGATTTATTGAAATCTCTTATATAACTAAAATTGCAAAATAGCATAAGTTAGAATATTCTAGTGGAAAAAAGGCTGAATTAGTTTTGGTAAGAATCTGTAGTTACTTAACCAGCTTTTGTTTTACAATCATAGCCCACAAATAGCTGCTGGCTGTTTATCGATGTCTGTGAATAAATATATTTTACTCACACTTTAAGAGAAACTCAGAGAGCTATCGAGTATGTCGGTTCTTCAATGAGATCGTTCGTGATAGCAGCTCGCTCTGATCTGTTTCCGATTGTTTTCGTAAAGTTGAATAAAGTGAAAGGTCTTTTATATATGTATTGGTATGCCTGCCATTGCTCGCTTCGCTAAACATATCATTGGGATCGTGACATCAGAGTATGAATGTGAAAACTTGTTCAGCTCTCGCTCATTTACTGTGTCTCATTGTGCGAACGTCAAACGCATCGCTTCCGAAATGATATTCATACGCATAATTCAACTCAAGGCGCTCCATAGATAACACAAACGAAAATCTATGAAGTCAATTTAGTTTAAAGCTAGACCAACAACGACCTTCAGGCAAATGACTTACCAATAAACATAGTTTCAACTATACCAGACACTGTAGTCCTATTAATCAAGGTTACCCACACAGGCAGCAGTCTTGGATAATTATCATCAGCCCATACTTACAGACAATTCCACAAACTTAAAATGTTTCTGCATATTTTTTTATGTATTAAATCGACTGCTATAAAAAAAATTTTTCTCAGTCGAAAGAAAAATATGTGTATTTCATATTTTTATTTTTATTTTTCCCCCAGCTTATGCAAATTACACTTATAATGAACTCTTTTCATGCTTAAGCCGTACATTTATCTGCTTGTCGAGTTTTCTTGGCGCTTCTGACTCGACGATTAAATCGCCTCTAATTAGCGAACAAAGTTAAACAAAAATCAGCGAAAAATCAGCTTTCAATATGGTGTGGCATATGCCCAGATAATTAATTAGCGCTCGCTCGACTGATTGGTAAGCAACGACGACGACGGCGACGTCGGAGTGGGCCCAAACAATTAGCCAAGATTCCAGTTCGGGCCCAGCACAATGGCAGGCAATGATGAAGCAGCCTGTGCAGCGTTTGCTTGATTTTCATTTGGTCAACTGGGCAGCCAGTCAGCCTGTTAGCCAGCGCCCACATTAACTGGGCGTGGCAGATTTACTTTATATACTAAAAACGTTTTTATTTGCTTTGCTGCCCTTTGCCTTGCTTATAGCAAGCTCCACAGTGTTATTTCTGTTGTTGGCTGGCTGGCTGGCTGTGTAGCTTGCTTGTGCGCTTGTTTCTCGAAAAATAATGACTGCACATTAAGTATACGTCAAACATGGCACACGCACAAGTGCACACACACACACACACACACACACACACACAGTACTAACATAAAGCAAGTAAAATGTCAACAAATGACAACAGAAATATGATGCAAATGGCTCATGTAAGTGGTTCTTGCCGCCAACATTTATAAAAAGGGACAACTGACAATGCAGCAGCGACAACACAGAAACATTCACTGAGACGGGGCCCCTCCCCTCTCCCCCTCTCCCCTTTACCATCAGCCCTTTCCCAGCTTCAAAGTCTGTCTGTGCTTACAAATGCATATTTGTAAGTACAAGAAGTTCTATTTTACTTAGAAATTTGTCATTTAACGCCGTTTCACAGTGTGCGCTGTGGAAATTAGCTGGTATGCTTGAATCGCGCATACGCCACGTTGCCTGCACAATGGGCGTGCCTGAGTGTGGGCAGGGACTCATGTCAAGAGCAAATTTCCATGTCAACGAATGGCTTTAAATCGCCTTGAAACTCCTATACCTCAGTAGCTCTCCCTCTCTGTCTCTCTGCATGGCAATTAAAAGCACATTTCATATAAATTGTTTGCATGCGCAAAGCAAAGTCTGAAAGGTTTTCTCATAAAGCCTACACGAATGACATTTTCTTAAATTCTGTTCATTCATTAAGTGGCTGTTGCCAAAGTGCATTCGGCCCTCATCTGGCCGCCTGCTAATCCCAGTTATGTGCGTTAAATCAGCAGCCTTATCATCATTATTTGTACAAAATAATACTGGCTACAGCGCCGCACAGACACAATTTGCCGATTTGTGGCGAACAAAATGCCCCAAAGCCAGAGTCTGTCTGCCCGTCTGGCAGTCAGCTTGGTCAGTCAGTTCGCTCAGCCAGTTAGTCAGTTGGTCAGCTAGACCAACAACACACTTGACCACATTGATATTCCATGCTTGATGCGCGCTGCTGTTGCGATTGGTCATTGATGCTGCTCTTTGCTGCTGCTCTTTGCTGCTGCTGCTGCTGGGCTACTAACGATAGATGTCCTTAAGCCAATATACACAGACTCACACACACACACATACACACCCACCCGACACACACTGTGTGGACAGTGCCATACAAAAATATTTATCTATATGGCGATATATAGCGAGTCTCTGCCAAAAATGTTGCCGAAGCAACGTCGAAGCTTTGTTAACTTTTTACGTTTAATGAAATCAATTCACAAGTCACGTTGCTGCCGGACAATAAATACATCAGAGTCCATTTAATAAAATCATGATGTGCACTTTGCCATGATATACGAACACATACATACTCTATAAATATATATAAAGCATATATACTTATACATATATATAATATAATATGCTATATATATATATATACGTATCGATTCTATATTGTAAACAACTTTTTATCTCATTGGAATGCCGCATATGGCTTGGCCATATATACCACCTCCTCCCCACAAAAAATAAAACGAAGAAAACTTTTCTCTGCTCTTGTGTGCTTGTGTGGGTATTTACCGAGCTCTATATCAATATCAATTGCGCGATAAGTGCAGCACCGCAAAACCTTAAATCAAAATCCGCATGAACACAACTGCTTTGGCTCTGTGGCAATTTGTTGTGGCTTTTGGCTTCCATTTGCAGCTCATTATATACATACATAAATATAATTTTATATACGCATACATATGTATATAGCCAGCGAGTTTCGCCAACTCATTTTTATTTGGCAGTTCTGGGGCTTTCGCTTCCTACGGGAGCACTGCGAAACTATGTAATATTATATTATTTACATTTGACTTCTGCTCTGAATAATCGATGCGAATGTGTTTAACGTAATTGATCCGAATACTTGACTATAAATAGTTATAATTTGTGCGAAGACTTAAAGGTGCTGTAGGATTAAAGAACATTAAATTTGAGTTAGATTGCGTGAGAATATTTACCCTGGAGCATAAATTACTTGATGTTTGTATATTGAGAATATTCTTAAAGGTGCAGTAGAATTTAAGGATTTAAACTTGAGGTAGATAATTATCACTCAAGATATGCCCAGGAGCATAATTTACTTGAAATGTTTGCAAATTGAGAATATTTATTTATTAAATATAATTCATGTATTTTATTCTTGACTCAATATTAGCCGATGGCTCTTGGCCAATGATATAATATTTATAATTATATAATATTTATCAAGAATTTAAAATTTTATATATTCGTTTATTTATTTAAATAAATATAGAATTTCATAAAGCATTCACGCGTTAACATAAATAACGTTTGAGCTTGTTGATTAATTTTTATTTTTATTTATTATTTCTATTCTTGTTTATTAAATACTCTAAAGACTATAGTGCTCCACTTTTATATTTAAGCCAAGAAATGATTTTATTATGATTCCCAAAACTGACAATAATTAAGCAGAATTTGCTCTTAGTTTAGTCATGCTAATAAATTGTTTATTAATTCGTCATCAAGCTATTCAGTTTCCTCTGAACTCTAAGCAAAGTAATATTAAATTCACAGCTATTGCCCCTTATACAATTTTTAATTTAACAGTAGTCGGCATAAGTATTTTGACCAAATGAAATGCGATTATTTCTTTTTTAAATTCTTGGTATAGTTTTTTTATATTTTAAATTTTGTATTATATATATATAATATAAAAAAAATATATATATAATACATAATAATAATAAAAATAATATATAAAAAAAAATACTTATATAAAAAAATAATTTCTTATATAAAAAATACTTTTTTTATATAACAATACTTTTTTATATAAAAATACTTTTTTTATATAAAAAATACTCTTTTTAATATAAAAAATACTTTTTTTATAAAAAATACTTTTTTATACAAAAAATACTTTTTTTTATAAAGTTTTTTATAAAAAAATAATATATATATATTTTTTTTTAAAATAATATATATTTTTTTATATATAAATACAAAAAAGTATTTTTTTTTTATATTAAGCTATAAATATTTATAAAAATAACAACAATAATTTATTCATAACAACTTAAATAGATATTTATCATTAAATGTTGTTAATAAATGTGCCCCAGTATTCCAACTGTCATACAGTCAGCCGCTGATAACGTCTTTGGCTGTGCGAATAGTGGGCGCAGAGCCGTGCCCAGTATATTTGTCTTTGGCAATACGCTTGCGCAGTACGTAATGTGCTGTTATGCCACTTGCTATTTGATAATAATATACTGGCATTGGTCTTATCAGCAGAAGGCAGCAGGCTGACTGTAACTGTGCTACTCGTCGCTCTCTTTGGAGCCGCAGCAAAGTTCTCTTCTGCTCTTAGTAGGACACGACTGGCATGCTTCGTATCACAGATTCGTGTGGCAGGCGAGCCGAATGGCGCTTCGGGTCCGGCGAAGCGCGAGCCCATCTGAATGCGTGCAGCCTCCTCGCCTATCTGACGCGTAGCACGCAAATCAGTTGGTAGATGCGTGGCGAACGTTGAATTTAACGGTCGGTTTGGCAGTGAAAGTGGCTGAAACGCTGTAGTCTATTGTCTCGTTGCGGAGCAGCCTCCAGTACGTTGTCGCAGACTCCATAATAAAATCAAAATCATAAAGTGTACTCATATAGAGCAAGTGAATAACATTCGATTGTTAAAGTGCTACTAACTGAGCAAGTGAATGAGCAAATACATAAAGTGAAATATCAAATAAAAATATATAAATAAAGATAAAAGAAAGTAAAAATAAAAACAAAAACTTCACAATATTATCTACCCAAAAACAACTTGCCACAGAGCTCTAGCGTCTTCAAGCAGCTGGTAAATATATATATATAGATATTCGCTTTAAGTTTTGTGCACTATAAAGTGGCATAAATTACGGCCTTTTGCGTCAATTTAAACATTTCGCACACACAGCTCAGGCATTAAATTATATATTTTGTGTTGTGGGCCATGCTACAGCCGGTCTATACGCGTCGTATACGCAATTTCAGTTTGTTTGTGACTAACTGACTGTGCGCCAGCTGGCGAGTTGATTTTATTGGTTTGTTGTTTGTTTGTTTGCTTGTTTGTTCGACTGTTGGCTGGCTGGCTGGCTGGTGAGTTGCTTAGCCATCGCCTTGTTAGTTTATTTGTTTGTTTACTCGGCGTAAATGCTAAAAGCTAAAGCGCTACAAGTATACGGCTGAAAGCACAACAATTTTTATTAATTTTTATTATGCCCGAAATAGTTGGAGCAGTCCAAGTTGAAACTTGGCCGTTGGCCGTTGCCCGTTGGCCGTTATCTGTTGTCCATTTGCCGTTTCGTGTCCATTTGGCATCATCAATTTGCCAACTTTTGCAGAATGATTGTTGATTTTGTTTGATCTGTCTAACGTTGTTGTTGTTTACAGCTGTTGCTGTTGCCGTTGCCGTTTGCCGTTGCCATGACTTTGGCTATTGCTATTCCCGTTGCTCTTGCTCTCGCTGTTGGTGTTGTTTTTATTTGATTTTAGTGCTTTGCGAAAGTCAACATTCGTTAGCTAAAATTTTGCTCACGTCCCATTCGACCGAGTTCTCAATTTCATGAGTTTTGGTGCTGTGTTCGCTTTTATTTGTTTAGCTGCTAAGTCCTCGCTAGCTAGCTCTCTCTCACTCTCTCATTCTAGCTTCCACTCTCACTGTCTCCTTCTCTCTAATAGCTAGAACAGCTCTAATAGCTATCTTAGTTCCAATTCCATTTTCATTGCCATTTCCATTCCAGCTTCAACTCGTTGCCTCTGTATTTGTTTTTCTCAACTGCACGGTGCACATACATACATACATACATACTACATATTGTATATACATATATGTTCTCATTCACTTGTGCATTGATATTTGTAGCTTCTGGTGTGTGGTGGCTCTGTCCTTAAGATTATTTATGTGGTGATTAGCTCTGCTGAATTATTGCGCAAATTATCAAGTGTGCTATAAAATTTCACTGCTATTTATTTGCACAACTTTTAGCGTGGATCACGTACCACGCCAACCAGCCAACATTAACCCCCCCTCACCGCTCAGCAGTCGCCACCCACTTCCCACCCCCACGGCAACCCTTGCTCGTGCCTCATGTGTCTCATTCGGCTTTGGGCTTAGTTCGTGTGAGCATAATAAATCGCTTAAGTTTCATTTAAAGTTGTGCTGAATTGAGAAATGAAGTGAACAGTATTAATTATACGCGATATTGCTGCCATGAAGTGGTTATACGAACATATTGAACATTTAAGGGTGGATGAGTTTCTTATATGACTGACTGATGGAGTGGCAATCTAAAATACTAACCAGCTTTTCTTGTTTGCTTTAAGTATTGGTGCTAGTTCAAGAAATTAAAGAGTAATTTGAAATATTTGTTTAAAATACTTAAAATATTTAAAAATTAAATATATAAAAAATAAAAAATTTTACTAATTAAAAATGAAGAAATAATTAATTTAAAAATATATTTATATAAAACATAATTATGTAATTAATTATGTCAAGATATAAAGTAATACAAAATAATAATAATAATAAGAAGAAAAAAAAAAACAAAAAGAATAATAGAAAACGTGAATAATTAATTCTTTGAAAATGTATTAAAATATACTTATATAAAATATAATTATGAAATTAATTAAGTCAAGAAATAAAATAATTCAAAATATTATAATATATTAGATAAACAAACCAAAATTCGTTAAAAATATATTAAAATATATTTATATAAAATATAATTATGAAATTAATTTAGTCAAGATATAAATATATAAATATAAATATAAAGTAATATAAGGTATTGTTATATATTAGATAAACAAACCAAAAAGAATAATAGAAAACGTGAATAATTAATTCGTTAAAATATATCTAAATAAAATATAATTATGAAATTAATTTAGTCAAGATATAAATTAATACAGAATATTATATATTAGATAAACAAACAAAAAATATAAAAGAACAAAAAACAAATAATAAAGTACCATAAAAAAAATCAAAATAAAAAATATATAAAATTAATTTATTATATGAATAACTTTATTAAACTAGAAACTAAGCTGAACTCTATCTAAATAACTTTTTGGATAAACTACGGAAAATATTCCATTAAAAATCCTGTTTCATTTAAATTACAAATAAAAAAACTCTTTAATGCAAAAATATAATTTCAACTTATAATTTCGCTGCATATTTTGTATATTGAAAATCATGATAACATTTAATATTCATTTATTTATAGAACATTTTTCTTTAAATATTCCGCAAGTCTAAAGCTCATTTAATTATTAAACTCCCTCGCATTGAAATGAATTTCACTGTTATTTCCCATCAATTATATAAGCATAGCCATGAGAAATAGTTGGCTAATTTTCAATAATTTCCAAGCATCAAAGTATCTCTAATATCCATACATAAATCTTATTTAATGAAGAATTACGATAACGGGCTGTTCACATTGTCTTGCAAATTGTGAGAATTCCTGATTAATTTAATACGATGTTTCACTTGCAGAATTTGAGTTGTGCAGACATTCAATACGGCCATTATTGAGGCTGGCTTGGGCTGCATAATTAGCATACATTCTTGACTCTCTTCTGCCTAATTTTGCTATCATTTGCCCATTTTTGGTTCGCCTGCTGGAATTGTATACCGCAAGCTTCGGTTAAGCTCAACTTGGCTTGACAACTAATTGCCAGAGCTCCGAACAAATTAATTACATTGAAATAAACACGAATGGAATGGCAGGAAACAAACCTGACCAGACCGCAGGCAGCAGGAGCAGCAGGAGCAGGAGTAGCAGGAGCCGCCAATGACAGCAGACAATGCCAGAAACAAAGCAACTTAATTCAATATTACTTACGAGCTGATGGCTACTTTAAGCTGCTTACGATAATGCTGAGGCAGACGCACGCACGCACGCAAGCCCAATGCTGAACATGGGTTATAAATTTCAATGAATTTGCCACCAAAACAAAATCATTAACTTTGCAGCAAAACCAATGAATGTACATGAACAGCAAATTTCACTCAGTTGTGGTAGCAAGCAAATGGCAACCGCCCTGAAGTGGACAGCAGTGGGGCAGTGGGTGATTACAGCTCAATTTTGGTAGCACATTTAGGCTTGCCCACAAATTGGTATGATATCACAGTGTAATGAAAGTTAAAGCCAAATTTAATGCTGGGATTAGCGATAACAGCGATGGCCACCAAGCTGATGTCTGGCGGCTCGTCCAGCCGTTTGCATATGCCAAATGCCTAATGATTTATGACTGCGACCAGGCAGTAAGTTACTGCCCCAACTCGCACCGACTGCTCGACTGCTGACTGCTGACTGCTAAAATGCGCTAAAAAAAAAGCAAAAGTGCCACAAGAGTCGGGTCAGTTGTTGTTGTTGTGGCAGGAGGGGTTGGAGGGGAGAAAGGGTGAGCGTCGCTCAACAAAGTAAATTCAATTTTACGTTTCACAACTCAGCATGATTCCTATCAAAGTTGAGGTTGCCTTCATGCACCGCAGCCTGATTACCTCGGTGCTGCTGCCAGTGTCCCTCATGACACCACACTGTCTGTGTGTGTATGTGTGTATGTGTGTGTGTGTGTGTGTGTGTTTGCTGTATCTACTTAGGTCTAAGCGTTATTGTTGGCTGCCCAAAAGCAAGCAAAAATACAAAAATAACAAAATTGAAAAAATAATAAAAACAATCACTGAAAAACTTGTTAAGCATCAAAGAGCACTTTCCCAGTGCTCCACGAAAGTTCAACTGGCTTTTTGTCTGTGTATATGCTATTTGAATACCCTGTAATTGGTTACAAGTTGGGGTAGTTAAAGAGAGAAACAATTGAAAAGAGGAGATTTAAATAATAAATAATTAGTTTAATTTTTTGTAATTGAAAATAAAAGAAAATTCAATTAAAGAAAGGAAAAGATTTGCCATTAAATTATAAATAATTAGTTTGCGTTTTTGTGATTGAAAATAAAATAAGATTCAATTATCGAAAAGAAAAAATTTTAACGTAAAATTACAAATAATTAGTTTAATTTGTTGTAATGTGTTTTAATTGGAAATAAAAAAATTCAAGTGAAGAAAAGAAAAAAAAGTTAATATAAAATTATAAATAATTAGTTGTTGTAATTGAAAATAAAATAAAATTCAATTAATGAAAAGAAAAGATTTGCCATTAAATTATAAATAATTAGTTTGCGTTGTTGTAATTGAAAATAAAATAAAATTCAATTAACGAAAAGAAAAAAGTTAACGTAAAATGATATATAATTAGTGCTTAAAAATAAAAAAAAATATAATTTCTATATGACAAATACTATATGTACATTAAAGCCAAGTGAACAGAAAAAAATCATAGCATACTTTTAAGCGCAGATAGACTCGAAATATGAGCTGCTGCTGTAATTTCATTCGGTCTGTTATCTGTGCTCAAAGAACATTTTGAATGTCCGAATTTATATACAATTTATATATAAATATATATATATATATAAATATTTGTTTCTTCTTCCTCTTCTTCTTCTTCTATTTTTTGTAATTTTGTAAACTTTCACGAGGGCATTGTGGCGCTCTCGTTTTGAAGGGAGTTTTGGACTTTCAGCAAATTACTTGCTAATAGCTTTCACTCAGAAAAGTTGATGCAACTTTAATGAGCGGCGCTTGTAAATTGTTGTTAATACGGGAAATTAATAAGTCAAGCAGCCATCAGTTGGCAAAGTGAAAAGTTGAATCAATTGAAAAAGTTGCCAAGTTTTAGAGCGTATTATTATTAAGTATGTAATAGCCAAAGAGCCTTTTAGCGTTACAGAGATGAGCTGTGAGAGCGAACTACCCGATTGGATGAGACGCGGCTGCGATTGCAGTCGCGCCAAGAGCAGTCAACTGTAAAAATATTGGCAAATGTCAGAAAACTCAAACACTGCTAGCATTTGACATAAATCCTTATCATCCTTTGTGCACAAATTGACATTGCACTTGTAAGGCGATTGGCGAGACTTGCTCAAGCAATCGAGAGTGCGCCCCAACAGCAACAGCACTCACATTGGGTATTTCAACTGGAAATCTGAGGCATTGTTTTTTCGCGCTGACTTATTGGTTGTTCAATGTGTGCAGCAGCTGCTGGCTGCTGGCTGCTGGGGCTTTGCTATTCCATTCCATTTGGCAGTGTGGCACGTCTTATGTCGCTGGCAGAGAATTAAAATTCATAATGTTGATTTTAGCCGAGTTAATGCTGAAATATTCAAGCTGGCGGCTTAGTTGTCGCACATCGCATAGATTAGCTGTCTCGAACGTAATGCTAGTCAAAATCTGCGCCATGGCAATTGCCGGTCTGACATTTTATTATGCGGCACGCAAACACTTTGGATACCTATAGAGAGCTGACATTCGCCCCACGCTCAACATGACATTATTAAATTATGCGGAGATTTGTGCTCTTTTTTTGGTCTCTTGACGTTTTAATGATGAGCCAGCGAGAGCAGCGGGCGGATGCATACTCCTAAGAGGCACTGTCTGCTGACTGCTGCTTGACTAGGCCAAAATTAAATTATTTTATTGCCGGAAATTCATTAAATCATGCTTTCACGCAACTTTCAGCACACATTTTCAGCATGCCCAAGTAGGAATGAAAATTGAAGCTCTCTCCCTCTCTCTCTCTCTCTCTCTCTCTCTCTCTTCGTACATCCGTCAATTTGGCGCCCTGTTGGGCTTGTTTACGGCTGACAGACGGGCTGTGGCATTGATTGAACCAGAGGTTCGCTGGCTTTTATTAGTATGAACGTGCCGCTCTGGCCAACTCAATGCTAAATGGCTTGTTGCTTTAAATACGCCCGGAGTTCGGTATATACATTTTTTTTTTTTTTTTTTTGGCTGCGCTTTAAGGCGATAATCCCGGACAGACACAATACGTAGAAGCTGAAGCCGGCAGTCACAGACAGAGCGGTTTTATTTATGCTTTTGACATGGTGCGCCTTTAAAGTGGGTGGCCAGCCAGAAGCTAAGCCTTCAAACCAAAACAATCATCAAATAGAATCATAAAAACAGTTAGCAACGATAATAAATTTGAAACAGAAGCATAAAAGCGCTTCCACGTGGCAGCCGAGCGCGACATAAAATACCATCGATTCGCTTACCTATATACACAAATATACATACAAATAGATTTCTCTCTCTGTGTATGTGTGTGTACAGCAAATTTATGCGACATAAGAACCGTCGCAGCTATTTGCTAGCTGGCAGCCTCTCTGCAACGAAATAATCCCTGCAAATCAGCAGTTTTGCTTTTGGGGACACACCAAAAATGTCGAATAATAAATCTTGAAACAATAAAAAGAAAAAGACAAATTTACATTTTTATTAAGCCAAACAGAGAAAAAAGCAACGAAAATGGAATGCAATCAATGCTGTTGTCCAATAATTTAATGCTCGCCCTCTAAGCGCACACCGTGCGTATACGTAATCTGACTCACTGTCCATCCAATTGAAATTGCAACGCATAAAGAAGTCTTGCGCGGCCATAAGTGCATGTTAATAAATCATCTGAATGCTAATAGATTTTATTTATCCATTTTATGTGCGTTATTTATAACTAATACGCTCGACACTGGACTCGCCAGAAAGATGCGAAGATAAGCGCCATGTATTTGGCAGAGTCTGAAAAAATATGAAGACAAATCGATGGGCGAGCGAGGACATGTTTTATGACACTCTCACTACTCGATAAATTCAAGGAAATAACATATTAATGACTTTTGATTGCTAATGCAATATAAATATATATATATTATATACTATATATACATATGTATATGTATTTCATTTTGTAGAAAATGCTTATCAAATCAGTCTTTATTATTATTATGCCCGCCCTAATTGCGTGTTGCATAATCAAAACACTTGTTTACTTCAATCTTTTTAATTAAATATCCCACATTAACTTACCGCCCTGCCACAACAATATAATTTATATAATTTTCATTAGGTTACGAAGGCCAATTTGGCCGCCCACTCAGAGAGCCCAGCCCAAAATATTCTGAGACATACAAATTGCGTTAATTTTTTACCATGAAGCATGGAAAAAATTGCTCAACATTTAATATATATACATACATACATACATATACATATATCTTTTACATTGCGCTGTCGCTCCCTTATGATTTCAACAACAACAACAACAACAACGTCAGTTTTAAGTACTTGACATCAAAATTTCAGCAACACGCTCAATGAAATCCTACTCCAGCTCGAGCAGCAGCAACAAAATAAAACACGACAAGGCAATGCCCCAACTGAAAAATTCAACTTATGGCGCAACGCACGCGAAAATTTGTGCTCCAGTGACCAAGACGGCCTCATTGTTGTTGTTGTTGTCGTCCTTGTTGCTGTTGCTGCTTTTATTTTCGTTAGTATTTGCTGGTGCAGCAGCGCCGTCCACTGATGTTTATCATAACCGCCTACAAGAAGAACAACAACATCAATGGCGGCCATAGTAGAGGCTTCATGGCGAAAGCCACAGCAACAATATGGTTACTGCTGCTACTGCTGCTGCTGCTGCTGCTGGTGGTGCTGCTGCCGCGCCCTGCCAAATAATTTGCTGCCAGGCGCAGCTAATGACCAGCTTGTGTAAGTGCGACGAAAACCATAATAGCAACGACAACGACAACGGGAACGACGATGACGACGCCAGTGAAAAATCAGGACAGAAACTGGCAACTGGCAACTGGCAAGCAGAAGCCCCCCTCTCTGCCGCACAGCGAGCAACAACCACAACAACAATCACAAGTTTTGTTACAAGCAAAATGATGGGCATGAATTCATCATGGGCGAGCGCTCTAGCTGGCTGCCCGTCTCCTGCTGCCCATGCTGCTGCTGCCCCGTCTCCTGCTGCTGCCGTGTAGCCTTTGTGGAGCAAATTTAAAATAAAGTAACGACACAAAGTCGACTGTGAGAGAGAGGGAGAGAGTGAGGGAGAGCGGAGAGAGTGGTCAGATAGCTAGAGGAGCTGAGACGGCATCGTTCGCTAATTTTATGCTCTTTTGTGATTTTTGTGCTCGCCTGCCAGCTGCTGGACACACCCCGTGGTGATGTTTAGTGCCAGCCTTTGGAGCCAGGGCTCGTCCCGGCGAATGCAAACTTTGCGCGCTTTTGTCATTAGCGTTGATGGCTCTGACGTGGGCTGAGGCATCCGGAGCGTTGCTTTTTTGTCCGCTTTTCATGTGTTGTGGTCGCCGTTTTGTTGTTGTGTTTTGGTTTGGTTTGGTTTGGTTTGTGGTCCCGCCAGCTTGGTTACTTTTAATGAGCGAGGCGTGGGTGGGTGGGTCACAGGGTGCCTTTGGGGTGATAGTAGTGTGTCGTGAGGGCGTGGCATGGCCACGTTTTGGAGTGCTCATTAAGTCGCGGTTATGCAGCTTTATTTTTGTTCACTTTCAACTTACTTTTAATGTAATGAAAGTGAATTATTTGCAAGAGAACCACATTTTATGTTGTTATATATTTTATTTTATTTTATTTTTAATTTTTTGCTTTCATTCTTTGTTTTGACCTCTGCTCTTAATGTGGCATTAAAGCATTTTGCAAGTAATACAACCATGCTCATTGAATATAATCGGAATTTGGTTGCAGCTCATAAAAATACATTTAAGCTGCTTTGCTGAACATTTGCCAAAGAATTAATTAACATTTTTCGCTTAAAGTGAAACTTTTGAATATACATTTCATATATAATTATGAGCGTGCGCTTTAGAAAAGTTGCTAGACAGCTAAAAAAAAAAAAAAAAACGAAAAAAAGGACAAAAATGAAATTTACGTTTGATATTAAATGCGCGATGAGAAAAATGGAAATGCAGATGGAAATGCAAATGCAAATGGAAATGCGAATGCAAATGAAGTGAAGTGTGCATAGATAATTGGTTGCACATGACGTAGAGGACTTAAATATCATTTTCTTTTAAATTGCACTCAATTTAAATCATCTGCACAAATATTTTTGCTCGCTCAGGGCGTTGCACTGCCTGCCAAAGCATTTGAAGTCTTTTCTTAAATTGTTTGCAATGCAATTTATGCAAATTTTCGTGCAAGGTAAATGTAAATAAACAAATTGCAAAGTTGCTTCTGCTATTCCTATCTCTCTCACTGTTCTACTCTGTTTCGTTGCTGTTGCTGTTGCTGTTGCCTGTTTGTTTGTTAAGCAAATTTTCTTTAATTAGTGCGCCAAAGTGTATGCAACAAGCTCGCAAAGCGCCAAAGCACAGATGCTCTTCAGAGCAGCTGCGGTAAAGAGGAGGAGGGGAGAGGATAGGAGGCAGAGCGTATGGCAGAAGAGTTGGAGGCTAACACTACACTGTTACAAGTTACAACTAAGTGTAGTTCTAACTGAACAACACGCTCGCCCTCTCTCTTTCTGTCTGTGTGTGTGTGTAAGTGTGTGCGTGTAGCTGTTTATGTTGTTTTCAGCATAATTTCAATGGCAGGCGGCCTAGTTGAAACTTTTCGCTGTAGCCCAGAGCAACGCTAATGCCGCAGCAATTACTAAGTACACACACACACACACACATACTCGCACACACACACACACACAGACTATAAAACATTTTCGGCATTCGCGCTGAATTGAGCTAATATTATAGTTGCGGCAGACAAAGTCATGATACAGTTATATTGCCCCAGCATGCGGTCGCCAGTTGCTTGGCTAATTAGCATGCTCAGCTGTAGCTACAAATATTACGCCAAATGTTATGCTGATTTCAAGACACGCTACTTAAAGGGCCATCAAATTTGCATCAATCGGTGGGCTCGTAAAACTCAACTCGGCCAATGCATAAAACTCCTTCAGAAATTTGTCGCCCAAAACTTCAGACAGTTGGCCAACTGGACAACTTGGCCAAGTACAATTTTGCAAAACAATACGTTCTCCCAACAGCTTCTATTTGAGACAGGCTGTAAAAGTTTCGCTCCAACTCGATGTTTTGTTTTGCGCACTCTTTTTGCCTCGTAACTTTATTGGCAACCTTCGCAGCACTTGTGAAATAAAAAAATAAAAATAAAATAAAAATATTAAATAGAAGCAAGTAATAGCTGGCGCAGAGTTACTCTGCATATGCTGGCTTAGATATAAAATATTTATTTATTATATTTTAATACATATATAAATTAATTTTTTTATATTAGAATTTTTTGTGAGAATTTTCAAATTAAATATTTATTTATTATATATATTTTTTTATAAATAAATAAAATATTTTTATTAGAATTCCATGTGAGAATTTTCAACTTAAATATTTATTTATTATATTTTTTAATAAATATATAAAATATTTATATTAGAGTTTTATGTGAGAATTTTTAACTTAAATATTTATTTATTATATTTTAATAAATAAATAAAAATATAAAAATATATATAAATATTTATATTAGAATTTTATGTGAGAATTTTTAAGTTAAATATTTATTTATTATATTTTAATTTATATAAAATATTTATATTAGATTTTTATGTGAGCATTCTTAACTTAAATATTTATTTATTATATATTTTATAAATAAATAAAATATTTTTATTAGAATTTTATGGGACAATATTTAACTTTAAGTTATCTTTTAAGTTGGGCTTTAAGTTGCAGTCTAGAGTACAGTTATACCGACTAGATCTTTAGCTATTCTACTTTAGATAGACTGTAAAACTTAGCTTACTTCTATAAAGAGTAATTTCAAAGAATATACATTGAAATAGTTTATTATAATAGAGACTTCTCACACTCTTCTCTAGTTGCTGATAAAACTTTTCACTATAAACAACTTTCAGTAGTAGATACAAGACTTTAGAATTCCCAGCAACCCACTCGTCTTTTATACAATTGCAGGGTATTAGAAAAAAAAGACAAAATAGTTGGCAAGTTTATTAAAAGTTGCGGCAAGCTGTGGTCTGAGCGTCCTCTAGCCTGACTCCTATATATATATGCGATTATATATTATATAAAAATATCTTTCATATACATTCAGTAAGTGGAGGAAGTACACGCTGACAGGCAGCAACTGACAAATGCCAACGCTAACTCACTCAACTCAACGCAACATGAAATAAAATTGATAAAAATAAAAAATAAAGAAAAAAGCTGAGGAAAAAGACTTTAAATTTTGTTTTGCGACTTCTTTTGTTTTTCTTTTCTTTTGGTTATATTTTTTTGCTTTTGCTGTCGGCAGCATCTTTGAGCGGTTTTTTATTATTATTGTCTTTGACCTGGGGCAAGAAGATGCTGCCGTCGCCGTCGCCTCTTTTATTTATGCGCAAAGTTTTTGCCCTTTTGTTGTGCATTTTGGTATTTTGTTTTCTTATTTTGCATTTTAAGGTCACTGGGTTATACGCAAACACGTTTGCAAATAGGAGTCTGTGTGTGTTGGGCCAGCAATTACAATGGAACCTCAACTAAAAGTTTTGCTTGAGCATCTACGAAAACTTTTCTACTCAAGTGAGTCGCTCGATTAACTGATTTCCATGTGCGATGCAATTATCGAGTTGACATAGCTCCCATTTCCTTAAAGACTCGGCACAAGGACATGTGTCCTGCAGAGTCCTGAAAAGGTCAACGGCATATACAGACATCGTTGTGCGTCGCTTAACATAAACATAGCCGGCGATTATTTATACTTCCTGTCCCACTCAAGCACACACCTTGGCAAACAGAAGGAGAAGTTGAATTCAAGCACTTGAAGACGATAAACATGATGACGACGACAATGATGATGATGATGATGATGATTTGATTTTGCTGTTGGTGTCCCTGATGCTCTGGCCATGTTTGCCTGGGCGTTCGCAGAAACGATTCTGATTGAACACAACAATTTTCAAATTGCCAAACACACACACACACACATTCGCATTTCTCAATACATACTTACATGCAGCAAGAGTCACACGTACATATTACGTGCCATGTGACATTGCTGCTGACAACGAGCAAGTAAAAATTTAAACAGTTCTGTGTCCCGGCGCCGACTCAATCAATTGACTGAAATTCGCATGTGCTGCTGTCTCTCTCTCTCACACACTCAGTCTGTCTCACTTGCTGTTTGTGTGTATTGGAGAGTGTCTCACATTTCTAGCACATTGCCGTTAAATGATTTTAGCAAAAATCGAGCGGACATGACACACTGAAGTGGCTCCATTGCCTTCCTCACGTTGCCCCCCCCTCCACCAGCTCTTGGTACGTGATTGCTCAGCTCTTGGTCGTGCCTATCCGTTGGCCGTGTACGAGTGGCTTGTCGAGTACGACTCTCAAGTAATTTCCATTAAGTAAGTGTTTTGGCCCTTTAACTTAACTTCAAATGCATTGGCAGTGCCATTGACAGTGATTGCATTAGGCCTCTCTTAAAGCCGCTTACGCATCACTGTAACAGTTTCCGCTTGGCTTAAAGACTTCTCTGATTTTGTTTTGCTATTTGTTCATTGCTCTCGTAGATCTAGTACTCCTATTATTGTCGCCACCTGCTACCTGAGCGAAAAATTACACAAACAACAGCTGGGCCTGAGTTGGGCTGCGCCTGGAATGGGCCATGGCATCTAGCTGCCATCAACATCAACATAATAACATAAATGTAGGCATTGTCAACACTACGCGAGCACGCAGCGTAGCCAGCAAAATTTTTCATCTTCAAAACGCCATTTCCGACAATTTCCAGGAAGCATAACATCCGCCCAAAGGAAGCTTTTGGCTTTCTGCTTTGCCTTTGGGTTTTTGGATTTGACAACGTCGACGCTGCTAATGGACTCATTGTTGTGTGGGCATTTTCATAAAGCTGCGGCGGCATGTGATTTGCGGCTTTCTGGTCATTAAGCAAGGTCTCGACGATATGCTCCATAAGTATTTAAGTCGAAGACTCAAAAAGTTTTATTTAAATACAAATATTGCAATGGCTAATAATACCAGACAAAAGTTCTTAGTTATTTAACTATGTTTTATATAATTTGAGAGGGAAAGAGAGAGAGAGAGAGAGGGAGAGAGAGAGTGCGAGGTAAAGGGAGTAAGTGTGAGAAAGAGAGGATCTGAGAGTAGGTGATAGAGAGAGTAGGCGTGAGAGAGAGTTTCAGAGAGAGTGTGTGAGAGAGTTTCGGAGAGAGTACGAGAGGGAGAGAGTTTCAGAGAGCGTATGAGACAGACAGAGAGAGAGAGAGAGAGCAAGAGAGAGCACAATATTACTGATGTACAGTAGAGGCTGATTATAACGACGCTGAAGGGAACGTTGTTATAAAAGGAAGACTCTAAACATATATTTATATACGAGTATAAGTTCATTCATATAAATTTATATTCTGTGTGAGTGTTTATCTGTATGTCTTGCACCTTGAGGCACCTGTAGACTATCAATACTTGAATCTCCTTAACTGTGCTCTGAAGCGACTCTCATTTTGGTGCACTTCAATTCAGAGTTGCTTTCGAAAACTTTTCTCAAAGTGCACAACATCTCGGGCTACTTATGAAACCTTGGCGCTGGCCAATTCACAACTGTAAACAAAATTGTAGCCAAAGAAAAAAGGTGTGAAATTATTTGCATAAGTTTTACAGTTATATTACGTTTAAATAATTTATAAGCTGCATAAATTTGCCGAGTTCCATTTCGACAGTGCTCTGAAAATATGATTTTGAAGGGGCAACCTTCGTTCGGTCTTGGGTATATTTATTTTATTTTGTTATATGTATTTATATGTGACCCTAGGCAAATAGCAAATAGTTAAGTAAAGTAAATAAGTTTGGCAACAGTGTTTGCAACAGGAAGAGGTTTTTATATAGTTTATTTTATTTATTTTTTATTTATATAAAGTAGAGAGTTTTTAAAGCAGAGCATATAGCAAATCATGTGAGTCTGCCTAGAATTCATAAGGCATTTTCTATTTTACAGAACATAAAATATCGAATAACTTTAGTTTTCTATTTTAGAATTGTGAAATTTGCAATTCCAAAACTGAGTGTAGAAGAATGAAGAGAGTATAGGGCATCTGCTAGTCGTCTATGACATTCACATTCCTTGTATGAATTCCTTTTTCTTTGCCTCGCTGATTGTTGGGCTTCTTCTTCTTTGCGTGGTGCCGCCTGATTGCCGTTTTGTTGTGCATGAAGTGGCTTGTTTTACGCTCTCTCTCTCTCTCTCTCTCTCTCTCTCTCTCTCGCTTTACCTGCTCTGCTCTTTCGCCTTCTGTTCGACCGCAAGCTGCAATTTGTAGACGGCCGTAGTTCATTGCTTATTGGGTCAAGCCTCTGTGCAGAGAGGTGTAACAAACGACAACAATTGTTTTAGTCGGCTGCCACGCCCCCTGCTCACAAAGAGCGCTACATTTTCAGCATTCACTCTGCCACTCTGGCTCTATGGTGATTCCAATTTCGGCTCTTGCAACTGCAAAACCTGTGGCCAAAAATCAAGTTCAGTTTTGTGCAGTCTGCCGTGAGACTCTCATACTGATAGGCTGACTAACTGACTGACTGACTGGCTGGCTGGCTGACTGCATTGTTTGCCTGAAGTGAATGAGAACTAGAACGTGTTGAGCAGCAGCAGTTGATATGCCTGGCCACCAGGGGCAGTGGGTCAGCGAAGCCGCCCAGGCGGGATCACGACACTTATTTGTAGTTACTGAATTTTTGGTCAACAAGCAACGACCTTGTCCCGCTTTCAGCCTTGTCACGCTTGCTTGTTTGCTGTTGTTGTTGTTGTTGTTTTTTCTTCTGTGCTTCTGTTTGCCCCAACTGGGTAAATTTGCTCCCGTATTACTTTGAAGCCCTGCACGTTGCGTTGCTTATTGTTATGATGTGGCATACACATTGTTGCAGCAGCGCCTGCTGTGTCTTACACTTCCGCTAACGCAGCTGCTGACACGCCTGCGTTGCCCCACCACTCCACCACTCCACCACCCTCCTGCTCCAGCCGTTCGGCCCCTGCCTTTTGATGAATCACTTTTTGGGGTCAGCTTCATGTTATATTTTGTACCCAGAGCCGGCTCTGCTGTTGTTTTCTTACGCAGCGAGGCTCACTTTGGTTCTTGTCTTGTCATTGTTTGTTTAATTTTGTGTGCGCCGGATACCCCAGCGTGCTCTGCCATTGTCCTGCTGTCAACAAAATGCCAGCAGCAATCGTAGCTGTAAAGCACTTGGCCAAACGCGCCTTTGCCAAACAGTGTGGGGGGCGGGGGTAGGGGCGTGCCAGCACTTTCTTTATGATTATGCCGCTGACAACAAAAGAAATTAAATTGCCAACACTGAAATTGAATTGTATCTCTCCTTTGGACACTCCACTCAAAAATTGTCAAACGACAAGCCAGACGTTGCCAAACAAAAAATGAAGAAGAACACAAGAGGAGGGGGGGGGGGGGGGGACGAGAATGAAGGAAACAGCATAAAAACTGGCCAAATTGTGACGATATTTTCAATGGTTATTGCAGCAATTTATTGGGGCATTGATTTTGCCATCGGTGCGGCCCGTCGGTCCACGAGGCTAGGAAGTAAACAATTTATTAAAAAGCGCGTACCGGAGCCATAAAAAGGTCAATGATTATTATGCTACGAACGCAAATTTTAGACAGCCGACACCTCCCATCCGCCCATCCGCCCACTGCCAATGCCCAGAGTAAATATAGAACATAGCCGAGCCAGCAGACATTCAAAAAATTTGTTTGGATTTCTCTAAGACTCTTTTTATTTCCTCATTTTTTTGTTTTCTTCTCCCTGTTCTTGTGTTTTTGAAGTGGTTGCCTTCACGCTTGTTTTGGCCACCGAACGGGTCCCGTGTTATTTGACGGCGTTTTTGTGGTGCTTCTTTGGAATTTTTGGTGCCAATGCGAGACAAAGAAGAAATCAGAATAGCAAGAAAAGCCTAAGCCTTGGCATCCCTAGATATTTGGCAATTTCCTTTCATTTTATTTCTAATTTATTTGCATTGTTGTAGTATTAATTTAATACAATTTATTGTTAATTTATGTAGAGTATAAATGGGGATAAAAAAATTAAATTTACTATCAATTCAAATGGATTTTTTATTTAATTTTTTGACATGCTTCAAATGTATTTTAAATATCGCAACTTCTTGTTCAGTTATTTTATTTTATTTTATTTTTTAATTGTTGTCAGAGTCCGCTCATAATTAAAAGCTGAGCATATTGAAATATATGTGTCCTTGTGTACATATTTATACAATTATTAGCCCATGCTCTGCATTTAAATAGTTTCATGCACTGCAAACACAACAAACCGAATTTTTTTTTTTCTCTCTCTTTTTTTGATGTGTTGTTTACACTGGCTATACGATCTGCCTGCGACTGCACAAACAAGGCAAACATTTGTGCATTTCACCACTTGCTGCAGGCAATCGCAGCCCTCAGCTGGCCGGCCGCCTCATGGCAGTTGAGTGTGTGCGTGGCTGTGTTTGTGTCTGTGTGAATGGCTGTGTGTGTGTGGTGCACAAAGCTATATTATGGTTGCCGCATGATTTATCATTTGCGATACATATCCCTGGTGCAGCAGTCAACATTAATTAGTGCATATAATGTTCGCCGCTAATCAAAAGAGCCGTTTGAGTTTACACTTGACTTCATGTCAGAGCGTTTCGAGCAAATCGCAAGAATTGTTTTTGGTATTCTGTGAAGAACAATGGCTTAGTAGCTTGAAGGGGCGGCAATTATTGCAACGGCTTTGTTTCACATTATCTGCTACACAAGGCGTTTTGCGTCGCAGCCTCCAAACAACAAATCAAATTACAAAATTTTGAGACGAATTCCAATGAATAAACAACAAGATGCTGCTAGCCTCATTAAGATGTGCATTTCAAAAAGGCCAGAGCGAATGGAAAGAATCGAAAAGAAACACTTTTCAATTTTGGCAAAGCAACAATGGAAATTTTTTTTTATGCAGCCGAGCGTACGAAAACTGAAGTCCAAGTGCTATAGCTCTCAGCCTGGCTAAGCAATACCCTATGAATACATATACCTGTAGATGTAATTAGAAAAGACTTGTATTATTACTGCCAAAATAAATTCAGAGAATAAAATACGCATATTTATATTTTTAGAGCAACTAAATTGAATTGAAATCAGCAATTTAGTTGAATATTTTCCCACAATGCCAAAGAACTTCCAGGCTCGATTAGTTTTACTATATTTATTAAATGCAAAATGTGTTATGCATAAAACAATATTTGTCGCTTTACATAAAGGTCTGAGCGAATATATATTGTATATATATATTTAGGTGATGGCAATAAATATTTTCTTTGTATGTGCATAGAGTAGAGTAAACACCTGATTGAATATCTTGGTCGAACAAAAACAAGGTGTAATTGCCTTTGGTATAGGCAAAATAAAGCATCATACAATGTCACAAAGAGCTCAAGTTTTGATACAACCAGAGTGAGAGAGAGTGAGAGAGAGAGAGACACAATTGACAGGCAACTAGACAAACATGCCGACCGACAGACAGACGGACAGACGTACGGACCGACTTGTAACCGGAAATTGTCAGCAGCAGCCTTGAAGGGCGGCAATGCGTATGTGTGTGTGTGTGAGTGTGCATGCAGGAGAGAAATATTATCTTGTACTTGCCCATGTCAAAGACAATTTGCATCTCTGGGCATGACAATGGGCGCTGTATGCTCGATAGCAGCCGACGTGGCTCTCTGTGGGGCGTTGTCATTGCATGTTTCCAGCTACCGATTGTGTGTGTGTGTGTGTGTGTGTGCGTGTGTGTGAGTGTGGCACAATAAAGTATCAAGGTGCTGGCATATGTGTCTCCGATTCAGTATTTTAATGAAGCAACAATGTGCAGAGCTGACATTCCTCATGTGCGTTTGTAATTGTAAAGGCTCTTGTCACATATACACACACACACACACGCACACACACAAACATCTGCAGCCAAAGAAAAGTCTAAATTGTATTGCTAAAAGGCTTCAATGTGGACAGCCAGGCATTTAGCTTTGTGAAATGAAGCTGCCTTTGCCGGCCAATGTGTGGCTGTTGATGTTTTTTTTTTTTTTTTTTTTGTTCAAGCCAAGATCTGTCAATGTTATTCACAAATCATTATCATGAATATCTAATAATAATTTGAATAACTAACATGTCTTTATGAGCGTTCTTGTTTTGCTATTTATAGCTCTGCAAATACAGATTTTACGCTTCTGCTAAGCTTTAAATGATGCCTTCACAATAATTAAATAATGGAATGACATTGTAGAGGAATTATTAATGAGGGATTAGAATATGGTTTACTGAAGGTCTCTGAGTTAAAAGAAGAATGAGAGAATGCCTTTCATTAGATTTTCGTTTTATTTATTGACTTTGATTTCAATAGAATCTATTTTTGTCATAGAAAACTCAGAAAGTTAATTACTCTCTACTCTTAATAGTACTTAATAAACTAATTATTTTACTTTTAGTTAAAATTTGTTCGTAAATCTACAAAATATTAATTTTAAAATAATTTTCTATTTATTTATATATTTATATACATATTAGTATTTGTTTTTTATTATTAATGTTATCACTATTATTATTGTTATTATTTATTCATTTATTATTATCCTAATTATTATTATTAGTATTTATTCATTATTATTATTATTAACATTTATTTACTATAATTATTATTATTAGTATTTATTTATTATTATTATTATTCGTATTTATTTATTATTATTATTGTTATTAGCATTTATTTATTATTATTATTATTATTATTAAAAGTATTTATTTATTATTATTATTATTCGTATTTATTTATTATTATTATTATTAGTATTTATTTATTATTTTTATTATTAGTATTTATTTATTATTATTATTATTAGTATTTATTTATTATGGTGGGATGGAGCTACGATTATTATTATTATTATTATTATTATTATTATTATTATTATTATTATTATTATTATTATTATTATTATTATTATTATTATTATAGTATTATTATTTCTTGCTATTATTTATTTATTTTTAGCCCCATTATTATTATTATTAGTATTATTGAGCTACATCAAAATTCCTTAAATTTGAAGCTTTAATTTATTTCTAGTCACATTTCATTAATGGAAACATTTAAGATTACAAAGATACAAATTCTCAGGAACCATATATACAGAGGGCTTGGACAATTTGGCCTTGAAAGCGGAAACATATAACAAAGTTGTAATTAAAGAGCCCAACAGGCGACACATTATTATACATACATACATACATACATACATATTGTTGAGGAGGGGCTGCCTGTGGCATATGCCACACCCTCCCTTCACACACTTAATTGTGTGTGTTTGTGTTTTTCACGCATTTTTATGTGTTTCAATTTTCATTGAAGCACTAAAATTTGTCGTTCACAGCGTCGCAGGCGTCGTCAATGTCAGCGCCATGACGTGCACACGGAGCGAACGGTAGCAGGGCTGGAGTGGACCTGGGGTAGAGCTGGCGTGGAGCTGGGGTAGGGTAGAGTTGCCCCTGGCTGTCGTTTTCTTATGTCTGTCTCTTGGCTAAATAATAACATAATAACAACAACGGCGAGCACAACGACAGTTGAGCGGGCCAATAAACACTTTTATAAAATTCTCAAATCGCACGTGTTGCGCTTGTCAAGGGGTTCCGTGTAGCCCAATAAAATAGCTAAGTGCATGGGCATGTTCAGCCATATATGGTACATATGTATGTAGGTGTATGTATAATGCTATTTATGTTTTCGTTTTTATCTGTTTATGCCGTGTATTAAGTAAGGTGTGCAGGCGACCATAAAAGCTGAATGAAGCAACTGCTGCAGTCGATAAGCTGCGAGTGCTTTAGCCAGTGCCATTGCCATTGGCCACATTCATTGCCACAGAGAGTATAGAGTGTGTCTGTGTGTGTGTGCAACATAAAGAAGGCTATTTGACGTGGCCACCAAGACGCTGGAGTGTTGGCTGTTGGCTGTTGGCTGTGGCAGCAGCTGAGCTCTGCTTGCTAATGAGCGTTATGAATGCTCCGCAAAATGTTTTTTAGCCAATTGAAGTCAGTGCACTTGAGAGCCAAACAGCTATGGCACGGGCCGAGGTGCACCAAAGTGGCATTTTATTAATGATGTGCGACCGAGAGCATAGCGAGCACCCCAGTCAGAGAGTACATTAAAGGCACTTGTGCGGCGGCGATTATGCTGTGTGTGTGTGTGCGTGTGTGTGTGTGTGTGTGGCAAGCACAAAAGCGTGCATTCAGCGAAGGGCAACAAAGGCTGCAAATTTCTGGCTTGAATGCATGTCAATCTGAGGGCAGCTGAGTAATTGAAACTTAAATAAACAAACTGCTGCCAGAGACTTCAGCAGCAGCTACATTGAGTGGCAGCTAAAATAGCGCTTGATGTGTGTGTGTGTGAGCCTGAAAGGCGTCCTTGCAGCAGCTGGGGTTCAAGTGCCATGCTGAGCCACTTGTGCACAGTCTCATTATTATGAAACAAAAACAACAAATTCGCTGATGCTTAAAGCGACGCATGCGGCGGCTGTTGTTGCCAATGCGCAAATTCAAGCGAATCTCGTTGATGCTTTTTATTATTTTTGAGCCGCTTATTCCGCTTTGTTTTGTTTTGTTTTGTTCTCTGTTTTATTTTTATTTATTTTTTGTTGCAACATAATATTTATGATCGCTTGTCATGTTTGCTTAGCGTTGTTTCCTGTCTGCCGCTGCTGCTGCTGCTCGAGCCTCGAGGCGCTCTCGTCGTGTTGCTTGGCAACATGCTTAGCAACACTTGCTCAGCAGCATTGTTGCTATGGCCGACTGGCAACATTTCTTATTTTGGGATTGCGCGGCCCGCCTACGTCACGCAATTATTTTTGGGGTGTGTTTCGGAGCTGTGTGTGCTGCGTGCTGCGAGCGGAGGCGACAACAAACAGTTTTCAGTCGTTTGTCAACTTGTCCTAGGCACGCTTCAGACCGGCAAATTGCGTGTGTGCGGCTAGTCGTTCGCTTGTTCTGTGTGTTCTCTCGTTCGCAGGCCATCGAATTGGTTTTATGTCTATCACAATATCAACAACAATAGCTAAACAGTTGTGTTTATTCTTGCACTTGCAGCGCACTTCCGGCAACAACAGCTGGATGCACACCAACAATTAGTGGAGAGCGACCGCAAGAGCGAATATTATTGTTGCCGCATTAAGTTCAATTCAATTCCGTGGATTATAATCAGTGTAAAGTGAGGGACTGTGGCCAAATGGACGGCGCGCCGTCCAAACAAACGAAAAACAATTAAAAGCCGGAAATTGAGTTGTAAACTGAAAGCGAAAACGAAAACGAAAACGAAACCAAACGGAGCAAAACAACAAAAAATGTGAAAATCCGAAAAGTGCAAATCAAAAGCAAATTTGTTCAGTGCAGCCCAACGCTCGACACTCGAGCCAAATAATAATTTTGAAATTATCTGGCCGCTTATTGCGGGCCCAACAACTCGAGTGGCGGCAGCCGTTGTGGCTGACGGACGGACCCGCCGAACATTCAAAGCGATTTGCTCCCTCAACGCGTATTAATAATTCGCATATTCCCCAATCGCTAACTGTAAACAGTCTCTGTGCGCAGCGTGTGAAGTTGAAGTGTTTATTGAACGAGCGGCAAATGTTGCCTGTCTGCGAGTGAAAGATACGGCCCGACCCCGATCATGTTGCTGCGCCAAATGCCCAACGGCCTGTCAGCCACTGCAAGCCAAATGACAGAGCAGCCCATGGATGCAATAATGGGACACGGAGTTAGACAGTCGCGACAGCGACGCCACAGCGGGTGGACCGCCCACACCAGAAGCGGTTTGATCTGTCATGCCGTTGTATTGATCCTCGCCCTCTCCACAATGGGTAAGTTGGCACTTTGTTTAATCTACTTATGATAATTGATTAGGAATATCTAAAGAATTTCTTGACAGAGCTAAAAATAAATGTTGAAAAGAGAAAATTCAACTAAGAAGAGTTCTTTGGTTTACTCTTCAGCTCTATAAATATATGATTTATAAATATAAATATTTTATATTTATATTTTTGTATATTTATATTCTAAATTTTTATATTAATACGAAGAGATGACCTTAAATAATAAATAATAAATAATAAATAATAAATAATAAATAATAAATAATAAATAATAAATAATAAATAATAAATAATAAATAATAAATAATAAATAATAAATAATAAATAATAAATAATAAATAATAAATAATAAATAATAAATAATAAATAATAAATAATCAATAATAAATAATAAATAATAAATAATAAATAATAAATAATAAATAATAAATAATAAATAATAAATAATAAATAATAAATAATAAATAATAAATAATAAATAATAAATAATAAATAATAAATAATAAATAATAAATAATAAATAATAAATAATAAATAATAAATAATAGATTAATTAATAATAAATAGGCTATAATTAAATATTAATAAACATTTAGTAAGCTCAGCCACGTACCCATCTGTTGCATGTATTTTAATTTACTACAAATAATATTCATTTTGAATAGGTATAAATCATGCTATTAGCACTCACAAATACATACATATATAATAAATCAATAGATCACTTAATATTAACATTTTCAACACAAGTCAATTATAGCTCTTTTATAAACGAAACTTTTTCAAGTGTGATTTATGAAATGCATCATGAAATGCTCACATCTTATAGCATACCTCTCTGGAAAGAGCAAGAGAGAGTGAGAGAGAGTAAGAGGGAGAGAGAGATAGCGCCAGCTCATTCTTTTAGCATAAATTATTGTCTGCAGCTAAGATAATTGCAGCCATTTTTCAGCTATAAGCAGCCATAGCAATCCCGGAAACTTCTAAAGCTTCTCAATTAAATAGCTGTCGAGCAATACAATTGGAAAATAGCTAACGGACAGATAGACAGACAGTCAATTCAAGAGTGTCACACTCTTAAAATGCAGATATAAAAGCCACTTTAATAGCAGTGAAGTGGCTGAGATGCATTAAATGACATTTGAAACAAACACTTTTGCTTAAATAAAATACAAATAAAGCAACAACAATAGGACGTAGAAGAAGAAGAAGAAGATGTGGAAGCGTGGCCACTTGATAACGGCAAATGGGCCACACGATTGACGAAGTATTCGAAATCCACTTGAGAGAGCGGGTGACATTAAAAGCGGCAAACCATTAAAAGGATTGACAGCCAAGCAGCCAAGCAGTCAGTCAAAGGGGGAGGCATTGCTGCTATTGCTGCTGCTGCTGCTGCTGCCTAGTGGAGGAGGTGACAATGCCATAGTGACAGGCGGCGATGTGCTTGGCACGGCTTGGCAGGCAATCAGACAAACCGACCGAGCGCCTGATCGACTGATAGACAGCTAGCTATATATGGAGGGGCCATAGACTGCAGCCAACTGACTGTCGATGACATTCCGTAAACGCAACGCAATCGAAATAGAAGTCGAAATCAGAGACCCATCCAGAGTGGCTGTTCAATGGCAAGCGTTGTCGTCGTTGTCGTTGTTGTTGATGCTTAATGCTTGTAAAAAGTTTTTAATGGTATTGCCAACGTAGAAGCTGCTCATTTGCCACTCAAAGCAACGCCAATGCCCCTGCCCCCGCCCCATCATCACCAATCTCAATTCGTCACGTGGTCGCTAATGAACAGTGAATCGCTTAAGGACTCAGCAGGGCAGCAACTGTGCAGTTGATTTCAATAGGATTATTGTTTGAGTGAGTGAGGAGAGTCGCTCTGCATTCCTCAGAGCATTTAGCAGAAGGAATTTGGTGGAATAGTTGATAAATTAAAGCACTTAATGGGCGCAGCTAGCTAAATAGAATTTGATAGCTAAGAATAAACTGAATTTAATTTGTTCAGCTCTTACGCAACAGCGGATTTCCGACATTAATTCAATATCGATGACATATTGCACTAGCAAAAACAACAGATAATAATAATAATAATGATTTGATTTGCCACTAGAAATTCGAGCAATGCAAATTTATGCACATGCACAAGCCGCATGCTAAGCGATTTATTGCATATATGTATGTATGTATATATATGTTATTTTTAAATCCACACGGAGCATCAGCCGTAATTTGGTCAGTCGAACTCTGACGTGAAATAAATTTGCTGCAATAGGCAGGTGGCAGGGGGCAGGTTTCAGTTTGGGGTAAAGCAATCAGCAAAATACATACAAATAATAAAATGACGCATTTGGGGAAAATATAATTAAATTTTAATTGCAAAATAATATTGACAAGCGGCTAACAAATTACAAATAAAATATGCAAATTTCACGGTTTGTGCACATGAATATTTTTGCCGCATCAATTTTGAATTGTGCGTCGCGTACGTTGATAAACATGATGAATATGTTTTATGCGAAATTTTTGGCCAAAAACGATTTGCAGCTCGTAAAGCTGGTCTAAACAGTGAGTCGAAATAGCTGAGGTCAGTTGGACAGGTGGTCTACCCATCGTTGTTTCTGTGTCTGTGTCTGTGTCTGTATTTGTTTATTATTAATGCAATTTGTAATCTGTAATGTTTGTTGTTGCGGCTGTTGGCCGTGTGCCGCGCCGACCTCAACAATGAATTGGGTTTCGCAATGCTAGGCTAGGATCTATTTTCGTTTGTTTGTCCGTCTGATGTTCGTCTCTTGTTTGCTGCCATAAAATACAATTATCGTGCACAAACAAGCAAAGCGCATCAGCAGCACATTAATGCCAGTGCCAATGCAATAACAACTGAGCTTATGCACATTAATACACACACACACACACACACACTCTCCCTCTCTCCTTCCCTCTCTCTCTCTCCTCTCTCTCTGGCAGCTTGAATTTCAAAAGCTGCAAAAGTTGTCACCATCAGCGCATTTTGCTTTTCCATAATTAACTTATTTTGTACATTAGCAACAGATTTTGTTTATTAACGCATGTGCGTTTGCTTTCAGTAATGCCCCGCCTACGTCCTACTACTCCTCCTCCTCCTCCTCCTCCTGCTACCATCACCCAGGAGCTGATCCAAGTGCCTTAATGTGTGCAGGGGCCACGGGGCGCATACTTATCTTTCGGCATTGCCAACGAGTTTATTTATTTTCTGTTTGCGGTTTGTTCTAGCTGCTATGGAGCGACACAGCGAGGGCATGGCTAAGGGCGTGAATGGGATGGGGAAGTAGGAGAGTGGGAAAGTGGGGATGATTCGTTTGTGTGTTGCTGGCATCGCATAATTTATTTATCATTAACGTAATTCGGCAAAGCCGGAATGCTGTGTATTTGTGTATGTATGTATGTGTGAGTGTCCCACACAAGATGCTGGCTGAAATAGCTGTGAGTCTTCCCAAATAGCTGAAATAATTTGCCCAATTAGTGCAATTGTGGGCTGCCAAAAAAGCAGTAGACGTCTATGCACAGCTGCTGCAGAAGGAGTGAATTGAAATGCGAATACATTCGTATTTTCGAATTTAATTTAACAAATAAGAGTTGATTAATTACACTAATTATAGCCAAATACCTGCTACAGCATGCTTAAGCTGATTATCGGTTAGCTTCTGCTGACCACGTGATTTAATGTGGCTGCTGAACATCCTACTTGAGAGATAAGAGCTGAAAATTGTGCTTGGCATATGTGTGTAAGACTCTTGTTTTTGAACTGGAAGGAGTCGGTTATGAGAGTAGAGTATGGAAAGTTGTATGTAAAGTATTTTTTTTTTTTTATTATTGCTAAGAACTAAAATGATTTATTATATTATATTGGATGAGTAAACTGAGAGCAGGTAATGGGGCTTAGACTAGCACTGGGTGGTTATTCTGCTGGATAAGGATTTTTTCCCTTTCATTTTTTCATAAAGCCGTGATACAAAGAGAGAGAGCGAGAGAGAGAGAGAGAGTAGGATACAGAGAGAGGGATACAAAGAGAGAGAGCAAGATACAGAGAGAGAGAGAGTGAGCAAGATACAGAGAGAGAAAGCAAGATACAGAGAGAGAGAAAGCAAGATACAGAGAGAGAAAGCAAGATACAGAGAGAGAGAGAGAGAGAGAGAGAGAGAGAGAGAGAGCAAGATACACAGAGAGAGAAAGCAAGATACAGAGAGAGAGAGAGAGAGAGAGCAAGATACAGAGAGAGTGAGAGGTTCTTGAAGTAAGTTCTGTTAGGTTGTCAATGCACATGAGAGCTGTGAATAGACTGATTAACTAAGATTGTCTACAAATATAAATGAAATGTATTTTACACAAATTATTTATATGAAGTTGGAGTCAATTTGAAATGCAAATATTTCTTAGTCACTCTCGAATTTCATATTTGTCATTCATATACATACATATATGCATATACATACATACATACACTTGTATATATTAAGCTGAAGGTCTTCTAATATTTACGTTGATTTACTGTATCTCATCCGATATTTATTCGTAGTCGCAATTCCATATACGCAACCATCTGGAAATTCAATATTTCACGTTTAATTAAGCTGCAACTGTAATAAAACGAAAAAAAAAAGTATAGAAAACAACAACAAACAACAAAAAAAACTGAACAAGAGCAAAAGAGTAAAATCACAACGACAAAATCGCAAACTGCCACACAAAAATGTTTTGGCTGCCACTCGCAACGCGCCAACCAAATAAATATGCAACAAAAATACTTGTGGGACAGCGCGGCGTGGCGCGGCGTTCGTGGTGGTGCAAACAGTGTGCGAAATGGTGCAGCCGCAGCAAAAACGCCGTAAACTCTTAACAATTGCAAAAACACACTGCAAAATAAAGCGAAACAAAGGCAAAGCACTAAAAACTACTGCGGGCAATAAATCTGCTGCAAGGGGTGGGGGCAGGGTAGAGGCAGCAGCAGCTACAGTAACAGCAGCAACAGCAACAGTCGCAGCTGCACAAATGTTGCCAGGGCGTTTGCATAAACACATTTACACACACACACACACACACAGAGCCTGCTGCGTAAATAACTAATAAGGCTCTAGGATACATTTCCAGTGTAATTTAGGAAATGCTGCAACAAAGAAAAAAGAAGAGAGAGAGAGAGAAAATACAATTGAGAATGAGCTTCGAATTGAAAGCAAAATAAAACCGAGTCCAGCAAATACAATCATTGATCATAACACGCAGAGGCTGAGAGTGCCTGTGTGTGTGTGTGTGTGTGTGTGTGTGTGCTTCTATAACTTAATTAAAATTATGAATGTTTTTTTGTTGGCCAGCGCAAGGATTACGAGCGTTACGGGACGTTAGCAAAAAGTGTGCGCCACAGCAAATGTGCTTTTTGCAATATTTTGTTGAATCAACATGCAAACAAAGAGCAACATCAATTTATACATAAATCAACATGCACAAAAACGCAGCCAAAATTTCATGCTAGCAGGAAATGGATGCTTCCACACACACACACACACACACACACACACCCTACGGCCAACTGTCTAATGCAATTTTGTGTCATGCTCATGCTGTTAAATTTCCGAAATTTTCCAAAGGCCGTGCTCGCTTATCTAAATGCCGTATTTCAGTTCAGATCCTGCCACGCTCTTGGCCATGTTTTAAATTAAAACACACTCCAGACATTAATTTGTCCAAGCTGCTCCGTCGCATTTTGTCAACTTTGTTTAGCGTTCCATTTGATAATTTACTTTGTTCCCGTTTGTTGCTAAACAAATTTTATGATTAGCAATTATTCAGAGTAAAGTTTTAAACTCCAATGCCGCAGAGGAGCTCTGTTCCTGTAATGGTTAATTTTATCTAAGCTTGAAATATATGGAAATGGTATTTAAAGACTTGAGTTTTTTTTGGAGCAAGTGCACAAATTAACTGGCGCTAGTCACTGCCCGAACAAAGGCAGAGGCGAAAAGAAACCCCAACATGAATCTGATGATGTGGCAGCGACCTGGTTCGATTCAGCTCACACTGGCTGCCCAATTGATGTTGCAGCGATGGGGCGGCAGCAACGAGTTAACGGACAACGTCACAAATGGTCAAAAGTTCCATTAGGGTCAGGCCATGAATGCTATTTACAAGCAGCTAGCGATGGAGCATACGCGATAAGAGACACGCTGGGGCCAAATGCTAAAATAAATGGCAAAAAGTCGGCTAACAGTAAACACACAACTGGATGCTGCCAGTGTGCAGAGCAAGAAGTGAAAACTGAATATCGCTATCGATGCTAACGTTGAGATAACAAAATGTTTTGCTCTACAGCTTCAATTGAGTCGTTCTCGACGTCGTCGTGCATTCGTTGCGTATACGCCGTGTCGACATGCGGCAGCAGTTAAAGAGAAAAACAAGCTAAACAAATACGAAGCGTGTATACAGGCTTTTTCACACACACACAAGTAGATGATACACACACACACACACAAATAAATAGAAAGCTTAAGCACATAAGTATAAAGGTATAAATGAGAAAACACACAGCGCAGCAAATGAAAACTGGCAAATAGAAAAAGAATTACACACACACACTCACACACATATGTGAATGTATATATATAAATACAGATTTGTATATATACATAAAAATAAGCCTGAGAGTTGTATGCTATGCAGTGCAATGTCACCCGCAGACTACAAATACAAATGCACACACACGCACACACATACAGTCATGCATACATGTATACACTTGGGTGTGTGTGTGTGTGCAGATTCTTTGCCTGCTTCACAATATTTACGCTGTTATCCTTTTTGTTTTATTTGCTTAGCGCTTCTGTGCAAAGAAACGACAAACGAGCAACACGAGAATTGCAGACAGAGAGAGAGAGAGAGTGTGTGTGTGTGTGTATATGTTGTGTATGGTAACAGCGTTATGGCACATCATCATCATCTTCATCGTTATGATTATCATCATCCACTTGCAAGCCACTCGTTGAGCGAAGAACACTCAGATTAAATTTAGTTACATATTATTTTTTCATTTAGCGCATTTATTTTCCTTGTTGTGTTTACTCTGTGCGGGTGTCGCTCTGGAGAGTTCCGCGTGAAGTTTATTTGCGGAGACTCGAGTCGGTCAGGCTTTGATTTAGCCCCGATGGGTGTGGTCAACGTGTTTGGCTATGCAAACAGTGAGCAAAACTAATTGAAGTTCTGAGAACATATTTGTTTTTTATTTGTCATTTACATATATGCATATATTTTAGTTTAATTTATTCTATTACTTTAATCAATGTTGCAATAGAAGGCGCAATCATTGACTTGACCCAACCTAGCCCTTACCCTTTACAATTTATTTGACATTCACACACACACACTCACAGCATAACTAATTATTAATTGCCCTTTCATAACTGACAGTTTGGGGTGTGTATTGTTGAGTTGTCCAGGCCAAGCCCATAAAAAAAAAGGCAGCTACAACTGAAAGTCAGATAGAACAACAAAATTATGTTTCATGTTGGCGTGAGCTGCGGCTGTGTCTCTATGCTGATGTTATTTAGACATGGAATACGCGGATTGGGCTTGGCCAGCGCAGGCAATGGATTAAATTGCGCTCGCTGCCAGTTGAGCCACGCAAAACCACAACAAAACCTCCTTTGGAGTAAGGTTTTTTTCATTATGAATTCCTTTCCATTTCCATTTTTTTCTTTCTTGTGCTCCAGCTCTGTTGCTTAAAGTGTTCTATTTTGCTTGGCATTTCATTTGAATGCCATTAGAACAATTTGTATTATTTATGTTCATTAATAATTTACATAACTTGTAAAGGGAACTTCAATATTTGCAGAAGAGGAGCATTTAAGTGAGAGGAGTGTCTGCTTAGTGTGGACATGAAATATATATGTGATTTGTATTTTACATTATTAAATAAATTAATTCAAACTAAGAAATCTTCTTTTGTTTTGTTAATTTATATTAAAATCAAATATAATAATATAAAATATAAAATATAAAAAAATAAAATATAAAATATAAAATATAAAAAAATAAAATATAAAATATAAAATATAAAATATAAAATATAAAATATAAAATATAAAATATAAAATATAAAATATAGAATATAAAATATAAAATATAAAATATAAAATATAAAATATAAAATATAAAATATAAAATATAAAATATAAAATATAAAATATAAAATATAAAATATAAAATATAAAATATAAAATATAAAATATAAAATATAAAATATAAAATATAAAATATAAAATATAAAATATAAAATATAAAATATAAAATATAAAATATAAAATATAAAATATAAAATATAAAATATAAAATATAAAATATAAAATATAAAATATAAAATATAAAATATAAAATATAAAATATAAAATATAAAATATAAAATATAAAATATAAAATATAAAATATAAAATATAAAATATAAAATATAAAATATAAAATATAAAATAAACTAAAAATATATGCTTTGCAGCTAGCAGGCTGCATTTAAAACTCATCTCTTGTAAATAATAATTGAGAGAGTTACTTAAGAGTTTGTGAATTCAAATAGTCATAGTATTGCGATCTAGCTCTCAAGAGGTTTCGATGTAGTTCGTGTTTGCTGCCGAGCGTCTTCAGTTTAGCTATTCGTGTGACGATCGCACAATGAGATTCAGTAAATGAGCGAAAACTCAAAAAGTCTTCACATTCACATTGACAAGCATACAGTGTATTCACGAGCTAATATGCTTAGCGAACATAGTAATCTCAGACATACTAATACATGCACACGACACTTTTGGCTGCATTTAATTCAACTAGAGCGAAAGAAGTAAACAATTACTAGCCGATCGCTAACGATCTCTGCTGAAGAACCAATGCTCTCTGAAACTTTTCTCAGAGTGTAAGCAGAATACATTGAGCGTATAACGAGCAAGTCCCCACAGTTCTTTGCGAGCCATGCTAAAAAACTATAAAAACACTCCAAGCTTAAGAAAGGCGTTTTTACTCGATGAGTTCTTCTGCCAAGGTGAACTTTTCACATATAAGTGATACTGAATTATAATACTAATATATCATATATATTTCTTATTTATCAAATTATCTATATTATTATTTATTGATTGGCTTATATATTATATGTATTATATATTATTATTATATTGTATATTGTATTATATATTATTATTATATTGTATATTGTATATTATATTATTATATTATATTTTATTAATCACTTTTAACACAATTTTATTTTATTCAGATTATATTATATTTGGTATTTCACATGCATGTTTAATGAATGTAAAATTGATTTCTATAAACTTGGCACGCGCAAAGTCAGATAATAAGTCACTCCTCATATATACATATATCTATTTTTTTTTTTCATTCAACTTTCCAACTTGACCACAGTTTCGCGTTTTTTCTACCCTTTCTTTTTTTTTTTTTTGTCTCCATGTCATGGATTTCTACACGCACACAAACGAAACCACAGTGGCAATTTTTTCATTTTTTTTTTTTTTTGCTTGCTTGCTTGCAGCCAAGTTTAGTGCTGGGCGTGTGCGGGGTTTTTGATTTATGGTTTCGTATGTTGCGCGCTGGGTTTTTTATGTTAATTAAATTGCGTTGGCTGGCCAAATGGAGTGCCGGTTACCGTACACTGCACTCGAGTCTCCAAATGGGTGTACACACACATCTCTAGGTAGAAGAATCCATCGGAAGGGGTAGATAGGGGGACCAGGGAACGGGGGTACGTATATGGTATGTTCCGGCCACGTAGTGCAAACAAATGAACTGCACCGGCATTTACAGTGATTACTGCTGCCTGGTCTGGACCTACTCCTTAAATGCTGTTGACCCAGCCGAGCAGCAGCAGGAGTCGGCAGTAGGCAGCAGGAGTCGGCAGTAGGCAGCTTGCAATGCTTATTAGAAATTCCATTATGTGTAGCATACTTATGTGCGTCCATGTGCTCCTTCTGTCAACATAAGCCCGCAACGAGTCAGGTGTTGTCTTTGTGCACGCCTCAATGGCTGGGCGGGACGACACATGGGCTCTCCCCCTGGTTCATTTAGAGCGGCATATGCACGCCTCCCGTTTCGGTGTTGCGGCTGCCGTTTTGCACTGTTGTGCATGATAAATCTTTCAATATGCTGCCTAGGCAGCAGCAGCAGCAGGAGCAGGAGGAGGAGCAGGAGCAGGAGCCGGGTAAACATGTCAAGTAGCAGCAGCAGCAATATTCATTTGAATTTGCAACAAAAGCCTATTAAATACCAAAACAATACTCCATCCAACACACCCACACACGCACACACACCCTCGCACACCCTCGCACACATGCCTGTACATATATAGATACGTTCCATGTCATGCTTGGGCCTTGTCGTCTGTTTGCTTTTGACTCTCGCACGCGAGTGAGTCCACAAATTATTATGCAGTGATAAATATGCCCACATTTCATTTGTTTCAGCCAATCACCCGCCCAACCCTCCGCCTGTACACCATCTGTTTCAATTTATTTATGGCAGGACCTGGTACAGTGAATACTGCCTGTTGCTCTAACGCACAGCAATCTGTATTGTTAAATCACACTAGCTATTTATTGCCCAAAGCTGTGCTCGTCAAAAACCTATGCAAACTCAGCTGAAAGCGCCTTTTATTGCTGTTTACTATATTTAAGTTTGTAAACAGAGAAATCTATTCTTATCAGCAACAATTGATAGGTCCTATGGTTATTGTTGTTAATCTTGCAAAGTTCGTCTGAAACTTTAACTGAATTGAGCAGAGGTATGTAGTATGTTGTGTTTAGCTCAATCGATCATCTGAGACTGTATTCACTTCAATCTTCTACTACTTTTTATGTACTCCGCACAACAAGCAAAGCAAAGTCCACAAATGGCAGTCACAGTTTTTTTTCTCTTCCTTTGCCCAGCAATGCAAACAAATTCGAAAAGTTTTCCAGCAGCAACGACTAGCAGGTGAATCCCCAAAAAAAGTAAAATGAAAGCACAAAATATTGGCATCTAACTTTTCAATTCAGTATCACTTGCGGTTTTAACGAACCTGACGTTTTGCACCGTTGCGGCCAAACGAATCCCGCAATGACGCACTCTAGCATGATTGAAAAACAATAAAGGTAGCAAAAAGCGGACAGCACTCTCCCCCCCTGCCCCTGCCTTGCTGAACTGCCGAAATAGTAGATGCTAGATGCCAAGAAACCGTGCTGAAAACGGCGTGAAAACTGTTTACCTTTGGACAAACGTTGACTGAGTTCAGGGAATATTGTTGGACCAGTGGGCAATGCAAGTATAACAAAAACAAGCAGCGTGCTGCATTGATACTGGCAACAGTAGCTGAATGGACGAGGGGGCAAGGGTGGCAAGGATGGCGCTCGGTACGGAGCTCCCGGGAGTTGTATGTTGTTCGGCTTGTAAACAAATCGCAAAAGGATAAGGCCAATGCACTTGTAAGCAAGCACTTAGTCGAATCGAGTAAATATGTAAGTTTTGCACAAACTTTTTACCTGATGCGTGTGTGTGTGTGTGTGTGCAGATTTAGAGAAATTGTTTGAGTTTTTGTAGAGCGCGCCCTGCTGTGTCCTATGATTTCTAGCTGCTCGAGCTAACCACATACTAACAAGCAAAACTTTTGCGAGCAATAAGCAAGAATTTGCGGTTGCTTTCACAGCTCCCAGTTTGAAGTTGTTGCACTCCACTTTGCAATTTCAATTATCGGTAGAACAGGGTTTTCATTTTCGATTTCGATTGCCGTGTGCGCAGGCTTTAAGGCAGCGTTGCAGGAGACGGCATCGGCATTGCTGGCCAATTATGGTAGTTTGGTCAGCAGCTCATTAAAGCCAAAGTGTAATCATGTATTTTGCCAAAAGAAGAGCTGAACAAAGAAATAATGAAACTCATACATCGGCCGCATGCCATACATAATAAGCAGATGCAGACCCTGTTGCCCTTGCCCCAAATATGCAAACAACTCCCAAAGGTAATTTATAACTTGCAGCTGCTATATCAAACAGCAACAACAAGAGCAGCAGCAAAAACAACTGCTGAAAATGAAAAAAAAAAAAAAAAAGAATGAAAACAATTTTATTTTATTTACCTCGCGAGAGATTCACACACCGTCCCAGATGAAAGGCGAGTTTCTGGTTCTCAGCTTTCGGCACTGGGCGCTCGTCTCTCGTTGGGACTACGGCAAAGCCGCAAATGATGTGCCATTATTCTTAAGGGTACAGCCGCACGAAGTGTGACCCAAATAAGATATAAAAATTTTGAGTGGCTTGTTAGGCAATGTCCCGCTGCTTGTAAACAGCCAAGTGGCTGCTTGCCTTGCCCTGAATTATGCTACGCATTTGTTGACAAACGACTTTCGAATGGGCGGCCATAAAGTTGCCGGAAATTGGCGTTGATTGCTCTGCAATTAATAAAAGTTTCAGTGCAAGCTAACTGGCAAAACCTTACTCTAAATTTTATAATTGTATTAATTGGTATGGCGCCGTGAAATAAATGTCAACAAAACGGAAATGTATAGGTTATTAATTTATTCATGTATTACATGAATAAATAAATTTGCACAAAGGCTGAAGAGTTTTCAAAACGCATTGCATACTCTTCGGCTGTGTGTTAATGATCATAGTAGACTTTCATCTGACATGCGAGCCTTAAAGCGTTTCGACTGCTTGCTTAAGTCAGTAAAGCAGTCCGTAAAGCAAGAGCTCACAAAGGCTGAAGAGTTTTCAAAAGGCATTGCATACTTTTCAGCTGAGAAATAAATCACAGGCAAGATGATTTGATTAGCTTTAATAATAAATAAAATAATACAATAAGGGCATAAACAAAATAGATAAATAAAAAACAAATACAAATAAAGAATTAGAGTTCAAAGAAGTTAAGCTCTTCAGCTGAGTGTTAATGATCATAGTAGAATCTCACATGCAAGCCTTAAAGCGTTTCGACTGCTTGCTTAAGTCAGTAAAGCAGTCCGTAAAGCTAGAGCTCACAAAGGCTGAAGAGTTTTCAAAATATGTACTTTTCAGCTAAGAAATAAATCACAGGTAAATACAAATAAAGAATAAGAGTTCAAAGAAGTTAAGCTCCTCAGCTGAGTGTTAATGATCATAGTAGAATCTCACATTCAAGCCTTAAAGCGTTTCGACTGCTTGCTTAAAGTCTGTAAAGCAGTGAATAAAGCAGGAGGCCACACAGGCTGAAGAGTTTTCAAAAGGCATTGCATACTTTTTAGCTGTGTGTTAATAATCATAGTAGACTCTCACATGCAAGCCTTAAAGCGTTGCGACTGCTTGCTTAAGTCAGTAAAACAGTCAGTAAAGCAAGAGCTCACAAAGGCTGAAGAGTTTTCTAAATGCATTGTATACTTTTCAGCTGAGAAATAAATCACAGGCAAGATGATTTTATTAGCTTTAATAATAAATAAAATAATACAATAAGGGCATAAACTAAATAGATAAATAAAAAACAAATACAAATAAAGAATAAGAGTTCAAAGAAGTTAAGCTCCTCAGCTGAGTGTTAATGATCATATTAGAATCTCACATTCAAGCCTTAAAGCGTTTCGACTGCTTGCTTAAGTCTGTAAAGCAGTGAATAAAGCAGGAGGCCACACAGGCTGAAGAGTTTTCAAAAGGCATTGCATACTTTTCAGCTGTGTGTTAATGATCATAGTAGACTCTCCCATGCAAGCCGTAAAGCGTTTCGACTGCTTGCTTAAAGTCTGTAAAGCAGGGAATAAAGCAGGAGGCCACACAGGCTGAAGAGTTTTCAAAAGGCATTGCATACTTTTTAGCTGTGTGTTAATGATCATAGTAGACTTTCATCTGACATGCAAGCCTTAAAGCGTTTCGACTGCTTGCTTAAGTCAGTAAAGCAGTCAGTAAAGCAAGAGCTCACAAAGGCTGAAGAGTTTTCAAAATGCATTGCATATTGTGCTTTGCCAAGATAATTAGATAAGTTTAGTTAGTTTAAGTTTGTTTAGGTTAATTTTTTATTAAGTTTAGGTTAATACTGTTATTATTATTCCCCCTGATCATATCAGTTGGTTTGGCAAATTATTTCATTATGATGTATTATTATTCAAATTAATGAATGAACTCTAAATATTATTAATTAGCTATAATTATAATTAACTAACTATAATTATTATTAATAAGCTAGTTCTGTTTGTTCTAATTACACACGAGCAAGTAATATAAATATTTACTTAAGCTATAAATAGACTTTTCTGGAGTGTGATACATACGCAGCAAAGAAGAAGAATAATTTCAAGGTACCATGGGTCTTAGACCTAATAAACAATAAGCCCCATAGCACTCGAAGCTCTCCTTTTAGCTTAACATATCTGCCAGGAGGCTCTGCCACAGCACAGGGCTTATCAGACACAAGAGGATATAACCAAAAAAACTAAACGTATTTCTTCATTTCTATTCAGTATAGTAAATAAAATCCCTCGGCTAAGAGCCTTAACTACCAAAAAAAAAAAAAAAAAATATATATATATATATATATATATATATATATATATATATATATATATATATATATATATAAATAATTAAAAATAAATAAATAAATAAATAAATAAATACATAAAAAATAAAACAAATAAATAAATAAATAAAAATAAAAAATAAATAAATAATGTATAATAAATTATACTTTCACAACTTATTTTTCAATGCATTAACAGGTTGCAGCAGAACAACATTAAACTAGAAATTTAAATACAAACGTGAATTATAAATAAAACCTAATTTAAAATATAAATTAAATTAAATATTATTATAAATAAAAATATAAGAAAAAATAATTAAATAAAAATACATAAATTAGAAAATATACAAAATTAAAAAGAAACTCATTGGCTAAAAAATTTTTAAATATGTTAAAATAAAAAAAAAAAAAAAACATTGGGTAATTCTAAAGTAAATTAAAAGTTTAAATATCAAATATAGGAAAACATATTTCAATATAAATTAGATATATTGAAAAAAAAAGAACATCACGGGGCACATTTTTAAGTAAATTAAAAATATAGGCTTACTTTTATTTTAAATTAATATTTTAATACAATATATATAAATCAGTTAAATATATTTAAAGAAAAAAAACCTCATGGGGTATATTCTAAAGTAAATTCTAAATAAAGCCTAGTTTATAAAATATAAATATAAATATTTAATTTTAAATACAAATACAAGAAATAATATTTAAATACAAAATATATAAAATAGATAAATATATTTTTACATAAAATCTCTTGAACTATATTCAAAAAATTCAACCTTTTAGCTCTTACAATTTACTTTAAATATTTCGCTCTTTATGTTGCTATTCAAACAAAAAGACTTTTCACTATATTCATGTGGATTTTTCGCTTGTTTTGTTTCAGATCTGGTCGAGTGTGCGCTGCGAAATGTCAATTTAATCATTGAACCACCGGCGGTGCGGCAGGGCCAGCATGTGGTGCTGCGCTGCATGTACGATCTGGAGGGGGCGCCGCTCTACTCGGCCAAGTTTTATCGCGGTCAATTGGAGTTCTATCGCTATACGCCCGGCGAGTTTCCCAATACAAAAGTGTTTCCATTTCCGGGCATACACGTCGATGTAAGTAAAACAAATATTGGAGCGTAAAAAGCTTTACAACGTCAAATTGTTCCACTTTTTAAGCGCCCTCAACTCGACTCGGCCAGCTTGTTAACGTTGCATGCAAATGCAGCTGCCGATCTGTCCAGTTGTCTAGGCTGGCTGTCACCTGGCCACCTGGCCACCTGGCCACGCCCACAGCTGCACGCCACGACTCCTACGGCAGTGGAGCTGACGCCCTTAATTGCGCTCACACTGCATTTATTTATATTGTATATTTTATAACTTTTGGCTCATGCATATTCAGTTTGGCAGTTTTATTGTTATTGGCGGGTATTCAAAAAAGCCAGTTCCTGCCAAGACACCTGCGCCGGCTGCTGCTGCAGCTGCTGCCACGAAGCTATCGGCAGCGACTATCTACAAAATATTTTCATTTAAATTTTTGTGTGGCAGCGTCTGAAATTTTTGGTCGTTTCACGTGAAAATGGCAATGGCGTCAACCCCAACCCCCATCCCGCAACCCGCCACCCGCATCCCCACCCGATAATATTGCTTTGGCCATATTATTGAAAAAGTTTCAGCCAGCCAAAGGCTGGTCAGGGGCCCGTCACTGAAATTTCGTTCGCCCGATAAAGTTGCGCTGAATCTGTCCAAATATTTCATCAGGCTATTGAGTTTGTGCCAACGGGTTTATCTTTAGTTTTTGTCCAGCACAACTTTTGCTCACTGTGTACATATATATATAAGTATATATATATATATGTATGTGTGTGTGCTTGTGTTGTATTATTCTTTTTATTTATTTTTAATGAAGCAATATACTCTGAGTCGGCGCTGTCCTAATATATTTAAGTGCACTTGATGCTCGAGCTTATGTCAGATAACATAAGGATGAAAGTGCCTCGGCGCTGCTTGTTGGGTTCAATAGCAGCATATAAACCTGATTTATTATAACAAAAATCCGCTATTTATATATGTTCTCTTATTTTCTCTCGTCTTCTATCTCTTTCAGGTAACAAGCTCCAATGCCACTCAAGTACTCATACGCAACGTGGGCTTTGGCCTTTCCGGCAACTTCTCGTGCGAGGTGACCGCCGATGCGCCGCTCTTCTCCACAGCCACTGCACTGGCCGTCCTGCAGGTTGTAGGTGAGTTAAAAAACAACTACGAATTGGAAATCATCAGCTAGTCATCCGCTAAAAGCGATAGCTTAATCGAGCTCAGCGGCATTTCGTTTGACATTTGCGCAATCTAGGATTACTTGCCCCAAGTCTGAGGACGCCTTCAACGTGGGAGAAAGGGGAGGAAAATAAAAATAAATAGGTTTTTGTTTGTGGCAAAGGTAATTTGGGGTTGGAGTTGCCCGGGCCACGCCAGCTGCCGACGCGCTTAAAAGTTTTGCGAGCCGAGGAGCAACTTGTGCTGGCAATTGCGTCATTAACAGGCTATTCCGCTTAGCAGATAAATGCCGTACAGAGCCGGCGCTCACCTGGCTAGGTCATTTGGTAGTCCTGCCGACGCGTCAAGCATTTGACGGCCTCATGCGTTTTAAATGAGCGTGCGATGGCACGCTCGGAATTAGGAATTTAATCAGTAGAGCGATGTCAGGCCAAAGACAATGGGAGCAAGTCAAACAATTGTTGAGTTTTTCATTGAAACTCGCTTGTGGGCAGCAACGGCAATCATGTCGAATAGAGAGAGAGCGAGAGAGAGAGAGAGAGGGAGAGGGAAGCGATTGGCAATAAATGCCAGCAACAATTGCCAATCCATTCGTTAACTAGGCAACTGGGTCAATAGCTCATAAATGGCATGCCGTGCGTATGCGTAATCTCGGCTCGGTACTGGGCGTGGCCCATGGCAGCAGCTAGCAGCAAACATCGCTCAGCAGTTAATCTCTATATTCGTTTCGCATTAAATATTCGAGAAATTCGCACTGACAGCTCTGCTGCTGCTGCTGCTGTTGCTGCAAACGCTGATTTTTATACCACTTTTCTTTCTCCACTACGCTCCCCTCTCCTCTCTCCCGTGCCCAGCCACGTCGCATCGCTCTTGAGCTGATGTGTTTGTATGATTGAGCACTTGCCATCGCGAGAGCTGGGTATCTGGGTGGCTCTGTGGCTGCTTGCTTATTGCCCGCCATTAAACATTTAGATGTGCGCGTCTGGCGCGTAACTGGCTGCCTTTATTAGATTGCCATTACCTCAACGTCTAACCAGTCCGTCTGCCCGGTCGCCCGGTCGCCCGGTCGCCCAGTTGCCGTGGTCGTCAGATCGCCTGACTGGTTGGTTGCTTGGTTGCCTTCGCTGCCTTCGCTGCTGGGTTAGCTCAATATATTTAACGCCGCATTTAGCTCGCTTAATTGGCCGCTTTTGCTTAACTGGCATCAAGGGATTAAAGCTTTGATCAAGCATTTGCTTTAAATTCATGAGGTTAGGCACTCGCAGCAGCAGCAGCAGCTACGCCCAGGGCGGTTCAAGGACGGCCGCACGGCTCGGTCTATTGCTTTAGTTATTCAAGTTTCATTTAATGTTGAGGCTTTTAATTGGCTGCACGTGTTGTTGTTGTTGCTGTTGTTGTTGCTATTATTCCTGCACATACATCAATATGAGATAAGCCAGCGCGCCTGACACTCTGACAGCCTGATATCGCATTCTGAAAAGTCAGACGCGTGCTAGCTCGCTCCTCTTTGTGTACTTACGAGTGTCCCTCCCCCTGTGTGCGTGTGTGTGTGTGTGTGTGTGTGCCGCCGTAGCTCTGTCTTATACCAACTAAGCATTTAAGGCTTAATGTCGTCGACACTAAGACCCCAATAACTTGCGGGCTAGACAATAAATTACTGCAAACCAAACCGGAGCAGACACAAAGCATATTGAGTATACGCCCATCATAACAAGGCAAAACCGAACGCTTAGGTGCGAGCATGACTGTTGCTTTAAGCAAACACATTACAGCCAATTACGTGTTTTATGAAGCTTATGAAATCGTTTTAAGCATTAACAATTAATTCATAATTAAGGCCAATTAAGTATACATAAGTATGAAATAAATAATTCAATATATAACTATTAAATATTAAACTCAAAATGAGATATTGCCAACATACTTTGAGTAGATGTAAATTGAAAACAGCTTAATTGAAATGGAATTTAGTTGGACTTAATTTCTTTTTTTTTAAGGCCATAAATTGTAGTGGAGTAATTAATTTCTAGTTGTATGTGGAGTGAATGCATAAGTTAATATGTTCTAACAGAAGTTAATGATATTTTGGAAACTCAATTCAATTTATACACCATATGAATTAGATTTTGTATATAAATAATCCTGTAACAATATTTTAAGTGAATATTTGGCATATGCGACTTTTGTATTGGTCATCTCTATATAAAACTGATATGCCTAGGGCATGTAGCTTACTCAACCAATAATATTCATATTTCAAAATAACTGCTTAAAGTTGATTTAATTCTTCCCTTTATATGACATCTATATATAGAGAGGCTAACATGATTCTTAAGAAGCCAATGCTATGCGATATGAATATTTGAAATATGCGTCTCTCGGGCTCTGTATACTTGGGGGATTCTCATATATTGCATGCGCTCTTGCGACAGCCAACAACATGCGATATGAATATTTTGGAATATGTGGCTTTAACTTTATTGATTTGCTTGCTCTGAATATTATCTTTCCTGTTTTTCGGCGCTGCTTGCTTCGCTCTCTGTTGGCTCGCTTATGTTTTATGCATTTCCGTTGGCTCATTGCGGCTTCCGTTTAGTGCCGCTCACTCATTCACTCACTCATTCGCTTATGCAGCAGTTCGTTTATTCATGCGCCGCTGTCCTTGAAGGAAATGGTCCTGAGGTTTAATCGTGTGTTAATGAGCTCAAGTGGCAATCAGATTGCGGCCCAAGATGCCGAAACAAAGGCGAGGGCTGAAGCAAATGCGACTACGTCGCGCTGCCTTACACATAAAATAAACACTTTGTCCTTGCGCTGTGTGGGCGTGGCAGGGGGAGTGAAATTGGCAGCGGCAGCGGCAGCGGCCTAAACAAAATGACGCTGGCATCGCCGACATAGTCGCTGGCATTTGAATGCCAAGGCAAGTCGAGCAAAGTTATGCTAATTCACGCTTTCATTAAGTCACAATGGCGCACGGCTTCCCGGCGCAGCAGGCGACCCAGATGCCAGGGCACATGGGGCTGTGCCAGTTTGTAGATAGTTGGCAAACATTTGAAGGGCTTAAACTTTAATAACTTAATGACATAAGTCAAGCGGGGATTCGCTCAGCGAGGTGCCGACCAAAAGTAAAGTAGGCTGGTCAGCTGCTAAATTGAACTCGAGTCAGCTCCTCTCGACTGACCCTCATTAGGCGCCCTTTGACGCAACTGCAAAGCCAACGGAAAAGGTCGGTCAGAAAAAAAAGCGAGAGAGCAAGAACCGCAACAGAACAGAGGAATAGTTGGGCCGAGTTGGTCAGAGACCCGCTCGCTGTGTGTCTATATGTGGGTGAACGGATTAGAAAGTGAATCGCCTTAAGCTATGTCGAGAGCCGGGACACAGACGAGCAGCATGAACTCAAAGTTAGCGTTGCCTTTGCCGTTGCCCGCTTTTGCCATGGAAATTACTTTCTTCATTAGTTACTTTTGTTGCTGTTGCTTTTGGCTGTCTGTGACTTTGACTTTGCTTTCGGCTGACTTAATTAAAAAGTTGAGTGTGGCTCCGTCTGATGTTGCGGTTGCTGCTGAAGGTTTCGACTTATGGCCAGCGCTGCGCCGCCACTTATAGGCACAATAATAAATATTATTATGTAAAATGAGCCCATGGCAATAGCCTAGCATATATAAAGATACCTACCTGTATTATATTTATCATCTTTATTCCATTGCAGAACTGCCCGACAAACGTCCTCAACTGTATACGGAACACACACGATATGAGCCCGGCGATGTGCTACGCGCCAACTGCAGCACGCCGCCATCTCGTCCACGTGCGGAGCTAAAGTTCACAATTAACAATATGGTGGTAAGTGCTGAGAAGCAGAGCTTTTAAGTCTATATTTCTAGCTAAAAAGATATATAAAGAGTTTGCTTTAAAAGTTCTCTTGAATTGGTAGAGAAATAGTACAACAACGAAAAAAAAAAAAATGAATGAGAAAATCTGACAGCGGGTCAGAGATTATTAATGTTCAAAGCTGTTGAATCCTTTGAAGTTGTGGTCTATTCCGATGAGAAATGAAAATGAAAATGAAAACGAAAACGAAAATGAAAATGAAAATATGCCAGCACTGACGGGCTGAGGCACTCCAGCTGCCCACCATTCCAGCTGGCTTTTGTCCGCCAGCAAACATGGCGTATGCGCAATTTTACACTTTGCCAGCTAGCGTACACATTGTCATGTGTATTAACAATGCATGCAGCACAGCTGTGGCCTCCTTCTTGTCGTTTGGTTACTGTAAAAACGGATTTCTATGCGGTCCTAGCAAGCATTACAAACACCACATCCTTTGTGAGGCGACCAGCCTCCACTTCTCGGCACCCAGCTGCTAGTCCTTCATTGCCGCACGTCACAGCTGTGCGCCTGTGGAAGCCTGTCATTTCGGGTGAATTCTCACTTTTGGCTGCTGGTATCCCTTGTCGGCGCAAAGAATTTTCCTTCACAATTTTATGAATATGCATGCCTTGCTGCTGCTCCTGCTCACCTTCAATTTCTATATAAATTGGCGGCTGATGGGCAACAACTCTAGTAAAATGTCAAGAGCAGCTAAATGGTCAAGTTTAAGATTCTCTCATACGGTCGGACAGCCAGCAGTCGTTGCTCTGGTAGGGGAAGGCGAGGGGCGAGTGGAGTCAGCACACAGACACATATATTCAGGCATCAACTGATTGCTGATGGATCGAGGGTGCATAATTTTACATCTCTTATCGAGTGCTTATGCCATTCTCTTAACTCGCTGCGAACGGAGCTGCAGTCGATAAACTTGAGCTCTAGCTGAGTAGAGCTTAAAGATGATGGATTGGTTCAAGTCACAAGCAGCTGTCATGCGTTGTCCAAGTGACCCAGATATGGGAGCCCAGTTAGATAGGAATTTTATAATTAAATATTACATTCACATTGATTATAGATGTTTTAGTGTATACTTTTTATTGAGGTTTTCTGCATGACTTCATATTATCTAGCTGCTTGGCTTCGGACAGTCTCGAAGTGTTGTCATGCCATTGAAAAATGATTGCCACAGTCGTGCAGCATGCGCACATTAAACATGATAAATGAATTCAAATCATTTGCACCGCAATAACTCGAACGCAGCGTGAGGCAAGCGGCAAGCGGCAACAACAACAGCAATGTGCAAGCAGCTTCGCTGTTGCTAGAAAATGAAATGATAGCTTATCGGCAATGGCAAGCCGGGGAGCGAGCAGTTGGCAGTTTTGGCAAGTGCCACTGCCATTGCCATTACCATTGCCATTGCCATTGCCAGTGCGAAGGAAGGCAACAAACCGTAAGCAAACGTGGCAGACGTTGACTAAAATTGAGTAGAAAACGATACCGCAGGAGAAGGAAGATATATTGCAATTGCCGATCACAGGAAACAAATGAATATTTCATGCTGTGCAAATCAACATGAGGCCGGGGGAGGTACGGGCGACACACACACACACACATTGTAGCATATTTGGCATGCCATTCAGCAGCAGCAGCAGGAGAAGGAACTTCAGCAGGCGGCAACAAAGTTTACGTTCGAAGGTAACCTGCCCAGGAGTTGCGCAAGCGGCATCTGGAGCCAGAGCTGAACTTTATGTTGACAAAGTTTTTTGTGGTAAAAAGCCACATCAGTAATTTGCAGAGCATACACAAATACCAACACACACACACACACGCATACACTAGCACACGTAACTGTGACATATGTGGCCTGGTTTAGGGATGCTGTGGCTTCGTTTTCGGCTGGCTGCTTCCGCCGGGCGAGGCATTAATCATTTGGCATGTAAATTGCCAATTAATAACTGCTGCATGTCATTTGGCATTCGGCTTCAAAATGTTACGCAAATTTCGAGGCAGCAGCCAGGCGGGCAGGCAGGCGGAACAGATTGGAGTTAGAGACGCCATGACTGGGGCCAACGAACCTACATATACATATATAAACAGTGCCAACTCTTAGGCGCATTCGCATGGAGCCCTTAATGAAGACAAATAGCACTTGGGCCTTGCCAAATTTAGCGGAAAATTGAAAAAAGCTTCTCCCATGGCAGGTCGTGTTGTATTTTCATCCAGTCAGCCCACAAACCCTTTGCGCCAAAGTTCTTGGCAACAGCCCCAAGATATTGCAGTGCCATTCACAATTTATATTGTACGTTATCGATACGTATGCAATGCATTGCATACAGACAAAGGACAAATAGTACACAGTTCGGCCAGGACATGTTATAAAATATCGTAATTGTATTTAGATATTTATTGTATGACAGCAGTCCGGTGTCCTTTTAAGTTCTTTCGTTCTTTGAGCTTCGATATTAGCAATAATTGCTGTCCATATGGACTTTTAAATATTGTGAAAGGCGATGGAAAGCCAGAGATAGCCATGAAAGTTGGGATGGTAGGATAGTTATTTAGGAACAATCGATATACATAGATAGATAAAAGACAGTCTCAATAATACGGTAAAGCGAAGTGGCGTAATGGGAATTATTTTATTATCATTCCTGATATAGAATTTCCATTTAATTTTTAAGAGTTTTCTGTTAACTGGAGCCTTTGGCTTCCTTCTGCTGCTATTCTATACTGTCTTTAGAATTTTGATGTCGTAGCAATTATTTTGGGCGCTTATATACTCAGGTATATAGGCTTTTGGATGAGGAGACATTTTCTTTTTTTTCTAGAAATCTTACAGCTTTACAAAATGCAAACAAAAACAAAACACTGGGCTATAAAATAATTCAAACACTTTCAGAGCATTGCCATGCCGAGTGGCACGTCTTTTTATCAACATTTGTAAGAGTCGTAAAGGAGCAGAGGGCTCCTCTGGCAAATGCACAAAACTATTAAGAATATATAATTTCTCTTGTTTGCAAAACATAAGTAGAATGTGTGTGAGTGTGTGTGTGTGTTGCTAAAATGCATGCGCATAAATAAAAATTATTTATATAAGCGAAAATCCTTTTCCACACACGAATACGCCCGCACTCACACACACACACACACACACACACTCATACACATATGCAGAGCAAAGAGCAGATCAGAACAGGAACCAGCCAGACCAGAGCGAAATTTAGCCCTGGCTACAATTTTACAGTGAATTGCACTAAATAACTGCCATTAAGCATAAAAGCTGTTCTCGCATGAAGGAGCTGCTGGCAGCATTTAAGCTAAATGCAAGTTTAAGCATCTTGAAGCTGGCGCAAATAAAGTGGACTTACGCACACACACACACACACAGAGATAGAGTGCAAGTGGACATGATGTTGGACATGCACAGAAAACGGACATGTCCCAATACAAACGCAATTCGTATAAATGGCAAAGTGGCGCTGTAAGAGAAAGAAAGAGCGAGCCAAAAGAAGCCAGAGAGAGAGAGAGAGAGAGAGAGAGAGAGGGAGCGAGAGAGAGAGAGAGCTAAAAAACTGGCTAAAACTTTCATCAATGCGTCGTCTGGCGCATTTGAGCTGCATGTCCTGCCAGCATATGCCTTGGCTCTCTCCACATCCGTCTCCGCCTCCACCTCCGCCTCCAGCTCCATATGCACTGCCACAGCCAGTGCCACTAATGTGCGCAATTGTAAGACGCTTCCTTCTTGGGATTTTGTTTGTGCTGTACTCCAGACGCCGCCTCCCGTTGCCGCTGCCGTCTCCTGCCGCTGCTTTTTGCTGCATTACATTAACACAGATAAAGTTCCTTGATACATAATTTCCATGCATACGCAAAGAGCCGCCAGCCTGAGCTGTCTGGATTGCCGACACATGTGGCCAACATCCCATGGCCAGCCAGCCTTCCAGCCTCCCCATCCTCCCCAGGCTCTTTAGGAGCGCGCTGTGCCAACTTGCAAATGGCGACAAGATGCTAGCTGGCAAAACTTTTTGCTTGTCCGAAAACAAACAAAAGTATAACGAGTACCGGGGCTAAACGTTGCCAAATGTTGTCGTTGTCGTAGTCGTTGTTCTTCTGGCTCTCATTGTTGTTGTTGTTGTTATTGTTGTTGTTGCCTTAAAAATATGCAAATGCATTTGGAAGCGCTGAATAAACAGGCAGAGTGTTCAAATTATATGTCTCCGCTTCTAGCCTATGCACTCTATTTTATTTACCATTGCATGCTCTCCCTCTCTTTCACACACACACTAACTCTCTCTCTCTCTCTCTCTGTCTCTTTCGTACAGATAACAAATGCCGAGACCCAGTTTATTCGCACAATTGATAATCTGATTGCATCACGCATCTCGCTCAAGCTACAGCTGCAGGGCGTGCACTTCTCGAGCGTTAATCCGGCGATTTATAGCAGCTCATACGGCGTGAACTCTGTGTACGGCCATGGCGGACCCATGTATATGCCCAATCCGGGTGGCTTGGTGCTGCGCTGCACCGCACAGATTGGCGACCTGTATCAGGAGTATAAGGAAATTGAATTGGGCACCCCACAGAAGGATCCGGTACCGGCACGTGGTAAGTTTACATAATGTGAATGTGTGTGTGTGTGTGTGTGTTTGTGCGCATTCTAAGCTAATTACGCCATAATATATGTGCCTTCCGTTTCCGTTTTTGTCAACTCTTCGAATGAATGCCCTCCGCTCGCTGGCTTCCGGCTGCAGTTACGCTCTCATCCGGCTCGAGCGTGAAAAACTTCTTCTCCACGTATTTCTCGACATCGGCGGCATCCCGACGCGTCGGCGGCATCCAGCTGGCGCCCATTACAATGACGATGATAGCGCTGCTTGTCAGTGGCGGCGGCGCCCTGGTCGGCCACATGATCCGCGAGCTGGTGGCCCAGCTCATGCCGGCTCCTGCCAGTGCCCGACCCGCCATCATGCATTCCAGGTCCAGTGAGGGTCGTCTGTCCACGCTGCCCCGCCTCCAAGGCGCCACTGCAGCGGCTGGCCTGGCCAGCTCGGGGCTTATTAACTTGGGGCCCAGCCGCGGGCAGCAGCTGGAGCTATTTGTGTGTGTTACAAATTAGTTGAATTGTTAAGTAATTAAATTATAAATTATATTTTATATGCGGTTGACTTAAATAAGTATGTGCAGTCGACGTTCAGTCGACGTTCAGTTGGTTTAATTAGGGCTTCATTTGATTTCATCCATTTGTTTTCAATTATCAATTATCAATTTTCAATTTACAATTTATCGATTTGATAGCTTTTAATGAACTCTACATTTTTGAATGTGGTGTCTACACTAGCGAGCTAAAAACCAAACTAATTTTAAGCAAAACCAAATCGAAGTTAGCCTAGTTAAGCAGAAGAAACATCAGATAATTCCATGCATCCATTAAATCAATGTTCACAACTGAATTCAAACTAAAAGTCAAACTATTTATTAAATGTGCTAACTAAACAAAACCGAAAAATCGAATATATGTGTTGAAAATAAGCGAACAAGCGAAGAAAACCTAAAATTCAAATGGAAATGCAAATGCATAAGCAAAGCAAAGAGAACATAATGTGTGTAAAATATATTTAAATGATTATAAATGAAATAAATCTACATGTAAAACGATCGCCTTGTGAGGGCATATTGTAAATGGTGGTGAAATTGCATAAAAATAAACAAAAAACAGTGTTAATTTTAAAAAACAAGCCTCGAATTTGTTCTTCTTCTTCATCAATTGAGCTGCTGGGCAGCATTCATGCGAATAGCATGCACTTTTCATGCAATTCAATAAATTTTGTGCAAGTATTTGTATGATTTTTGGCGTTGGGAAATCTTGCACAACATTTCTGCCACAAAGCGAAAGGCAAAGGCAACTTCACAGTGACTGCCTCCGCTCATTGTCTGCGTTCGGTTTGCCTGGGAAAGTGTAGAAAAAAACACGAAAAAAAAAAAAAATAGAAATAGAACTTGCCTTTACGCAGCGGAAGTGCCAAAAGGAGTACAATATAAGGAATCTAGTCCATTGCATTGTGTGTGGCATGCTTTTTAGTTGCCGTTTCCGTTCCATTCTGCATGCGCATTTTGTACTTATTATTTTCTCTTCTCTTATTTATTTTTTATTTATTTATTTTTTTCTGCTGCAGTTCGCTTGGAAAATTATTGAAGCGCGCTCTGCTGTTGTGCTTTCTTTTCAAAGAATTCCTGGAGTTCCCTTAGTCCAAACTTTTGGTCTGACACAGAATATTTCAAAGGGGCCGCTCGAGCAGCTCGCTCACTCGATCCATTTGGCAAGTAAAATAATTACACTGCTCTACACAACAATACTTTCCCCTCTGTATGTATGTGAGTGTGTATTGTATACAACATTGTAGCATTTCCCGTTGCGCACGGAAATAGTGCAAAAGAAAACAAAACAAAAAAATAACAGAGTCGTTGCTGAAATGATTTCTGTCTGTTTTGATGTCGACGCCATTTGAATTTACATTATTTGGATAGAAAATGGTGCACAGCTCGAACAATAAACCAATGCGAAAGGTCTAACAAAAATATTACTTCAATTTAATTGCATGCTCCAGAGCTGCTATTGATTTTGCTACAGCATATTGCCTGCCGTCTCTCAGCAATTCAAGAGTTGTTTTCTATTGCGAAATGCACTTTAGATATATTTTTGTTTATATTTTGTATTTGAATAATTCAACAATGTTGTAGAGACCTTCGAAAAAGAAACTCAATCAACTTTGAATGTAATACTTGAGAGCGTCGTATAACGTTTGTATTTATTTAAAATTATATAAAATCTTTTTTTTTAATAGTTCCCATCAATTTGAAATAAATATATTTAAAATATACATACATATACATATAAATATACAAAAATAAAATATAATTTAAATAAATACAGATTTTTTTATATATGTATGTATTTTTTAATTTTAGTTAAATACAAATTAATTTTATATTATTTAAATAAAATAAATAAAAATAAAAAAATAAATAAAAAAGGATACAAATATATACATTTATCTCTCTATATATTTTTTATTTTATTTTCCATTATTTGATTGAAATATTTTATACTTGTATAATTTTAGATAAATACAAATTTATTTTATATAATTTTTATTTTTATTTTTTATTATTAAAGAGTTGGAACGGTATGCAGATGTATTACCTTGACAACACAGTTAGATGTAATGTAATGTAGTGCCAAACCAACTGATATGATCAGGGGGAATAATAATAACAGTATTAACCTAAACTTAATAAAAAATTAACCTAAACTAATTAATAAACTTAAACTAAACTTATCTAATTATCTTGGCAAAGCACAATATGCAATGCATTTTGAAAACTCTTCAGCCTTTGTGAGCTCTTGCTTTACTGACTGCTTTACTGACTTAAGCAAGCAGTCGAAACGCTTTAAGGCTTGCATGTGAGAGGCTACTATGATCTTTAACACACAGCTGAAAAGTATGCAATGCCTTTTGAAAACTCTTCAGCCTGTGTGGCCTCCTGCTTTATTCACTGCTTTACAGACTTTAAGCAAGCAGTCGAAACGCTTTAACGCTTGCATGGGAGAGTCTACTATGATCATTAACACTCAGCTGCAAAGTATGCAATGCCTTTTGAAAATTCTGCAGCTTTTGTAAGCTCTTGCTTTGCTGACTGCTTTACTGACTTAAGCAAGCAGTCGAAACGCTTTAAGGCTTGAATGTGAGATTCTACTATGATCATTAACACTCAGCTGAAGAGCTTAACTTCTTCGAACTCTTATTCTTTATTTGTATTTGTTTTTTATTTATCTATTTTGTTTATGCCCGTATTGTATTATTTTATTTATTATTAAAGCTAATAAAATCATCTTGCCTGTGATTTATTTCTCAGCTGAAAAGTATGCAATGTATTTTGAAAACTCTTCAGCCTTTGTGGCCTCTTGCTTTATTGACTGCTTTACTGACTTAAGCAAGCAGTCGAAACGCTTTAAGGCTTGAATGTGAGATTCTACTATGATCATTAACACTCAGCTGAAGAGCTTAACTTCTTTGAACTCTTATTCTTTATTTGTATTTGTTTTTTATTTATCTATTTTGTTTATGCCCTTTATTAAAACTAATAAAATCCTCTTGCCTGTGATTTATTTCTCAGCTAAAAAGTATGCAATGCACTTTGTTGCCTCTTGCTTTATTGACTGCTTTGCTGACTTAAAGCAAGCAGTCGAAACGCTTTAAGGCTTGCATGGGAGAGTCTACTATGATCATTAACGCTCAGCTGAAGAGCTTAACTTCTTTGTACTCTTATTCTTTATTTGTATTTGTTTTTTATTTATCTACTTTGTTTATGTCCTTATTGTATTATATTATTTATTATTAAAGCTAATAAAATCATCTTGCCTGTGATTTATTTCTCAGCTGATAGACTTTAAGCAAGCAGTCGAATCGCTTTAAGGCTTGCCTGTCAGATGAAAGTCTACTATGATCATTAACACTCAGCCGAAGAGTATGCAATGTATTTTGAAAACTCTTCAGCCTTTGTGACCTCTTGCTTTACTGACTTAAGCAAGCAGTCGAAACACTTCAAGGCTTGCATGTGAGAGTCTACTATGATAATTAACATACAGCTAAAAAGTATGCAATGCCTTTTGAAAACTCTTCAGCCTGTGTGGCCTCTTGCTTTATTCACTGCTTTACAGACTTTAAGCAAGCAGTCGAAACGCTTTAACGCTTGCATGTGAGATTCTACTATGATCATTAACACTCAGCTGAAAAGCTTAACTTCTTTGAACTCTTATTCTTTATTTGTATTTGTTTTTTATTTATCTATTTTGTTTATGCCCTTATTGTATTATTTTATTTATTATTAAAGCTAATAAAATCATCTTGCCTGTGATTTATATCTCAGCTGTAAAGTATGCCATGCATTTTGAAAACTCATCAGCATTTGTGGCCTCTTGCTTTATTGACTGCTTTGCTGACTTAAAGCAAGCAGTCGAAACGCTTTAAGGCTTGCATGGGAGAGTCTACTATGATCATTAACACACAGCTGAAAAGTATGCAATGCCTTTTGTAAACTCAAAAATCAGAATAAATTTTATATAATTAAAATACAAAATATATATATTTTTCTTCTTCTTTTATTTTCCATTATTTGATTTTATTTAGATGCAGAATTTAAATACATTTTTGTTCTTGATACTGATACCCACAACTCGTAGCCAACAATCGATAGGGATTAAGTGAGAGAAATAATAAAGTTTACGGTAAGTCGAGGCCAACAGCGCAACAACACAAATTGTCGAATTTCAGATTCAATTCAGGTGCAAATTATATTCTCAGGTATGTATCAAAAATAATTCACTTAAAACTGGGCATACACAAAACTTGTTACCTTTCGCATGAGTACAAAAAATTCTATACTGAATACGGAATTTATTCAGCAAGTTCTTCATTCAGCCGGCAAGTCGACCCATTGAGTGCCAATCAAATGAAATACTTTGAAATGTTGCACCAAATATTGAGGTAAACACAGAATGAAAGAAATTGAAATTGAGCCAGAGCTGTGATTGACTACAACATATGCTATATTAAAGTGATGTTTAGAGATATGCAAATTAAAGAATAAGAAAGAGTGTTTCAATCGCTCTTTTATGTTGCAAAAATAGTTGACGGTGTTTTGGTCAAGTAGACTGGCAGAGATCTAGAATAAGGCGAGGAATCCTAGGAATACATATTGGATATGAGACAACAAAATGGGTGAGCATAATTTAAGTGAGACATTTTGGAGTGTTCCTAGTAATACTAACATAAAATTAATCAGATATATATATTAGTCAGAAATATATAATGGATTAGTAAAACTTAATTGAGGCATTTTAGAGTGCTCCTAGGTTCCTAACCTAATATTAAGCACATTTACTATATATTAGTTATTCATATACAATATATTATATATAATGTTTAGCAAATCAATAGATTAATCCAAAACTAATTTAGTAATTAATACTTTATAGTTTCTGACTGTCATTCATATTGTGAATGAGTATAATTAGTATTTTCCAATATTTACTGTCCAACTGACTCGCTCGCTCGCATAGTCGAATCAATCATTTGGGTACATGCTGGCGCATCTGTTAGCTGCTAATACTTGCATTCCAAACACCAATCGAATCTTTCACTAATTCTTTCACATATTTGGTTGTTCGAACTCTGCACAACCAAAATAACATGCAACCTCTGACAGATATCCATGACGAGGCTGTGTGTGCTACGTACATTGAAATTTCATTATCCCTAATTAGTTTCCAACTTCGTGTGCATGTGTCCAGTGTCCAGTGTGTTGTCACTCCGTTGTCCGTTGTCCGTTGTCCGCAACCGGCTTACGTGCAGCAGGGCCAGGGCTAGCAGCCACCATTAAAATGGCGCTGACAGAGGTACACTCGGCCATTGGCGTTGGCCCTGGCACTGGACAGCAGAATGATGCAGTGCTTCTAATTGGAGTCAGCTTATTTGCATTTACATTTCGTTTGGCATTCGTCTGTTGACAGTTATCCGCTGGCAGCGCCCGGGACATGCAAAAGCCATGTCGACCATGTCGGACATGTGGAATGGTTCCCTGTGTGGCTGTGGGGGACTGAAGCTTATTTATGTACGACGAATTAGCACGGCGAACGTGTTGTTTACGCTTCAACTGAATATTAATTTCGTTAGCTGATATTGCAATTATTTTTTACTGACTGCAGTGCATAGCTCAAATCAATTAGCTACGCGCATCGAATGACAAAATACTTGCCCCATCATGTTTTTACATGCCACCACACGCTGTGGTCGACTCCATTCAGCGCATTGCACGGATTGATGGAAGACAGCCTCACCCTCACCCTCACACACACGCACACACTTAGAAACACTAAAGCTCTGTTGTTACTGCCAGCAGCGCTTGCAAGGGAGTCAATTGATTCTATTGATTCATATCGGTTTTATGGCGCGCCCTGACAGCACTCGAGGCGTCATCCTCGACCGCGACTCGCCTGCTGCAGCCGTCGTTATTGTTGTTGGCTTATTGCTTGCATCTGCACTCTTCACACTCTTCCCACTCACTCTTCGTCACTCTTCGCCATAACTAAAGCTAGTTAATTTTTTGCAGTTTTTATGACTGGTGTTAGAGACAGCGTTGCAGTAGAAGTCCTTAAAGAGCTTGCGACTTTATGCTCATGTAATTACTTTGCTTTATCCCGAGGTGACTAATTGATTTCTGAGGCATGCTCAACTTGTACTAAGCTTACCTTGCTTCAAATATCCTGGCAAGGAAGCTAAACATTAAATGTGCTTAAAGTAGGTCAAGATTAAAAGCCAATGCTGAGAGTTATATAGTATAATATAAACTTTCGCATAAGTGGATAGCTGGGCAATGACAGATACGTTAAAGTTTATAGATCATTCCGATCAGATTGTTATTTGTATTTTATATTAAGGCTTGCATTGCACAAGTATCGCTATCATCATCATTATATATATACATATATATGTACATATATACGATATGTAACAGCTGAAGCGTTATTAACGAAAATGTGCATTAATTGTGCATGAATGGATTGATTAATGCGGCAAGGAGCTGATGGACCAATAGAGGCGTTGCATGCAGAGTTTTGTAAAATCCATTTTCAATGGCTTAAAGCGAGGCCAAAACCAATGGCAGCTGCGTGCCCAGTGCATTATAAATAATCACAATGAAATGCTACTTTCAGTTGTCAGTCGAGCAATGCAAGAAACGCAACCAAATTGACACCATGTGGCTGACTACTTGGGCGCTTTTATCGCTCATATTTTCATTTAAGTAAAGTGCACAATGCAAATAAATAAAAGCATATTGCGAGCGGAAATAAAGTGGGTGACTATGGGCTGGCTTGGTCGAAACTTTGGCCAAGCTGTTGGCCCGCCAAATTGCTGGACATCTGTGACTTACGACAAGAGACACGATGTGTCATAACTGGTCAGGCTTGTGGGCGTGGCTGTGGGCTGGCCACTTCCCAATGGAGCCGCACGGATATATACGCACTTAATAAAAGGTAAAAATAGAGAGCAATTGATACAGAGAAAAATAAAAATAAAATCAAGAGAAGGAGGAAGATGGTGTTATTGTGCACCGTGTGGGAATCGAATCGAATCGAATCGCAACGAAATCTCAGTTGTCAGCTGCCCAACGTCAGCATAAAGATATGAGTTTCATATTTGTGTGAGATCATTTCACATTTATTTGCAATGCAGCCCTGGCTGCAGTAGGTAAACATGAGTCAAATAGCCTTTGATGAGATTTCGCAATCAGGCAGGCAATAAAAAAAAAGGAAGGGTTAATTAAATAAAAGCCTGAATTGTCAATTATGCAACTATTTGGGCCGTGTTGCACAATTCAATTGAGACTTAAGAACGTCCCTTGTGACGTAATTTTAAGCTGCAGCAAAGTTAGACGAGCTTTGAGTCTGGTCAGTGATCCGTGTGTGTTGGCTTGACGTCCGAGATGGTCCTTAACATATCCTGGCCCCTCTCTAATAAACTTCAAAAATAATTTCACCCACGCCAACAACAACAACAACAACAACAACAACTAAAAACTTGACACTTTGCAAAGAAACTTTCTGTGGCCTGGGCCTGATGTACTTTTGAGTTGTGCTCCGAATGCGTCGTGAGGGAGCATCGGGCATTGAGGACGGACTAAGGTCCAGTGACAGCTTAATTTAATTTCAGCACAAATTCAGCAACTTGTGAGCTATCGAAATGCTGTTGTTGTTGCTTGAAAGACATAATGAATTATGCAGCAAAAAGCAGAGAATCTAAAACTCAAACTGTAGTAAAGTTTTCGCATAATTTAATTTGACTGCAAATGAACATGTGTAGGCGAGGCGACAAGTGAAAATATTCATAAGATTTCGCCAAGTGAATTCAAACTGATTCCAGCTCCGGCTTATCGACTTGTTTTGGCAACTTGGAATTTGGCCTATTTTAAATTCTAATTGCTTCACCACGCCCTGCCAATCAATGTAAGATCCTCTTGAGCGCATTCCAAATTGCTCACATGCAGGACAAGGCATCAATTTAAATCGAATTAAGCCATGCTCTATCTCTCTCTGTCTCTCTCTCGGGAGAGAAATAGACAGCGCTGCACGTCCCGCCAGCATAAAACTTTTAATCCATATTAAATGAACTTTTCCACACAATTTTTGTCAAAATTTATTTTGCACTTATTTACACTTGAGTTTGGTTTTTCATTTGCCTTCTGCAACAACAACAACAACAATAATACAAACAACAAGCAACACCACCACCAGCATCGACAACAGCAACAACAACAACAACAACAATAGAAAAGTTTTGTCATAAAATTTGTTTTTATGTGCCAGCATCCCTCCCCCCCCCATTGGCAGTCCCATTCCCCATTCCCACATCCCAATTCGCATGCCCATCTACAGCCATCAGAGGCATTTTTCTTATATACAAAGTATGCGAACTATGCAAACAACAGACCCCAGAAATGTCTCACGTTCTTCATTATTTTCATTAAATGGCTACAACATTGTTTAGTCATTTTATGAGCCAAAGTTTCGTGTTGCTCTTCTATATTTAATAAGTAAATGTTTGCGTGCTGTTTATTTGAATGTGGGCATGGTTGTCCCGTTGGGCTGACATGCAACAACAACTAAACAAGAAATATTGAATATTTCTACAAAATAAATTCACTTCTAGCTGGTGACAAAGAGCAATCAATAAAGTCGGTTAAATAAATTCAATGGATGTATATTAAAATCCAAATATCGATTCAAAGAACTATAAAACTGGCTTTCTACTATTTGCTGGGACCAATCAAAATATTTCTGTAACATCTTGTTTGCAAAGAGTCCTATTACAATTCATTCAATTTTGACATAAAGACGAATAACTGTGTGATGAGTCACGTTCGCTGCTTTGATTAATAGATTACCTATTCTCTCAACACTCCCAACTGCCCAGGGTACAGATTAACTGGAAACTACAATTTAAAAGCGGAAATATTAGACAGTTGCATAAGAGGAAGTAAATTTACATCAGACAAACATTTTTATTTTATTTTTAGTTATTATACCCTGAAATGTTTGTAAATGAATGTAACAGGCAGAATGAGGCGTAGCAGACCCCACAAAGTATATAAATATATTCTTGATTTACTATTTACTATTTTTCTGTCTATTTCTTCTAAGCATTTCCTCAAGGTATTTCCACTAAGTATTTCCTCTACGTATTTCCCTACGTAATTCACTACGTAATTCCTCTACGTAGTACCTCTACGTCTTTACTGCTCAGCTGATCGATCACACACTCTACTTCACTTTATTGCGCTGACCTGGACGACTGAAGACTGACTGAAGAAATTCTGCAGCTGCTGCCCTTTATATAGCGACACTTTTACTCAAGCACTGTCTCTCCCAACTGTTGAGCCCGACGGCAGGTAGAGCTCGTTGCAGTCGAGCTTCAAGTGAGCAATGGGAACGCTCTCTGCTGCTGTGAGCATTCTAGCTTCGTTTTACCTAAATACAAATACCAAATGAGAGCTGCTGCATACACATAGACAACTTTAATGATCTGCACTTCTTCTCTCCTTGCTTTTACTTTTACTCAAGTACTATCTCTCTCGTTACATTCGAGCTTCAAGTGACCAATGGGAACGCTCTCTGCTGCTTCAATAATTTGTTCAGGGGATTTGCTAGTCGAGCGGACTCGACTTGAATTTTCATACTTGTTTTAATCATGGACAGAGTCCGAGAAGCTTTGCTTTGAAAGCAAGAATTTAATTTTGGTCTCTTAAAATCTTATCAACTTTCAGTTCTACATGAGAGCACTAGATGATATACACCAATGCCTTTCTCTCTCTCTCTCTGTCTCTCTTTATAACTCATGTTCATATTAGCATCTTTTTTAAACGAAAGTTTTTCATGCTTCATTTATATTTTTCATATTTCGTCTACATATTTTGCACAATTTATTATTTAATGCTATTTTAATAAATATTTTATTTTTACATTTTCACCTGTTAAACTATCAACCCAAACATGCCTTTTGTTTGCATTTTAAGATCAAACTATTGAGTCGTGAAAGCAAACAAGTAACCTATATATATATATATATATTTTTTTTTTTTTTTTTTGTTATTTTCCTTTTCTTTTGCTGTTGTTACTATAGCTACAGTAACTAAAGTTAAAGTTAAAGTTAATTGAATGAGAGTTAAGTGGACATTTAAGGCAATTTCCGGGCAAAATGAAATCGCTGTATAAACTTGAAACTTTAATTTTGTTGCAAACTTTGTCGTCAGCAGCCTTGAAGCAAGCTGAACTGTTCGTTGTTTGCTAAAATATATACAAAAATGAAATGTATGCATATAGAGTAGAAGATTGTATATATGTATATTATATTTTGAGTGTGTTGAGTCAAAGCAACAGCAGCAGTGTTGTATTATTTTTGGACACCATGAAGTATATGCCTTGAGTGTTAAAAGTAAGAATAACACATACGCATACAAAAGCCAATGGCTATGCATGAAACAGACTGTGCGAGAGAGAGAGAGAGGGAGAGCTGCAACACAGAGCGAGAGCCAAGCTTAGCTTCGCTCCGCTTCGCTTTGTTTTATGGCATTCGCCAGCCGGACATAAATTGATAGAATATTTAATAAGCATATTTGGAGATACATGATTTATGTGTTCGTACTTAGCTGCGTGCGCTTTAATGGGTTATTGTGTAGACATATGCCTATTTGCCCATAATATTGTTGCCATTGTTGTTGTTGTTGTTGTCTCGGCTGCAATTCACAATCTGTTTACACAATAAAGCTGCTCAGCCATAATTTATGGCGCCCGTCACCAATCGTAGGTGTGGACCTGCAACAACAATAATAACAATAATAACAAAAGCAGCAAAAACGACAGCAATTGTCATGTGACTGGTGCAATCCTTAAGCAACTGATAGCTGAGCAGAGCTACGACAGCGCAGGACTTGTCCAAGCTGCGAGCTCCAATCACCCGGACAAGCAGCAGCTAGTTGTAAAAAAGTTTACCCAAAGTAATTTGTATGCACTACAATTGAAATTCTTTTGTGCTACAAAATGAATTCCATTGTTTGCATTTTGGCCTTGAACCAGCCAGCCCTTACTGCCTCTCCCTCTCTCTCTCTCTCTCTCCCTCACTGCAGCAAGCTAAGCAAAAATAGTAAAAACTGTTGTAAAAATTTCGCCTTTGAACAAAACTTTAAGCTAATGAAGTGCATGCTGAGTGCGAGTAAATATAACTTGAATTAAGTCATTGAAAATAACAAATTAATATCAAATTTCATCTTAGTGATGGCAATTAAATCATATATTTGGAATTTCTTTCAAGTTACCTGCAACCATTTGAATTATCTCAGCAAATTAATTTTGCTTTTCGCCCACACAACGAAATTCTTTAAATCTCCATCTATTTCCTATATTAAGCGCATTCACTTCACTTTGTATAATTAAAACGCAAATTGCTGTAAAGGAAATGGACACTGCTCGACAGATTTGAAGAGGGCGACTCAAATTAAATTTATGAATATCATCAAGGAGAGACTATGCCAAACCCTCGCCCCACCCCACTCCCACCCCACAACTTTCCATTGTCCGACGAGCCAGAAGCGCCGCATTAAAGCGCGTCACATTGCCCAGGCCCAGGCTGAGGCCCATGCCCCCAATGGCAGTTGATGACGAGTCTGTCACTGTCCTGGGTGATGGTTTTTGGCTTTGGATTTGACAGTTGGCGTCGCCCTTTGGTGGTTCCGCCTCTCGGCCAGTTGCCCTACTGCTCTCACCAGCTCGCCAGTTCGCCTGTGGTCTGGCTGCGTTTAGCAGCTGCTGCGTGTTTTCGTTTAATTTAGCATACATATTATGCTTGGCTTGGTGTATTGTTCGACGCTTACAAGGTCCTGTGGCAGCCAGCTCGCACTCACTCGCTCACTTATTTGTGACGTGGCCTGACGGAAAGCTTTTAACATAATTAGTTTGAACTTTCTGACCACGTTTCGTTTTTGTTCGTTGGGCTGGTTAGTGTTGCGTTAAAGCGCATTATTTTAACAAATTCGTACTCTTCCATACGGCTTGCTGCTCGATGCGTCTCTGATCTTCAGCTGCTCAGCATTGAAATATTTAATTTGAGCATGGATTCGGCCTTATGAAAAATTCACCAAGTTTTCAAAACATTTTAGCATTGTGGAGCCAATTTAGTTATGTATGAGCAAAAGGCAACAAACGGAAGCGGAAGTTCAAATTGCGTTCATTAATCGCATTTTATGGCAAGCGATGCGAGCACGGAATTCAAAAGCAGCCAGGGCTGGGCTGAGCCGTGCAGCTGTGGAGCTGTGGAGCTGGAGCTATGGAGTCGCGGAGCAGCAATCAAAGCCACCGAACAATCAGCTCTATTATCAAGAAATATCACATTAGTTTGCCGAGTTTGGCAAATGTTGAACCCAAACTTCTGTGATTGCTAAACTTTGTATGTTTTTTAAATTGCACCAAATGAGCCATGCCGGCAGATTCATGATGCTTGGGGTCTCTCTCTCTCTCCCTCTCTCTCTGTGTGTGTGTTGATTTTAATTCGGCAAATATCGTAAATTCGACACATAAATTAAATTTCAAGCAAATATCAAAAGGGTTAATATCTGTGGGTCAGTCTCGGACTTAAGACCTCGGTGCGTGCTGCTGAAATTTTATTGGTTTGCAATCCTTTTTTCTCTCTGTTTGGGACGGGCACATAAACATTTTATTAGTTGGCACGTGTTAACGTGCCCGAGTCCGTAAATCCTGGGCCATGTGCGGAACTCTACTATACATTGATTTGGGTAAATATACGAGCCAACAAGTTGATGACTCTGAATGGCATCATAAGTATTAATAAACCCGAAGACATTTGTTATCAGAGCGCATTCGATGTACATTTCTATGCCTTTGCCTTTGCCTTTGCTGTTATCGTATGTAGTATGTCGTATGTCGTATATCGTATATCGTATATCGTATATCGTATATCGTATATCGTATATCGTATATCGTATATCGTATATCGTATATCGTATATCGTATATTGTATATCGTATATCGTATATCGTATATCATATATCGTATATCGTATATCGTACATCGTATATCGTATGTTGTATATCGTATGTTTTATATTTTATATCGTATATCGTGTGTCGTAACTTGCATATTTTACATAGTATATGGTATATCGTGTTATGTTAAATATCGTATATCGTAATTCGTATATATTGCAAATATATATGATATATAGTCATTTCTTTATATGCTGTGTATCGTATTTCGTATATCTCATATCGAATATCGTTTTTCTTATATATTAAAAATCATAAATCGCATATACCATTTAAGATTTATTTATTCATTTTTATATACATGTTCCACATCGAATATCGTATATCGTAAGTCTCATATTTATAAGAAGTGATAGTCTTTTCATAAGAATATAGTCTGTACCAGCAGTAGTCTGTTGCTTTTGCAAGTGTAAGTGTGCGAGTGTGCAATAAAATGAAAATTCTCTACGTAAAGTTTCTGTTGACAGTGGAAACTTGCAACGCACCTTTTCACTGTTTACCTGTCGACTGTTTGCTCAACTGCAGTCAACCAAAACCATGACAGGCATAAGGCTGAACAAGCTATCAAAGCCTTGGTAAATATTAATAACAGTCGCCTGATAAACAACAACAACAACAGCAACAACAAACTCTTTGGCTTGGCTTCGCACGTGGCCACCCACTGCTTGTGGTTTAATTACAAATGCCTTCAGCAGCATCAAATGAGCAAACAAATGCAAATCTGCTGTCAGCATTCAGATGCATTCCACCGACGGCAGCAGCGCGACTAAATTAACTGGCAGGCTTTAAGAATAAACTAAAACCGAGCAAGACTTTTCATCCAACAGCTGCAACAGCTGCCACAAGCACTTGGCCTTTTAAGCATCGGAATCACTTGGCTCACGCTGACGAACAGGCAGGACACACACACAGAGAGAGAGGAGACGAGAGGCATGACGAGCTGCAAGGGCTAGGCTGATGCTGCCTAGCTGCCCACTCGCCTTGACAGTTGCCCGTTGACTAAATGACCTTTGTGAGCTCTAGACTGCAGCACCTGACCCAGCTGCGCCTTCGCACGCCGAGACTTCTGTGGACTGTGGCTACGTGGCTACGGAGAGTGGATCTCGTGTCGCCTGTCACCTTTAAATAATGTCCCAGGGCGCCTTTCAACACAAATCGCATGTGAAAAGTGCTTCACACATGAGCTGTTTTTGGAATTTTTACAACGTTTTTCGGATTATGATCGCACACACACATACAGAAACACTCGTGCACACACACACACACACACATCACATATTCTCACTGTCAGTGGCACGTCAGTCGCTGCATGCCACTTTTGTATTGTTGGAGCATGTTCTAAACATTTTTAGTCATAAATGTGGATTTCGTATTTCGCAGCCGGCCTTGAGTGCTGTTAGCTGTCTGAGAAGCGTTGCTGCATTTGTGAGTATAGAGTGTATATGTTTTAAATGAAGACGCCCTCTTAAAGTAACTTGCCTTGAGACTCTCTCTTTAATTCACACCAAATTCGTCTCGAATATCGTACAAAATTGCAATTGAGCAAAGTTTGATTACTTGCCTTGCGCGGCTCTGATTAAGCTCTTCGTAGGGAATAAGACCGGGATTTATTTATTTTGCATATTCGAACCATCAAGAGTTATAAACAAGTTCGTTTATTTCTAGCTGTGGCTGAAGGAAATTCGATTTTCATCGTCAATCTGTTGGCCATAATTCGTTTTTCGCTTCCATCCTTTGGTCGCGCTGCCGCTGGTGGTTTGGACCTCCCTTTGAGATTAGATTAATCTACTTTTCAGCAATTTTTTTCACGCTTTTGCTCTGCTCGCTGTCAACACGCTCATCATCAGCTGCTGCAGCTCAAGTAAGTATCATTCGTCTCTGCTGATTTAACGGCACCTGGTCGCAGTCCAGGTGATGTTTGCCATTCCCGGTGATATTTCCATAAATAATTTGCGATTTTCACTTCCAATAGTTGGGTTAGCACTTGCCAGTGCCCAGCTGACAAATGAGTTCTCATACGGTATCTCGCTTTAAATTCTAGCAGTGCATGGCCAGGATGGGGCGTGGCAGCACTTAGCGTGCGCAGTCAAAGGTGGCGAGTGGAATCAATTTGAGTGCATGCAGCGAGTCCATTTAGCCTAAATGGTCACACTATGCGTATGCGTAATCGCATTGAACGCAGCTCAAAGCGAGACATTGTTGAGTGCATAAGTTTCAGATGACCCGTGGACATCGCCCCGGGGTCGCTGTGCGCTTGCTCTCCTATGTGGTCTGCGTGAAAATTCCGATATGCAACTCGTCAACGCAGGCCATGAGTCAAGTGTAGCTGTGCTGCTGCTGCTGCTCTGGGCACCCTTGAGACTCCACATGCCACGACTCCTGCGTCGCGTCGCACACTTTTTTCTGGCCCAGTGCATGGCTCACACAGGTCGTGTTCAGTTTTTGTCTCCCTCTGCTTGTTTGCTCAGTGTCTACTGCACGTATTCTTCGCTTTCTTTGGCGTCGTCTTTGCATCTCTCGCCTTGCCCTGCTGGTGGCTGAAATGTTAAATTATAAATGTAAATTTGTATGCTTGAGCTGAAAATAGCTTCGGGCCGTATTTAAGGTGTTTGAATGCAGTTGGCAGTGCAGCAATGTAGCTTGGATAAACACACAGAGAAAACATGTGCTGGGCCACGTTTTGGCCTGTGACGAGGGCTCATTAACCCTAAAGAAGCCGGAATCTGTGAAATATGCAGGAGAAGCGCATTAAGCGTTTTCATCTAGCTCGCTCGAACTGTGGCAGGAAGTCTGTTAGCTGCGCTTAGCCATAAAGTGGTTGACGATTTAGCCAGCTCGTGGACTAGTAGCATAAGGAGATGTTGTCGCTGCTGCATTGATAGCGCACGACGCCGCTTGGTGGAGATTGACGCTATTGACACTTTCACTTCCGCCTGGGACGAGGTTGGCATACCACAAAAGGCGGATGCTAGAGATGTTGAGCAAATATTGTAGCAATCACTCGCAAATTGTATTTGCCACAATAAAATATTATAATATTATGATAAATGCATTTGAGTTGACCAACTTCAATGCAATCGGCACCCACCACAGTCGCCTCCAATCGTATGCCACCAGTGGCAGTGCTGAGCACTCTGAATGCCACTTATTGAGTAAGTGCATGAATTGAATTTTCAGTACTCGTGCCGTGCATGGAAATCAGGCGACGGCAAAGGAAACTCAAGCCCGTGCGTTTTCCAACAGAATCTGCCTCATTTTTCCATTCATATTTATCATTTCTTTACTTTCTTTTTTGCTTATGAAATGCACTGATTTGCATAAAGAAGTAGCGCTCGTTATACGCATATTTCCCGCTGCTTGGAGCCATGATTTTCATTACTGCAAACATTTTATTTATAAGATACTCGTAAACTATTCATTATGTGCATATTTCAATGCAAACCAAAATGAATTGGCTTCCCAATATAAGCTGCACTTGCATCATGCTAATGTCGAAGGGATCTGTTTGTCCCATTAGTTTCAGATACAATTTGGCATAAGCAACTGAATGACATTTCTCTAAGCCAACTTTTAATTGAATCAAATTGATTTGGCAGCAGTTAGACTGCGAGCAAATTAAATTTCATGTAATAAATGTTGCAGATTTTATGAAAATAACTGTATTTAATATTTGCATAGCTAATCGAGTGTTTATCTAGATTTGTTTACCGAGTCATCAGTCAAATAAATGCATAAATAAATTGCTAGATTCGAGAATTAGAGAACATTAAAAACAAGACTTTATCAACTAACAAGCTAATGCCTAGATATTTAAGTAAATAAGTTGCCTTGTGATCTCTTTGACAGGATTTCTTTTGATAACTCACACACACACACACACACACTGAATGACATCAATATGTGTCGACAGTTTGTTTACTTTGTCATGCGATATGTTTATTTATGATATGACCTGGCTAGACAAGCATAACGACATTGATACCCACAAAGTAAATCGCAAAAAAATCGACTGATGCTAGCCAAAAGTGTAGTTAAATGAATATACATACATACATATGTATGTGTATGTTATTCTACCAAAAGCTGACATCACTACAGCCATACACTAAATTTCCATTCAAATGAAGCTAACTTTAACCTAGAATGCGGCTCGAGTGGGGGGCTCCAAAGGTATTAAGACCACAAGTGGGAAGTGGGGAAGTTCATTCATAACTGGTTGCCCACAAAAGAAAGCTATAAGCACCTTCAATTATTTTCCAGGCTTGGCTACTCACTCGTCGGGGCAGCCAGCTGTTCGCCTCTGACAGGAATCGAGTGAGTCGAACACGAAGTGGAGTAAATTGCTCTTGTTGCATTTAACGGAGCGTACGGAAGAAGAAGTGGCGTCCTTTCCTTGGCATCTATCAATACGGTGCTGGGGGGCAACAGGATGCATTAATTGAATGCAATTGCAGCTGCAGTTGAAGCTATAGCTGCAGCTGCAGCTGTTGTCAATTTGATGGTGACGGTGTGGCACCACCCACTGCAATACATATTTGAGTGGCTTTTAAAAGCACCGCAGCCGTTGGAGAATCGCTGCCACGACTGACCCTGTAATTGATTGTCACACGCCGCACCAATTAAAATGTCAGCTCAGCCGACAGGCGTTTCAATTTCCTTTGGTCTTCTCCTTTTTTTAGGCGATCGCTCGATGCCGTTTTTCTGCTATAAATTGAAAATTAACTGTGCATATTTCATGCCCCAGCACCATTGGCCTGTATTTGCTGACATAAGATACAAAAAAAAGGAGAAGGCGCAAATAAAAATAAAATGAGAAGAAAAAAAATAAAGAAAAACATGCAAATGTCAACTTGAAGCAGCGAGTCCAGAGCCCTTGCCGCTGGTCACTTGTCACAGCACAGGCAGAGTCCTCGAACCGAGCCACAATAAGAGCAGGAGCAGGAGCAGGAGCAGGAGTGGGAGAGCCAACGCAGCAATGGCTAAGTAAACGCTATTACCATTTAAATTTCTGTGTCTAACCAGGCGCACAAAAAGGACACTTGAGCGTTCGCTGGTGTTGTGCACAGCTTAGGAGCCGCACGGCAGGACATCGACGCATCCTTCACCACTGCGCCAGCCTCGGAGGTTAACAGGTATAACAGGTTGTCAAGGTAAAGAGAAAAATAATTGCCAAGATATGCTTTTTCTCTCATATTCTATTTTCTATATTTACGTTCACTTTCATTTTCATTTTTAGTTAGAGTTAGTAATATCCTCTGAGCTGATTTTAATAAGCTGAGCTGCTGCTCTCAAAGTAAATAGACAAGATCCTCTCACATGGTGCCCGGAAAAGTTAATTGAAATAATCTGCTCTGGCTAAAATTCAATGTGAATGATATTCTCGGTGGCAGCGCCGGCGTTTTTGGCCAGATTCAGTGTTCACTGTTGGCCAACATTGTCAGGTGCTGGCGCCCTCGCTTATTTTTGTTGCAATTGTTGAAAAGCTAGTTTTAAGTAGCATCAACAAAGAGCAAAACTGTGCCAAACTGTGCCCTGGACTGGGTCCATGGTTTTGTTTCGCTTTTCTCTTTTTTTTTCCCCCCCCCCCAACTGCAACTGGCTGCTGCTCATTTGCTTTGTGCTTTTTGTGGCGTTTGGCATGTAAATTGAATTGAAAGTGGATATTGTAGCGTTTGTGTTTGGATTTTATTTGGTTTTGTTTTATTTAGTTAAGAGTTCTGTTTCACTCTGCCTGCTTTGTTTTGTTTTTTTCATGCTAAACTCAAATGTGAAGTAAAATGAAATGAAGCGTTTTAAGCTCTGCATTAAAAATGTCGAGGCAAAGGACAAGGACAATGCTGATTACTGAGATACCCTGTATGTTATAGTTGACTGCAATGCATTGTTGTTGTTTTACTGTTTTAATTTATAATTTTAATATCTTAGTTTATCTTCGATTGCCATAGTCTGGGCATTTACTTGTAGAAAGTATTGACTGCCATTGCCAAACGCACTTAGAGCAGGACAAGTGGTTGTTGTTGTTGCTGTTGCTGGTTTCAGTGTATTGGACGGTTTCAAGTTTCACTTGCTGCCTGCAGCAAAGTGCCAGATCATTCATCAAAGCGTTCGCAGCAGCGCCAGCAGACCCACTGTCAGCTCCCAAATGCCATCAAACATAATAATCAAACATCAGCAACATAACAAACGATCCTGGCTGCCCCAAATGTGGGTGCCCGGCAGCCACTCACTCAGCGAAACCGAATCAGAGCCAACTACCAACTCGTCTCTGCCCTCTCTCTTCCTCCCATTAGCTGCCATGCTTTGCACTTTATTCACATGGCTCTCTCTCTCTCTCTCTGTGTGTGTGTGTGTGTGTGTGCCGTGTCTGTGGAACTGTCTGGTTTTGGCCTTTTTCTTGCGCGCTGCCATATTTCTTGGGCAAGACCGTTGACCTGCCCAGCGCCGGCAAGAAAATGTTTTCACTCAAAAGCAAATGCAATAAAAAAGGCAATTTATCAGCATAAAATATTATATGGCATGCCATTGAGTTGCCTCATATTTTCCAACCCCACCCCCACCCCAAATCTCTTACCCTCCCTCTAACACTTTAACCAATTTGCGCCTTACGCTTGCATTGCCCATTGCACACTTAAAATTTAAGCCACAAATGTTATTGGCCATGGTTTACTGTTGCTGTTGTTGTTGTCAGCTTGGCAATTGTTGTAGCTGTCAGTCGAATTAGCGCCGCTTACAAAGGCAACGTCACTGGCTTTTAGTCACTCAACCAGGATGACGTTATTCGTTCGACAGTGTCGTTATTTACATGTACGAGCAGGAGTACGAATGCGAATACGAATGTGAATGCGAATGCGAGTGCGAGTATTTGCCAATGGTTGGGGCCACTTGGGCTTTCGCAGCTGCTGCTGCTGTTGCTGCTGCTGCCATTTCCCATTCTCGTGGGGCATTCTTCTTCTTTCTGTGGCATGCATGCTCGTTGACATCATTTGCCAGTTGCTGCTCGTTGAGTTTAACGCACAAAAAGCAGCTCACTCGTTAGGCCTCACTTGTTTGGCTGCCGTCCTCTGCTGCTGCCTCTGCTCCTGCTGCTGCTGTTGCTGTTGCTGCTTATGTGAAAGTCAAGGGTTATCATTATGCGCCTTAAGTGCGCAACGCGCGCTGCTGTATGGCCGTGCTGCCAGAGAACTTAAAGCCAGCACGCTGCAGTCAGCCGGCACAGTAGTTTTGCCATTTTCCAAGCAGTTGCAACCAAATTGTGCAATATGCCACCTAAGGGACACTAGGGCCAATCCCCGGACGAGCCAAGAAGTCAGGGCCAAGTCCGACACAAAGCCAGCAGGCCATGTGACAACACAATATGGCCTAGCGAAATGTTGTGTGCAGCCAATGCGATAAGATCACCACAAAGCAGGACACTTTCGGTTTGGCTCGCTGCCAAAAAGTATCTTTCGCATCCACACCAAAAATGTGAACAGCTGCTGCTGCTTAAAGTTCTGCAGCTTAATGTCCTGGACTAGTCCAAAATTAATTAGCTATTCAATTTGGTCAAACTTTTTATGCTCAGCTCAATTCCAATGCTGTTGATAATTTGGTATTCCTGCCGCCTTAACTTTGCGTGTGTTCAAAATCGTGTGGAGTCAACTTTTCAGAATTCAGATGGCGTCCTTCTGGAAGCCAGTCCGCTTCCCCTTGGCTAAGGGGCTAAGGGGCTGCCCTTTGATTGGAACGCCGGCTTCCTTATGAACTGTGAGTCAAAGTAAAACTTACAGCAGCATTCGTGGACTTTTTGTGGTGCTTGCGTTTCAACTGAAAAAAGAAACGTAGCTAATTTAATAAGAAATGTTCGCAAAACTACACGAAAAAGGCTTAAGTTCTACATGAATAAAGTTATAGAAAAGTTCAAGTTGTGAAATCTAATTTTGTGAGAAATTCCCCACAACAAAAACAACATCCATGGCGGCGGCCATCTAGCCGTAGACCCACCCAGTTTGGCCTCTGGTCAGAACAACAACAATTCGGCAACTATAACTATTTGTTTGTGCATGTTACATGGCCCGGAGTGGAAAAATCCTTCGTTAGGGTGCTTCACTGTACAAGCTCTGCCATACCGACTTAACTGTACATATGAAACTTAATTATATTTTAAACAAATAATGCGAAAAGTTAAGGCAATTTACGGGCCTTGCTCGCTCAAGACCCCAAAGCAACAAAACTTGTAGAGAAGGCACCAAAATTCGAAACACAAAAAAGAAAATTGTCAGACTCTGGCCCGAGGGCTCAATGCATGACCCTTATTTAAATGCATGGCCAATTATTAATGAAAAGTGTAAAGTTCTAATAGTTTTATAAAGGGATCTATTATCGTCATTCCATATCATTTTTGCAGTTGATATGGAATATAGAAATATATATTCAACGGAAATCGAGTCGCGTCTCTATTGATTTTTCAATCGCATTTGCTCTGCATGTCACATCCTGACGTGTTGCGCCACCATGTGATTTATTTTGGGCTTAAATTCAAAACGTCAAAGCAAAACATTTCACTTGTAATCAATCACAATGACTCAGATGTTTAGCAGCAGAAGAAAAACGAAAACAAAAATCAAAACATTTCGCAAAGCGAGATTTCTGTTTCATATAGATAATTTGTGCGCTCTTCAATTTCGAACTTGTTCTCGTTGTAAATAATTTATTTACAGTTGCTGCAACACAAGTTAAACTTAACATCAAGAAAGAAGTCGAAAATTATATAGTATATATGCAGAGATTCCTTCATACATCGCCATATCAAGTGGCGATAGGTTAGAACTTGATAATTTGATTCAATTAAAACATTCGTTTTAATTTTTTGGAAATTCCATCTGGTATGGGAGTTAGAGAGCCGCAAGCTCAATAAGCCAGCACAATTTGATGGAGCGAAAGCGCTGAGAGGTTCACCCAAATGATTTTTAACAAATTGGCAGGTGCAGCTAGAGAGCTGCTGAAATAAATCGAAGTGAAAATATTTGCAAGCCGAATCCCAGGTGGGTCAGCAGGGCAGGGCAGGGCATCAATTCATGAAGGCAAAACAAAATAGAGCATAATAAAAGCCAGCGCACGATAATCGGCATCAGGGAAAACAATGCAATTTTTACTGTTTTAGTGAAAATTCCGCACGGCAAAAAAGAAAACACGAAATCCACTCAGCTCTGGCATGTGGCCATTGTCTGCTTCCTCCCAAAAAAAGAAAAAGAAGAAGAGAAGTAAAGAAAAGAAAAAGCGGACAATCAGCCGACAGTCGACAGCCGGATGAACATAATGAAGTCCAGTCGAGAAGTTCGGTCCTGGAGCTCAGTTTAGCTGGCGCTTCAGCAAACGAGAAATGCACAGAATCAAGTTGAGAGCGCGCTTACAGAATGCCTGAAATTGAGTTTGAAAATAAATTAAATTATCGCGGCGCGCCATGTAAGTAGTTCAGATTGAGACTGGAGCGTGGGCTGGTCGAACTGCGAGGGTCGGATGTCCCAATGAATCAATTTCAGCTTAAATGCCAATTTAAAAAGGCAGCAACTTTCGACACGCCATGCCAACTGTCCGCCAGTTGCTAGTCGCTTTATCTATCTATCGGACGGTCCTCGGCAATTTTGCATATTGCCTTTCCCACTTGACCCGCACGGCATCGCTGGGGAGTAGTCGGAAAAAAGGCAACTGTCGAAATACTTGCGACTTCCATTATACTTTTAAATTAGTTTGCCACAGAACGAACGCTGTAAAGTCGAATGCGTTCTGCAGTCACGAGTGCAATTAACGATTAAGGGGGCGCATATTTATGTAAGTGGGCGTGTCTAATTTATATCGGCATCAATTACAGGCATTATATTTAATGCACGAATTCAATAATATATGATTATGTCTGAGCGCCTATTAAATAATTACGCGCTGCACATTTGCGAGTCGACAGATGGACAGACGCTGATTGTCGCTGGCCGGATGGCTGGATGGCCGGACGGGGATGAGCAGCCGTATCCGAGTCGCTTTATTTATTGTGCAGCACAAACGTGACTTGCAAAACGAATGCTGGAAAGATGATAACGAATATCTATGTAGGAATTATCAGTGCTCTCAACGGGAAAGCGTAAGCGAAAGCGAAAGCGAAAGTGTTGATGCGAACGTGCCAAAATCGATGGCACCGCCCACAAATAACTGTTCACAATTGCCTGACGAGAGCCGTAGCCGTACGGACGGAGTGCTGCTCGTAAGCAAGCAACACTTTTCACTTGCTTCACACTCTGATGCAGATGATGGCCTTAAGCCCGGCCGGACGGGCGGTCTGTCGCTCGGTCGGTGGCTGCCTTGGCCATTTGGTGGCGCATTGTGTGAATGTCTTCACACAATTCGTGCGAAATAAATTTCATAAAATTGCAACTCATGTACGTTGCTTCGTGTTTCTTGTGTCTTGTGTTCTGTTGGGCTGGGCTTGTGCCTAACCTTGAACGCTTCGTTAACTGCATTTACGGCAGCCTGACGCCCGCCCGCTGCAAGGGCTCTTTATCACAGCTATTCGACATAGGTATACCGTTATTCCTGTAACCATATATGTATGTGTGTTAGGTCGGCATGTGTACCGTTCGCATTTCAAAGCGTATTTCCGAAAAGGAAATCAAAACTGCAAATGGCAATAAAACTTTTTGTGTGGCAAATATGAAATTGGCGGGGACTACATGCAGCTGAAAATGTGGAAAATTAATTAAAACTTTTGCAATTTGATGCTGCAGTCGTTAAACCGTTAATTAATTTCGCTTTAGCCGCTACCCAAGTTAATGCCAACTTACTCTGCCAAGTTGCTCGACAAAAATCACTCGCGCTCGCTGCCTCTGCAACATGATTTCCCATCTGAGTTAACCCGATTGCCATGGCTATTAAACGACAGTCGGCCAGCAAGGTGAGGGACTCATCAATATGCGCAATTAGTGATTGCCGATTGGCCTTTTCAAGAGATAATCGATTAGCATAATTGTCGACAATGAACTCGTTAGGGCAGACGCCCCCATACGCCCACACGCACACACGCCCACAACACCAAGTCCCCAAGCCCTGATTCCAGTGTCATCGGCTTCCGCACGAACTGATCCATAAATATGCAATGCAAAAGCCAAATCAAAGACAAACTCAATTTGTTATCATTAAATTAATGAAGACTGCCTGCCGCCTGCCGCCTGCCGCCCGTTAGCCGGGGATTGTCTTTAAATTTATTGAAAGCCTTAAGTCTGGCCAGCCTTTCGCCTCGGCTACTGCTATGCTGATTGAATTTCCATGGCATGGATAATCGGACGCCAACACAGCCAAGCACACGCACATGAGTGAAAGCAAAATCGTAAATTAGTCTCGGCAATTATGTTTACCTACATCTAATTAGTTTAATTGAAACAGAACAAAGGCCAACAGCACCAATGGCAACGGCCAACGTATAAGTAAGGATGCCAACAGCCAGAAGCCAATGGCCAACAGCAGTCCTGGTCAGTCTACTTGTGCGAATGTCTGCCTCATGTTGTTACATCGTCACTTTGTATGCTTCTCACGCAACGCAGGAGTCGCACAAGCTGTCGATCTGAGCACATACTGCTGATCAAGCTGTGCGTACAGCAAGTTAACATATCAAATACATGTGTGTGTGTGTGTGTGTGTGTGTGTGTTAACATCGAGCGTAAATAAACTTCGAACTGCCACAGCCGCGCCTGCACCTCAGGCAGCACTTTAAAGCTCTGTTCTATTGTGGTTAACTTGCACAGGCAAAGACAGCAAAACACATAAGAATGCTGGGCGAGCCGACTTAACATATTCTCATATCCGCATCCTCATCCGCATTCGCATTCTCATACTCGTAGAGTCGAGTCGAGTCGAAGTTGAGCGCCATTTTGAAACCGCAACACTTAGCACTGACGCGCCGCATTAAACACAAGCGAATGCATTTTGACTGCACACACACACACACACACTCTCACACACACACATACACTTGCACGTGTGCTCACTTTAGATTTAGCGCATTAGCTGCTGCTGCTAATTTTGGTCGCAGCAGCAACTTTCGTGCGCATAATCAACACAAAACGAATGCGAAAAGTTTGCAGAATTTTTACTTTTAATTGCTTGAGTGTTTGTACGCCAAGCGTTGGCCGCAACGCACACACACACACTCACACAGACAGACAGAGAGAGAGAGTGGCAGGCAGGCAGTCGCCCCGTCAACGCCGGCCACAAGCACCGCAATTTAGTTAAAGCATAACGGCATCCAAACCGCAGCCGATGCTGCTGTCGACAGCTGCGTCGACTGAGACAGCGCTCAAATGCTTTGGCGGCGGCTCTCTCTTCCATTACGCCAGAAACGCCCACCCACAACTCACCACCCACCGCACCCCATGTGTCGGTGTCTCGCCAACTGAATTCAGTGTTTGTTTCCATTTAATAGTTTTTTCATTCAACTCTCTACCTATCTCTCTTTGTCTCTCCCTCTCTCTCTCTCTCTCTTCCTCGCCTTTTGCCTTTCTGTGCCATTTCGTTAAGCTTAATTATTTCGTTTTGTTAGCCAAGCGAAATTTAAGACACCAACAAGGCCCGTCAGTCTGCAATTCTTTTCACTGCTGACGTTTCAATTGTTGCAGTTGTTGTTGTTCAGGTTGTGAGAGACTCAATAGATAACAATTGGATATACTAAAGATCTGTGTAAAACTTTAGCTGGCTTATTGGAAAATCTAGAGAAAGAGAGGTAAATATTCTCATTGAAAGAAATTTAATACAGGAGAAGTCTATTTTATATTTTCATCGTATTCAAGTACGTTTAATTATTATCGTTATTATTAATTTTTTAAAACTATTATTTGTTTTTCATTATTAATTTTTTGCATTATTATTATTATTATTTTTAAATTTATACATGTATATTTTTTATATAATAAATATGTATATTTTATTTATAGTTTTTTTTTTAATATTATGTTATTAGTTTTTAGTTTTATTTCTTTTTTTTAATATATTGTTATTTACATAATATATAAATAATTAATAAAATGTAAAAATTTTATTTGGACTAAAATTAAATATTTAATAAAACCAATTAATATTTAGCATGAATATAAGTTTACGTCTGAGTCTTTCCCTTTTAGACTATATATAGTATACAGTTTTTTATTTATTTATTTTTTATTTATTTTATTTTTATTTATTTATTTTTTTTTAATGTTTGAACATAAATTTCAAATTGTAAATTACATATTTTTATATCTATTTTAATTTGTATATATTTCTATAATAGTCTATTTATATTTTCAGTTATTCAAATTGTATTGAGTAATTTATATGTCATGACAACTACCCAAAATGTTCATCACTTAATGCTGGACAGACAATCATAAGCTCTGCCCCTTAGCAGTGTTTGGTAAGGCTTTAATTTGTCATCAGCGTACTTTAAGTAGCTTTTCGTAGAAAATGTAGAAAATCAAAGAGGGACCAGCTCTTAAAATAAAATTTAAATAATCCTCTTCCTGAATCTGAATATGTAATATCTGAATATCTGAAAGAATAGACAGTTTAACTTAGTTAAGCGCTGTGATCTGCTAATAGTACACGCCCTCGGCTTGTACGAGATTCACAGTTAGCATAAACTACGGCTATCTACAATGGCGGAGCTGCACTTGCTGAACAGTTGCATAGCCAGCTTTAGAAGAATTTCATTTGGCAAATGGTGCGCGTGTTGAGCATAGGAACTTGCCACACAGAGGGCCAGCAACCGCAGACGAATCCACATTCGCACACGGCACCGCCTCACCGCCGCACCACCTCACCGCACAGAGAACAAGCACTCCAGACATGTCGGCCATGGCATTAGCTGCAGTTGCGTTTTATGTTATTGTTAAACATTTTGTTTGGCTTTGACCACTCGAGGAAATTGTGAACGCAAACTTGTTGTGCCGTCCTTGGTGTTGCTGTTATTTAAACAATTGATTCAACTTGAAATTAAAGTGGAATTCATTTCGCAGCTGGCCATTGGCCATTTGCCATTTGCCATTGCCAATTGCTGAAGCTTTTCATTATGAATAAAGCGAGCTACTTAGAGCAAGGACATGGACTAAGTAGTTCTTTGACTTTGTGCAACGAGCTAATTTCCGGTCATCTCAGTGTTATTAAATGCAAAAATCCTTTGCCCAAGATTTCCGTCCGTCACTCAAGCTCAAATATCAAAGAAATATCTGAAATATAAAATAGATACTAAATATAAGAAAAAATAAAAATTATAATTATATATACAATAAAACACAAAATGCGCAAAGCTGTTCTGGGATCTAGGAGGAGAGAGTTAATGAGGGATAAAGAGCGGAACTGTACTTAAAAATGGCTAGGGTGAATATATTGCATGAACCATGCTTGAATTTTTAGCACAAGCTAATTTCCGGCAATCTGAAAATCCTTTTGGCAAATACTAAGTCACTCGAGTTTAATAGAAAAGAGTTCTGAGTTATAAAATAGATATTATATAGAAAATGATCTTGTTATTGAAAGGTTTATTTTGGACAAGAAGGAACAAGTTGTAGGGAATATGACGAATTGAGTTGAGGTGAATGTAGATGAGTTATCCATACAACAATACCAATTTATAACTATATATTATATATATATATTTATTTTACAAGTTATTGTCCAAGGAACAACTTCATCAACTCATTTTAAAAACTCATTCAACTTCTCAGTTCGTTTTGATGAGAGCAGGGTGTAATTAATTGCTTTGTGGATAATATCAAGTTTGTTTGCTTAGTTTCTTAAGCGACACACAAATCTATGGGGTCGAATTATGTACCCCAAGGACGTCAGCAACGACATCGACAGCAGCAACAGCAGCAACAACATCATCAGAATTTGTGATAATAACAACGACAACAACATCACCAATAACATGGGACAGAGAGTGAGTGACATTACAAACAATGTAAAATGCACCAAATTGTTGCAACTGACAAAGCATGTTGCCATGCGATGTAGACAGAGAGAGAGAGAGATAGAGAGAGATGTTTGCAATCAAATCAAATTCGAATTGAGTTGAGCACAACTAGAAATGAAAATCTCAACGCAGCAGACGAAACTGAAAATGAAAACATCACAAAAAGTGCCCGTCTCCTGCTGTAAGAACTAGGCAGCTCTTCAGCTGATTGCAAATCGAAATTAAATTGAGTCCAAATACGCAAACAGTCCATATACACGCTTAAGTACTCGCAACGATTATTGTACAAAGTATATGAATGAGCTTGAGTGTGAGTTTGTGTGTGTGTGTGTACTGGTATTGTGTGTATATAAAGGCTTCCTATTAAGCACAGTAATTAACTCGATACTCAACCCAATGCCGTCCAGTTTTAATGCTTCTCGCAATTATAAATCAAACGGGCAGCATCGAGAGCAAAAAATTTATATCTGTCCAGTGAAGGATTGCCGGGCAACGATGATGCCGATGATGGCGATGATTGTGATGATGGCGATGGGCAGCTATAAAAATCAGAGCATTGTGGATTTCAATTATGTGCATCGTTATCTGGATGGAGAGAGTGCGGCAATTACTGCGCCCGGCCATCACATAATTTTATTTGATTATTATTTAATCGAAGTTTCTCACAACAATAAGAAAGTGAGGAAACATTCGGAGCGTACCGGGAGCCGCGTGTAAGACTTCCTTATTATACGAGATGTTTGCCAGTAATGCGGCACGAGAATGTGAAATTAAATGAAGAATGATGAGATTTACAGCCATTGTTGTTGGCCATGGCCAACAGTTGTTGATTTTCACATCTCTTCTTCTTCATCTTTTGATTTTTATTTTGATTTTTCATTTTCAGTTCCATGCATTCGATTACTTTGGGCCTGTCTTAATCACAATTCTTTTGACAGCATCCATATTTATCGAGCTGTTGTTGAAAGCCCCAGTGTTGATTGACTCCCTCGGCTGATTGAGGTCCTCTGAGTGAAAGGACTGTGCTCAACTTGATAAATTCAAATAATTGGCTTTGCGGTTTCGGCCAAGCCACGTTGAAAATGGTCATGTGTAGGCCTTGCCCTCATTTCAGCAAAGCAGCCAGCCCCATGTAAATTGACACTGAAACAAAATCAAAAGCCAATGGAGATATTTTACGTGCAAGTATCCTGCGGTTTATGTGGTCAGAGCACATTTTCTGATTAAAGCATTTAAGTTTTCAAATTGGATTAACGTCGGCGAATTAGAGAGTCTGTCTCGCCTCACATCTCTGCTGTTTGTTTCTTTTTGTTTCCTGCCCTCAACTTCATGTATGTAGATTAGTTAATTAAACACGAGCAATGGCTTGAGCTCGCTCGATTTGGCAGCTGTTTTATGCCCTGACCACTAATTGAAGAATACTTGGGATTTCAAATTGTGGGTTTTGGACTTTAGGCACTTTGAGGTTTTGCATGGCTCAAATTGTATATTGGATAACAGTGGGGCGAGTGAGTTAAAGTATTAAATATGTGATGCATGTAGCTGGGATTGTAAATATACCCTGCACGAGAAATTCCTATGTCTTGGCCCTAGGCTCGCCGCTAGACGAACAAAGGGCACAAGTCAGGCCGTGGAGCCATTTGGCTAATTGCACGAACGTGTTGACATCGACGGCACGCCGATGTTGGGGCATGACCCAGCAGCCAGCCGGCAGCGCAGAGCCAGGTCGAGTCTCTGTCAGGACGGTAAAGGACTAGCAGCTGGCGGTTGATAAGTAGCTCTGGTCTCGCGACGCAGTCACGTTCAGTTAACAAAACTGATATAAATTATGAGAGCGCGTATATTTTACACAACTGTCAGCACAGTTGCGCCACTAAAACATATTCGACTCTCAGTTTTTTGCTTTTTCTTTGCTTTGCTTCTTCTTTGTGTGTGTGTGTGTTGTCTTGCTGTTAGCCAAGTTACGAGAGTCTATTCCCGCTGCAGCGGCAGCTGAGCCGCCCACGCTTCGACAACTTTGCGACATGTTGCAGCGCTGGCGGTGGAGGCAACACAAAAAGCGGCGCACAGCTAAGGATATGCTTCCCTGGGCAATAAATTCGCAGACTGCCACACACACACACACAAACAGACACAGACACAGATACAGTTACACCTCAACGCTTGGTCCTTGGCAGCCTCTTCGCATACACATGAACATAAACATTCTCATTCTCAGTCCCATTCTCATCTTTGGCTAGTGCTGCTTCATCTTAGTCGCACATACAAGTTTGTTGCCAAAAATTTGCCGCCATTGGGTGTGAAGTTGGCAACACACACGAGCCCGAAGATCTCCCTCACGCCCACACGCCCATACGCCCACCAGCCCCCCCGTCTAACCTACTCGCATATTTTGCTGGCGTGAAATACCTAAAGGCTTTTGGCGAAAATTGTATTTCAGGCTCTGTTGCTGCTGCTGTTGCGGCTGCTTCTTCTTCTTCAGCTGTCTCTGTTGTGGCCATAAACATGCACACTGATACACACACACACACACCAATACACGCTCATAGGCACTCTGAAACACCTTCCACTGCAAGGAGCAGTCAACTTTGCGGAAAATCGTTTGAAGCGCTTTGCACTTCGTCGACATCTTTCCGCTGGCTTTCTGTGGTGCCTTCAAGTGCTCGCTACGACGAGTATCCTGTCCCAGGGTGAGTGTGTGTGCGTTTAAAATAGTTTGTATCTGTGTGTGTGTGTGTGTGCACTTGTATCTTGCATTGTTTTGCACTATTGCCGAAATGTCACTTTGAACTTTACGTTCCCAGTGTTTTATATCTTTCAGGCCTACGCTTCAGGAACGTTTGTGAGGCGTTAAGTGATAAACGACTTCTTGAAAACTCTGACATATATATATTTATATTATTATTTTATATTCATTGATAGCTGCAACATTTCAACAAAGCAACTTAAAAGAAAAATTTATTTTTATTTTATTTTTATATGCAATAAGTAAAAATCTCTATTATCTTACATTTATATTATAATTTCAACAATGCCATTTCAAATCGTTTTGTTGAAATGTATGTAACACGCAGAAGGAGGCGTGTCAGACCCCACAAAGCATATGTATTCTTGATCAGGGTGACGAGCTGAGTCGCTTTAGCATTTGTATATTTAGCGTTTGTATATTTCTTCTAAGTATTACCTCTATGTATTTCGTATTTCCACTAAGAATTCCTCTACTTACTTCCTTTACGTAATTCCTCAATGTTATTCCACTACGTAATTCCCTTACGTAGTTCCTCTACGTCTTTAATGCTTAGCTGATCGATCACACACTCCACCTCACTTTATTGCGCTGACCTGGACGACTGAAGACTGACTGAAGAAATGCTGCAGCTGCTGCCCTTTATATAGCGACACTTTTACTCAAGCACTGTCTCTCTCAAATGTTGAGCCCAACAGCAGGTAGAGCTCGTTGCAGTCGAGCTTCAAGTGAGCAATGGGAACGCTCTCTGCTGCTGTGAGCATTCTAGCTTCGTTTTACCCAAATACAAATACCAAATGAGAACTGCTGCATACATATACACAACTTTAATGATCTTCTGCGGCTCTTATTTCCTTGCTTTTACTTTTACTCAAATACTGTATGCGTGCGTGCCTATGTGTGCCTATGTATGTGGGTCCTCTTGTGCATGTGTTTGTGTGTTTCTGTTTCTGTTCTCGGAAGGGTTCAGGGATTTCCTAGTCGAGCAGTCTCGACTAGAGCTTTCTGACTTGTTGATTTTAAATTTATATTTATTTGATTATTATCTTTTATTTATTTATGCCTGCAAATAATTAATAATTTGTATTTCTTTTTTATTTTCTTTGTTATTTGATATTATTGACAAAGCAATTTTCAATAAAAATATATAAAAATTAAACCAAAACTGGTATTTTTATTTTAAATAATTATTTTTGTATATTCATTTTATTATACCCTGAACTCATTGAAAATGGGAACTCAGGGTATAATGGTTTTGTGTAAAGTATGTAGCGGGCAGAAGGAGGCGTGGCAGACTCCACAAAGTATATATGTTCTTGATCAGGGCGACGAGCTGAGTCGATATAGCCCTGTCTGAAATTTTGCATGTAGACTCTTGTATACCATACGCAGTACGAGGCTATCATATTTTTTCGATAACTCATTCGTTATCTTTTTTATCGACAATAATCGATAAATTGATATTGTTTTTTCAGCCTAAGTGAAACACTATTTAACATAGAGACTTCAGATTTACTGTGTATATGCAATTTACGAATATACACATTTTGTAATTTACAGATTTCGGATGCCACGCCCCTTTCGCCAACAATTTGAAAAAAAAAAACGAGTATCAATTACTAGAGACTTGTGCTTTGGAGTGTACACACATTTACACATTATTATTACATTCTGAAAGTTTCATTAAGATTGTACGTCTACAAACGAAATTATATAATATTTATTATTGAGTGATATAGCATTCAGCTTTTGTCAGGCAGCTGCCTAGGGAAAACCCCCTGGGCGGGAAATCCCCTGGGCGGGGAAATCCCCTGGGAGGGGATATATCAATTACTAGAGACTTGTGCTTTGGAGTGTACACACATTTACAGATTATTATTACATTCTGAAAGTTTCATTAAGATTGTACGTCTACAAACGAAATTATATAACATATATTATTGAGTGATATAGCATTCAGCTTTTGTCAGGCAGCTGCCTAGGGGAAATCCCCTGGGCGGGGAAATCCCCTGAGAGGGGATATATCAATTACTAGAGACTTGTGCTTTGGAGTGTACACATATTTACAGATTATTATTACATTCTGAAAGTTTCATTAAGATTGTACGTCTACAAACGAAATTATATAACATATATTATTGAGTGATATAGCATTCAGCTTTTGTCAGGCAGCTGCCTAGGGAAAACCCCCTGGGCGGGGAAATCCCCTGAGAGGGGATTTATCAATTACTAGAGACTTGTGCTTTGGAGTGTACACACATTTACACATTATTATTACATTCTGAAAGTTTCATTAAGATTGTACGTCTACAAACGAAATTATATAATATTTATTATTGAGTGATATAGCATTCAGCTTTTGTCAGGCAGCTGCCTAGGGAAAACCCCCTGGGCGGGGAAATCCCCTGGGCGGGGAAATCCCCTGGGCGGGGAAATCCCCTGGGAGGGGATATATCAATTACTAGAGACTTGTGCTTTGGAGTGTACACACATTTACACATTATTATTACATTCTGAAAGTTTCATTAAGATTGTACGTCTACAAACGAAATTATATAATATTCATTATTGAGTGATATAGCATTCAGCTTTTGTCAGGCAGCTGCCTAGGGGAAATCCCCTGGGCGGGGAAATCCCCTGGGCGGGGAAATCCCCTGAGAGGGGATTTATCAATTACTAGAGACTTGTGCTTTGGAGTGTACACACATTTACACATTATTATTAAATTCTGAAAGTTTCATTAAGATTGTACGCCTACAAACGAAATTATATAATTTTCATTATTGAGTGATATAGCATTCAGCTTTTGTCAGGCAGCTGCCTAGGGGAAACCCCCTGGGCGGGGAAATCCCCTGAGAGGGGATTTATCAATTACTAGAGACTTGTGCTTTGGAGTGTACACACATTTACACATTATTATTACATTCTGAAAGTTTCATTAAGATTGTACGTCTACAAACGAAATTATATAATATTTATTATTGAGTGATATAGCATTCAGCTTTTGTCAGGCAGCTGCCTAGGGAAAACCCCCTGGGCGGGGAAATCCCCTGGGCGGGGAAATCCCCTGGGAGGGGATATATCAATTACTAGAGACTTGTGCTTTGGAGTGTACACACATTTACACATTATTATTACATTCTGAAAGTTTCATTAAGATTGTACGTCTACAAACGAAATTATATAACATATATTATTGAGTGATATAGCATTCAGCTTTTGTCAGGCAGCTGCCTAGGGGAAATCCCTGGGCGGGGAAATCCCCTGAGAGGGGATTTATCAATTACTAGAGACTTGTGCTTTGGAGTGTACACACATTTACACATTATTATTACATTCTGAAAGTTTCATTAAGATTGTACGTCTACAAACGAAATTATATAATATTTATTATTGAGTGATATAGCATTCAGCTTTTGTCAGGCAGCTGCCTAGGGGAAATCCCCTGGGCGGGGAAATCCCCTGCGCAGTTAGCAGAGCGCGGGCTTATGCGTACGTATGGATGCATGTGTATGTATGTATGTATGCAAAAAAAGTTCAGAATGATTTGAATATCAGCTTGGAGGGTTCTCCTAGTGTATCTCCTAGTTGACCAGCCTCGACTAGAGCCTTCTTACTTGTTAATATTTTTATTTATTAATATCTGCAACATTTCAACAAAGAAAATTTTAAATAAACATTTATTTATTTTTATTTTAAATAAATTTCTGTGACAAATCATTTTTCAATAAAAATTTATAAAAATGAAAACAAAATTGTTATATTAATTTTACATAATTATTTCTTATTCATTGATAGCTGCAATGTTTCAAAAAAACGATTTCAAATAATAATTTACATTCATTATAAATTTATATTCAATAGATATATATTATCTTATATTATATTATAAATACAGTTCTTTTCAGGCATTATTATTTCCGACCATATAGATGTGGTTTTTAAGGTGCGAATATATGGTCGTTTTGCAGTAAATTATAATCAGTTTATGTCACATTTGGTGGCTTTAGGCTTTTCTGAGCACATATAAATCCAATATTGGGTCCGAAGTTTTATGCTTTGATTTATTAATAATTTTGGCGCACGTCCCGCTTGGCCCCGTCTAAGAGACAAAACCAGCTTCGCATTTCATAACTCATTTACGTCTCTGCACGTGCCGACAATCCAAGTGTGACAACGAAAGCATATGTGGGCTTCGCCTGTCCGCCGCTGCCACTTTTCACTGGGCGCAGCGCGTCTGAGTGAGTCGGAAACACGGCCCGGACGAGGAGTGGCCAAGGAGCAGGCATCATACCGACAGTTACAAACAAACAAAGACGCATCATGGCCTAGCTTTTCGGTCTGGGCAATCAATCCAAATGATATACACATTTCAGACTGCGGCTCAGTTCTCGACGGACTTGGGCCGATGTTTGCTTAGCTGCCAGGGCAAACAGCTACCCAAGTTTGATGTATTTGACATATAGACTATACATCAGTCCTTTGCCAGGCCAGGCCAGGCATCGTTTTTTATATGGCCAGGCCAGGCCAGCGCGCTTGTGGCCTAACGCAATATGTCTCAGTCGGCCGCAGGTTACGTGCGGTACGGGCTGAGTGGGAGTGCGTGTTTATCTGGCACATGGCTTCCCAGTGGATTAGCCATTGATATTTGATCGGCCTGCTGGGCCCAGTCGCATTATGCCAACGTCATGTTGTTTCTCTGATCTAAATTATGTTCCAGCACATTATGAATTTATATATGAAATATGCTAATATCGACTCCCAGTTCCGCTCGCAATCTCTGCCAGCAAACACAAATATTTAAAATGCATTAAAATGTTCACAGAAACAAGCAAGCCATAATGACACTATGACATTTACTTAATTTAATTAAATGCTACACAGCTGCCACATTTGTGACCATTTAGCTAACTGGCAAATTGGCACGAAGTCATGATTAGACTCCTGGCTCGCATCTAATTAAAATAATGAGCTCATGTTGCTGCCGTTGCTCTGGCTTTGCTTGTTTTGCCATTACATTTGGCGTCATTATTTTTTTGGGGGAGGGGGGGGGGGGGGTCGTGGCATTGTCCGGCCGCCGCTCAAGCAGTGCGTAACAAAAAGCGCATAAAACAGTAGAATTTACAACCAGAAAGAGTCCTTCTTAATGTGCCATGGCGACCGCTGCACACGCCGCCAAGCAGGACGAAACCAGACACCAGACACCGACTACGACTCGACTACGCCTCGACTATGAATATTTTGATGTCTCTTTTGGGTTGAGGGCAAGCCGAGTCCGGCGGCTTTTGGCTTCAGTTCAAGCGTTTAGTTATTGTGGCTTTTAAGAGCTTCCGTTTCGTCACGCATAACGCTTTCAAATGACACGAACATCAAAATCATCAACATTCCCCGGCGCAAGGACACGATCCAGGATATGCTCAGTATGTGTCTGCATCTATTAAGTGACGGCCCCATATATGTATGCATGTTGTGCTGGTGTGTGTGTGTGTGTGTGGATCCATGTATGACTAAGCACTTTGGTGTGTGGGGCCAATGAGTAAGGTATTTCATGTGCCACGTTAGCCCAACATCTGAATGATGCCATCCCAGCCGGACGGCGTCGCGACGTGCTTTCATAGGGCTAACATGGCGTATGCGTAACGTTTATGAGCTTGTTCTTAGGGCAATTGACATCAGCGTCGACTGTGCAGCAGCGACACGGCATTTCATTTAAAGCGCGAGTCGAGTAAAATCATTTTGCACTGGCCAGACACAGAACAAATAAACCATTTATGTAAATACCCGAACAGCCGCAGCGCTTAATTGAATGTTTTATTATTGTTTGAGTGTCTGGTGTTATGTTGTATTTTTTCCTTCTTTTTTTTTACATTTTATTCATTTATTTGCACAACGCAAATCGCCACAAATCTGCACGCAGAGTCCGACCCGCGAATCACAGTTGTAATAATATTAGCAGAACTCCAGCAACAATAACACCGACAGCAACAACAACAACAACAACAGAAGCTTGGCTTAAACGCTCGCAAATATTATGGTAAATAAATTGTTGTGTAAACATCATAAACACGCTTAATAAGTTGGTAACTTAATTACCAAAGCAAACAACAATATGCAAATACGCAGCCAGAGCCACTTCAATTGACGACAGTCCGACTCAAAAGTTCGCACACTTGATGTGGATTTCGCGTAAGTTTAAGGTAATTTAAACAGCAGCCCTTAACTAATTGATACTTTCCGCCTCGATAGGTAAACAACAAACATAATTCCAACTTGTTTTCTTATCTTGCTTTTGTTTTCGTATAATGGGAAAATAAATACGCAAGGCTAACTCAATACTCGAACACCATATTAAGTATGACTGACTGTACACATACATATATAATATGGCATATGGCAGAGCTGCGAAGTCCGAGTGAAACTGGCATCGATTCCTGCTTACGCCAATAAGCTGTTACACATTGTGCCATATTCCATTTCAGTATGTTTCACTGCCAGTTTAGCCTAATAGAACATTTGATATTTCAGACATCGCAGCAAAGAAAACGCTCACACACACACATAGACACGTTTATATCTGATACTCTGACTCGCTGATGTCAGTTACCGTTGTGTATGTCTGTGTGTGTGTGAGCCAGAGGGAAATATAGTGAGTACGAAAACGTTTTCGTACAATTTACTGACAGCCAGACTAGCCAGCTGCTGACGAACGGACAGACAGACAGACAGACAGAAATTTTTGACATTCGATTTAAATATTTCAATATTCGATATTTCATGAATTTCAATTTCACGCTGACAACTTGCGAGGCAAGGCGATTTATACAGTAGTTGGAGCGCTGACAAATGCAATATTGCAGTCAGCGACTCGAGAGCAACTGATTTGAAATATTTCACTAAAATCATAATCCAAAGTTAGATCAGCTGCAAAGCGGCTTAAAGCAAGCTTTGCAATTGCAATCGAATAATGCGTTCAATTACATGCGATTTAAATACTTACTCATGTCTTAGGCAGCGCAGCCGTCAGGCAGATGGATAGATGAAAGTCTTGGCCATAATTTATGAAGCTGGAATCGCGGCCGAACACTGACTAAGCACAAGGCGACAAATTTACAGTTTCAAGAACATAATTAATTGATTAATTAACACGGAATATGATTAATGTTGCCCCAAGCAGCTGCCCCTATTGATGGCCCACTATTTGCACAGCAAATCGCATACACAATACAATACAATACAATAATAATGGCCGGTTACACTCGTGAGCATCTGTATATGGCCAGAGGCGCAGCCACGTGTGACTTTCTTTCGACAGGAGTGAACATGAAACTGCCAAGTAATGTAATTATTGCAGAACTATTCATCATGCTTGGTGTCGGATGGCTGGCACTTAAACGCTTCGCATCCTCTGAGGTCTGTCAAACGGAGGGGGGGAGGGGGGTCGTATGGGTAACGCCATAGCCGACCCTGTTTGTGCGCTTTTGTTGTACATAAAATACGTTACGGTTACGGCTGGCAGCCAACTATGCGAGAGGTTAACTAATTAGCATGTCAAAGCCATCCATTTCGCAGCTGCCCAGTAATCCGTTGCGCAATCATACGAACGAAGCCCCCCCATGTCATGGGGCTGCCCAGGGCGGCGCGACTGAGTTCAGTAACCCAAGGCGCAAATCCCATTTAATTATGCTCTTACATTTATAAACCTAGCACATATTATAAAATAACCGAGCCCATTTACAAGCACATCACTCGAAGCCTAAGCATCCCCCGCCCGCCCGCACGTATCTATTTGAATTTGCATTGTTGTTGTTGTGCCGTGGCTCAAGGCCAAAATCCAATTTGCTGTCAATGCCATTAAAGGGACCTATGAAATTGGTAGTCGTTAAACGGAATGGTCGGCGCTTAAAACAAAATTTCAAATTACTTGGAGTAAATTACTTACTCGGAGTCACTAACACAAAACTCTCACTGCGTGTGTGTGTGTGTGTTCTTCAAAGAAAATCTCTTTTTGTGCAGATTCTGATCTAGCTGAAGTAATTTATTGTTGTTTTATTTATGATTTGCTGCAACAGATATTTTGATACTACAGATAGTTCCTCGGTTAACATTTGGAGCAGCGGCCTTTGCCGCGCCTATTCCTGTAGGACGCCGGATGACGATGTCGGTTCTGTAATCCATAGACGTGGCTCTGATGCTTGTAGAAGCCAACCTTGCCCTTCTTTCGAATGCAACGTCCACCCATTCCCAGTACCTCATAGGGGCGACACTTGCGGTGGGTTTTAAGCAGCCTGCCCGGCAGGAACGCATACGTTCTCTTCCGATTATGACCAATAACTCGCTGCAGAGCTTCATACATTTCTTTACTATAGTTTTGATCAGTATCAGTGCCGCCTTCCCCTTTGGATCCGCCGGCAGTTACGTGTAACCTTCGTCCCTGTATTGTCTCTTTAGGGGGGCTTGAATCCCCCGTACTCCCCGTATTCCCCGAGCTCCCCGTATTCTCCGGCTTGCCATTCACAAGATCCTCTTTCTCACCTGTTTGGGGTATGGCCTCTTTGCTACTGTAAATTTTATTTCCATGGATATAGTTCGGCGATACAATGGCGCGCGGGGCGGTCTCGTCGCGCAGCTTCCTTCCTAGTGGCTCACAGCCCGTCTCCGTTTTTACCTCATTGATTGCGCAATCGTCCGATTCCTCCAATCTAAGTATCCTGGCCTTTTCCACACTCTTATCATTCCACGTACTGAGGACGATATCCTTCATGTATATCTTGCGATCAACGCAGCCCTTGTTGACGACAAATACCTCACTGAGTTTGCACACCGTGAAGGGCACATTCACGAGCCTCGGATCCACTTCCTTTGTTGTGTTAGCTGCCCCGTCTGGGCGTGCAGTAGCATTGACTTTTTGAAGCGAGGGCTCCGGATGCTTGGGATCTGGCAGTTCCTCCATCGCCAGAGCTGTGCCCACCATTAGCAGGAGGGGCAGAAGATATTGCATGATTGTCGCTTCAAGTATTGCCACTGACTAAAAACAGATCTCAGACAAACGCTTGCCTTTTAGCGGCGTGCCGAATCCCTCGGCCATGCCAGATAATTAGCCGTGCCATGAAATGTCATCACAGATGCCAAGGCGAATCAATTACGCTCGGATTCGACTTATTTACCATGGAGCACGCCCGCCGCAGCAGCTAGTTGTTATTGTTCGCTCTGCGATCTCAATTTCTCTCGCAATAAATTGAATGCTTTACGTTGCCAATTCCGAAACGTTTATATCACATAAAAAGGCGATAAATAAGCGTCGCATCCTGTGCGACGACGTCCAGAAACGGAGAACAACAACGGCGGCAGGATAAGTCCCGCTGCAGTTGCTGTGGTTGCTGTTTATATGTTGTTGTTGCGTTGTGCAGTTATAGCTTTGAGTACTTATAGCGCAAAGCGTTGGACAGATGAAGAGGAGTTGCTGCACAGGTAAGACCTGCGCCAGCTTAAAGCGGGCGAACTGAGCTAGAAAAGGAAGAACACGAGAGCAACTAAGGGCGCCGAGCTTAAAAACAAAATGCCGCAGTCCGAAAACAACAATGAATAACAAGTAAGAAAGCTCTAGTCGAGACTGCCCGACTAGGAAATCCCCTGAACCCTTCGGAGAACTGATATTTATATAATTCTCCGCGTCTTTTTATTTACAAAACAAACACACACACACACGCACACACATACATAGACACATATAGGCACGCACGCATAAACACGCATGGGCTGCCGTGTGGGCTTCTCATGGAAACTTAATTGTTTAATAACTTTTTTTGTGGACGTAGGTTCTTCATGAAACTTTGAGATTATGATTATATCATTACTATGCGTGTATATGCCGAAACTCAAGTCTCTAGTATTTGAAATACGCCTTTTACAAAAGTGAGGGTGAGGGGGTGGATATAGGGGCGGGGGGTGAATTATAACAAAAACCGAAATTCTATAAAGTGCATATGAGTCTACATTTAAAATTTGACGACTCTAGCTCAAAAGATCTAGGAGATATAATTTTATAACTGGCTTTCGATAAGGTTTTTCATCGATAAAAAAATAATCGGACGAGTTATCGATCTTCTGTGATAAACTTGATATGCGCGCGCTATATACGGACATTTTAAAAAAAGTTGAGGTCTCTAGCTATTGTAGTTTCGGAAATCGACGCGTTCATACATACGGACAGACGGACAGACGGACAGACGGACAGACGGACAGACGGACAGACGGACATGGCTAAATCGATTCAGTTTGTCGCCCTGATCAAGAATATATATACTTTGTGGGGTCTGCCACGCCTCCTTCTCCCTGTTACATACTTTTAACAAAACCATTATACCCTGATTTCCCATTTTCAATGGGTTCAGGGTATAAAAACACAGCAGGGCCGCGCTCTGAAAGCCAAGTCGCAGATCCATTGAAAGCAATGACAATAGCAGCGCCCGTTGCAGCAGCTCGACGCTGCTTATGTCGTTTGCAATCAGCCACCTGCCGCAATCACACAACACGACAAACAAGAATGCCGTACAGGTGAACCGCACAGCTTCTTGCTTGGCTGTTGTTAAAAATTTCATGTTAATGGCCACACGAAGCAGCGCTCTTAACCCTTTCGCACACATGTGCGGCTGTCTCTATCTGTGTGTGTGTGTGTGTGTGGGGTCATTGTGCTGCCATATTTCGGTCGCACCTTTATGCTACGCAGCTTATTTCCTTTTACTCTCCCTTGCAAATTAAATTCCAGCTTGTGCACACGCTAAACCGAGCCCGCAGTAAATCTGACCCAGCCATAGCAGAGAGGAAATTACTTTAATTAAGGATATCTTATGAAACGCTCTCTCATATTTATAACCCACTCGATGGGACAGCAGCTGAGGCTGCAACTAGAAAAAAGAAAACTGAAAGAAAGAGAGAGAGAGAGGGAAAGAGAAAAAGGTGCACAATCAAAGACGTAGCATCGTTAGAAAAGAATAAAATCAAAACAACAAAGCGGCTATGGCGAAAAGATAACAGAGCGCTACGCAGAGAAATGACAAAATATAATAGGGAGCAAGTGCTGAGCGAGTTAGGGACATAATGCGATTTCCTTGCTGAACTCTCAGCTAGCTGGTGCTCCTGCTGTTGCTCCTCCTCCTGCTCCTGCTCCTGCTGCTCCTCCTCCTGCTGCTGCTCCTGCTGCTGCTCCTCCTCCTGCTCCTGCTGCTCCTCCTCCTGCTGCTGCTCCTGCTGCTGCTCCTCCTCCTGCTCCTGCTGCTCCTGCTGCTGTCACCTAGCGACCGTGTCCACAAAGGTGACCAACTGCTCGGGCATTGTTTCAGCGGCCTTTGCTGGGCTTTTAGCTTTGCCTTTGCCTTTGGCTTTTTCTACTTTATTTTTTTTTTTTTTGCTCACATTGTTTTCGCTAGTGGTTAATGCTAGAGCACTCCACTCTCCGCCGCCGTTGTTGTTGTTGTTGTAGATAACTGTTTTTGTTTTGCTTTGACTGTTTGCAATCTGTCGAGCTTCAGCTGCTAGTTTGTTTGCCTGTCAAAGCCCCCCCACCCAGCCCTTTTGCAAGGATAATCAGATAAAAGCTTTAGTGCCATATGGCCATGTGCGAAGTTAGCTGATGGCGAGAACAGAAGTTGCAGAAGAAGCAACTGCTGCAGCGCCAGGTGATTGAATTAGGCACAGTTTCAGTGCAACTCAATTGCCAACTTGAGCATTCAAAGGGGCCAACTGACGCTTGGCAATTCATTTTCAAGCACGTACGGCCAAGTCATCTGATGCAAACAGCCAATAAAAACATGCAGCAGCACAGCCGAGGCAGGCAGGCAACACAGGAGGACTGAAGCAACATTTGTTTATGTTTTTTTGTTTTTGTTTTCGCATTTTCGCATTGAGTGCTGCATAAATGTTCATGAGTGCTCATGAAATATAGAAATGTTTATGAATACCAAACGCTACTAACTTCATTTGCATAATCCCAGTGTTTGTCAAACAACTAGCAAGTGTCACCTATCGTCTACATACATGACATTTGACGAATAGAGCATGCGACGCACAACAGCAACAACAACAGCAACAGTAGCAACAGCAACATCGAATTTTTAAGGCGACTCTTCTGCAAATGTATCGCAAAAGTAACTCTGCTCAGATGAACCATGAATGCCTTGGCCCCAGCATGTGGGGGCCACGAGAGCGCTGCCATCTGAAACTTTCGAGTGTTGCATAATTTATGCAACACATTTGACAGCTGCACAAATACATGGTAATTTCTTAGTGTCCTTTTAGCTCAAGTTCATAGAGCGCTTTAGCTGTTGCGATAATTATTATTCATAAGACTCTATATTCATTAGTTTGTATTTATTATTTGGCTTGAAGTTTAAATAACTTTTATTATTATATAAGAAATAGCTTAAATTCTTAGATTATTGTATTGTATATATATTCACAAAAAAATCTGTAGTTTAATAAAGCGGGAAATAAATTGAAATTGAAATGATTTGTTTAATCGAAATTTATATTATGTATTATTTTGTATATATTTTATTTAACAAGTTTGCTGTTCATTAGGTTTTTTTTATTATAATTATAATTATTATTATGTATAATATTATAGTAATAATAAATAGAATATATATCAATATTATTTTGTTTGTCATATATGGCCAAATTAGTAGGTGTTAAGTTTTTTTTAATGGTGATGACGCCTTTTTTTTTTTAATGTGTCTTAAAAATTCAACTTGTATTAAAATGTAGACATATCTTATATAATTGAACAAGTTTTCTGCTCATTAGATTTTCATTATTACTATTATTATTATTATTTTTAAGTTGACTGTTTATAAATTTTATAGTTCATTAATTTGATTTAATTAATTTAAAGCCACATCCCTTTCTTGTCTTTTGTTTTTGCATTTAGAGGAAATAATAAATAAGCACAGGTAAGAAATGCATATAATAAATATATAATGTTTTTTATGTATTTTTTTATTTTTTTATTTTTTATAATTTATTAACAAGTATACTGCTGCCTTTAGTGTCAACTTAATCTAGTTCTACATTAAGAATAATAATAAAAAAAAAAAAAATCCAAGATCTGTACTTAACTTACATATATGTGTGTTAATATGTATTATTATATTAAATATATAGTGTTACTTATACCTAAAATATATATTAACTAATATTTAATTATTAATATTTATTATTGAATAAATTCTTTAGAGGTAGTCCTAGCTCTAGCTCCATTCATATACTAAATATAAAACTATGTTAAATGTGAAATAAATTCAAGTTTCCTTACTAACAGCTGATTGAGTTTAGAACTCTTGAGATTCGCCACGTTAAGTATAAAATATTATATATTATAAAATATACATTTATATTTAATATAAACTTCTGTCTTTTGTGTGTGTGTGTGTTTCTTCCAAGAATTCTCAAGTGGCATAGAAAAATATCCCTGGGTAAAATGGGGTGTGGCATTGCTAAGCTCTTAATGCCAGCGCACGCAGTGCACTCGGGGTGCTTGCTGCTGCAATGTGCACGTGCAGTGCCTGAACCCAGTTTATTGTTATCGTTATCGTTATCGCTATCGTCTTGCCCCGACACTCTGCACGTCGCAGCCAACTGGCAGTTTGTGCATATTTTATTGCGTCCGCTTCCTGTTGCCGTTTCTGCTGCATACTTTCTGGCTAATTCGTGCTGCATATTATATATGGTAAATATGTATAGATGTATATATATATATATATATGTATATAATTTCCATTTATTTTTTCTGTTGTTGTTCATTGTTATGGCTGCAGCCTCAGCAGTTGGCCTGCATTTTTATTGCAAATTGTTTATGGTACAGCAAGAGCTGCAGAGAAGAGTCAACGGCTGGCCGTCTTATCGAGCGACAACTGTTTCCTTGGCTGCTTTGCATTAATTGCCACTCTACGCAGGCTTTGGGTGATTTATGAGCGCAGCTTAGCACTGGCCACTTTGGCAAATATAAATACCAATACACACACACACACACACACTCGAATGGTGTGCTTGGTCAAGTGCTGGAAATTTATAACACGAATCCGCTTGCCAAACAAGAAATTAAAACTTTTTGACCCGCACACACAAACTTTCTGCACACGCATGTGGCGCACTGTCAAATTTATTAAACTAACTGCAAATTAGTGCAGAAGAGAGAGAGAGCGAGAGAGAGAGAGAGCGAGTGAGAGCACACATGTGTGTGCCAAAATTTAGTGCAGATGTAAAGAAAAACAAGTAAGAAAGCTCTAGTCGAGACTGCCCGACTAGGAAATCCCCTGAACCCTTCGGAGAACTGATATTTCAATAATTCTCCGCGCTTTTTTGCTTACAAAAGAAACACACACACACATACATATGTACATAGGCACATATAGGCACGCACGCATAAACACGCATGGGCTGCCGTGTGGGCTTCTCATGGAAACTTAATTGTTTAATAACTTTTTTTGTGGATGTACGTTCCTCATGAAACTTTTAGATTATGATTATATCATTACTATGCGTGTATATGCCGAAACTCAAGTCTCTAGTATTTGAAATACGCCTTTTACAAAAGTGATGGTGAGGGGGTGGATATAGGGGCGGGGGGTGAATTATAACAAAAACCGAAATTCTATAAAGTGCATATGAGTCTACATTTAAAATTTGGAGACTCTAGCTCAAAAGATGTAGGAGATATAATTTTATAACTGGCTTTCGATAAGGTTTTTCATCGATAAAAAAATAATCGGACGAGTTATCGATCTTCTGTGATAAACTTGATATGCGCGCGCTATATACGGACATTTTAAAAAAAAGTTGAGGTCTCTAGCTATTGTAGTTTCGGAAATCGACGCGTTCATACATACGGACAGACGGACAGACGGACAGACGGACAGACGGACAGACGGACATGGCTAAATCGATTCAGTTTGTCGCCCTGATCAAGAATATATATACTTTGTGGGGTCTGCCACGCCTCCTTCTCCCTGTTACATACTTTTAACAAAACCATTATACCCTGATTTCCCATTTTCAATGGGTTCAGGGTATAAAAAGGCAACTGCAATATAAATCAAGGCGCCTGCAGCAGGCCAATTCTTAAATAATGTTGCCAATTGGCTAAATACTTTCGTCAGTCTGCAATGCACCCCGCAACCCGCTGCTCCTCTACACTCTGACAATGTGAAAACAAAAGTAACGCAGTGACAATGCTTTCAGTGACGACATTTTCCATTTAAGTTTTATTTTATTTCCATTTTTTTTTTCCTTTTTTTTACCCTTTTTTTTCGGCAATTGTAAAACAATTGTTATAAATTTAATGCGCATTTTTTTCGCTGGCAGTTGCTGCGCTTGACAAATGCAGACAATTAGCTAAATGCTTCACTGGCGCCAACAGACGCCAACTGCCAGACGAGCGAGCGAGCAGCTTCATTCCCTCTGCCCGTCCAAAGTGACTCGACTCAGTCGCTGCTCCCCTTTTGACACGCATCCAAATTAGTCTCTGCCTTCCACTGGAATAGACGTATTTCATTAATTGCGCCCAGCTGCAGGGCAGAGCGATAATCAAGGTGCAGCCTGGCTCAAACAGGCAGGCCCGGCAGTTAGCAATTGGCCTTGGCAGTGGCTTGGCCAAGCAAAGGAAGCCGCAACGCACGAAAGCATTTTTCGACAAAATTCAAGGCAAAAAGATATCACAAATATTTCTCAATGCGTCGCTCTTCACAAGTATTTGGGCAAAGCCACATTGTTATGAACATGTTTTGGATTTGGTATGCTTATGTGTGTGCGTGTGTGGGTGTGTGTGTTGCACTTGCAAATCCCCTTGGCGCATTGTTATTTCCGCATTACACAAAGAGGGCATTGAGCAACAAGCGGAAATGGCTTAAAGGATATTGCAATTTTATTTTTTTGTGAAAAAAAGTAGCTAAGCGAAAGAGCTAGAGAAACCTAAAATATGCAAAAGTGAACAGCATTCGGTTAGGAAGCATGCAGTAGACGAAAAAGCAACAGCAGCTACATACATATACCTGCCACACATACATGCATGCATATGTTACATGCGAATATTTCAGCATGCATCGACATTTTAATGAGCCGACTTTTAGTTCGACTTGCGCTGTGCTTAGTTTACGAAACTCTCATTAATTAGTTGCTTGGGAAATTAGTAATTTATACGATCTTCTTATCTGCCACAGCAAAGACGCCCAAAGTTTGGCAGCCAAAGTAATTTCCCCTTTACGCTGTTTATTTATATTCGATTGCAGCACGCAAATGCCAAAAAGTTCAAAAGTGTTTTTGTCAAATGTGTGTGAGAGTGTGCGAGAGTGTGTGTGTGTGTGTGTGTGTGTCTCGCATTACTATCCAACACTGTTCTGTGCGAGTGGCTAACGAAGATAAATAGTCAAAAGTTTTGCAGTTGCCTAATTGACAAGAAAATCGAAAATTTCGTTAATGAAATGCAGCAAATGCTTAAAGAAATTCAAACTCTAACAGCTAAATGCTCACACCTGCTCTCCCTCCCCCTCTCTCTCACTCTCTCTCACTCTAATTGTGAAATATAATATTTGTAACACTTTCAGTCTACTACTTCTTCTTTTTTTCTTGTGTATTTCAATTGCTCAGCTTAGAAATGCTGACAGCGCAAAGCAGAAATTGTAATTTAATGCTCTTTTACACCTTGAAAACCTTTCAATCTCACTGAAGATGCGTAATCACATTCGAAGTGCTCAGCCCCAGCACACACGCCCCCCACACGCCCCCGGCTCACCAAGGCGTAATCACCAACACTTGATGAAATGTTACAATTTATGAGACAAACCGAATGCAGGAGCAGCAGCAGGAGCAGGAGTAGCAGCAGGAGCAGGAGTAGCAGCAGGAGCAGGAGCAGGAGTAGAGGGAGCAGCAGCAGCTAAAAAGAAATCTCCTTTTGCCATAAGCTTTGGCTTTAGATGATGCTCGCGTTGCAGTGGCAGCTTGCCGGTTGCACAGTTGCCATTTGTACATTATTTCGAGCTGTGCTCGGTGCTCGGTGCTCGTTGAGCTTTTACTGCAATTTTGACACACCTGATGAGTTTCAAGCACTTAACGCCCACTCCCACGCCACGCCCTGTTTGTTAAAAGAATAACAACGCTCACCCACGCAGCAGTTGACAAATCATTTGATTGAAATTGCAATCTAAGGATTGCACGTGCAGCACTCCCCTGCCCCTCCCATCCCCTCCACCTTAAATTAGACGCAAGGCGCATCTATTTATACATTAGAAATGACTCTACGGACGACTAGCAGCAGCAGCTGTTGCCAATTAGTAAAGGCCAAATAGCTAAGCGCTAAACTAAACTCGTTCGTTCGTCTTTGCCTTGGCGGCCAATTAACAGTTTTCGAGTTTTTCACAGAGCGCTTGAGGGGCGTGGCCGGGCCGTGTCATGGGTTTGGCCGAACCCCAAACTAATTTCGGCGCAGTGGAGCATGTGGCAAACTTTTTTGGCATATGTCGCCCATTATTTGCCATAAAATTTAACATGAGGCAGTTGCCGTACCTACGAAGCGCACACACACAGACACAATGCCTGATTTCTATCATGTGTGTGTGTGTGTGTGTGGGTGTATGGGTTTGTTATTGTGCTGCTGTTGCTGTTGCTGCTTGTGCTGCCTACGTGCACCGCGTGCGGTTGGTTAGCTAAAACGGACCAGGCACTTAAGTTGTTCTGCCAAAAGTTTTTGTCATGCCTGGGACTAATTATAAAATAGCTCAAAGGCAACTCAAAGGCTGCCCAGAAACTAAGCGAAAGCGGAGAGAGAGAGCAAGAGAGAGAGAGAGAGAGAGAGACAGAGTGAAGGGCGTAGATTCAAATTTAAAGCTGCTGCTGCTGCTGCTGCTGCTGCTGCTGCAGGGAGTGGGCGCAGGAGACACTTGCCAATTTGTTGTTATTTATTTTTATGTTTGCTTTCGCTTGGCTCGCCGCCCCGCCTCCGCTCAGCCCTAGAAGCTTGTAATGTTTGGCCATTAAAAATAATAGTGTGGTTGTTGTATATATACCATTTTTTTTTTCTTCTTTTTTTTTAGGCTGTTGAGTTTGTCGTTGCTGTTGTTCTACAAAGCCAGCGAGTTTTGGGCTACATAAATGATACCTTCTTTTTTTTTTTATATATTTTATACCCTATGCGAGCGGCATTTATATCGGATACTCTGCGATTTATCAGCGGATTCAGCCTGAGAGGCTCAGCATGAATCGAATGCCCGAATATAAAAATAAATGCCTTCAAAAATTTCAAGTGGAAGAGGAGCAGTGTAGCGACCCCATAGCTGAAGAGTTTGACAAGCGTCGCGTAATTGGCAAACAACATGATTTGACTTAGCCGTAGGCCGACACACACATATGCGTGCATGTGTGTGTGGGAGTAGTCGATGATGAGGATGATGACGGCGTGTGTTTGCTGCTCCTGCTCCTGCTGTTGAATTAAATTGCCAGAAACCCTTTGGCAGCATTCGGGAATACCACAAAAATTAGCACTTTAATCTTTGCATAATTTGTGGCCAACATTTGGCTGTCATTTTTTTGCTATTTATTTGTATTTCTCTTCTTTTTTTTTTTTTTGGCAAATTTGTAGGGATTAATTTGAAGCAGACGGTCGAGTGAGAGCTCTACCTCGCTTTGGCTATAACTCAGTGGCTTTATCAAAAAACCACTTACACACACAATCAACTTAATGAAGCCATAATTATTTGGGTTAACAGCTTGCGGCGGACAGTCGTACCAACTACTACTAGCCCAGCTTCGTTTCATTGCGGCCAATTCATTTCTAGGCCCAACAAATCAAAGCGAACAGCAGATAAGTAGCCCAGCCACTTTCCTCTGTGGGTGATTTCCAAAAAAAAAAAACAGAAAAAAAAAAAGGAAAACAAACAGAAGTAAACGCACATTTGCAAGCCTATTTAACAAATAGACGGGCATTATTTTTCCCATTCTGAGAGGAAAACATCAGCGCTTGGGGTCGAAGCATGTGTGTGTGTGTGTGTGTATGTGTGTGTAAGGGGTGCATGCTGAGTACTTGGAAGAGAAATGGACGAGGGTAGGGAAATACTCGCAGAATCAGTCAGAGAATGTTAAAGCAAATAAATTGTTGAAAGTCGAAAACAAATTTATGCAGAATAGTTGAAAGAGGAAGGAATAAATAATTTATTAAAACAAATGTCAAAAATCAATTGTGTTTTATTTTTGTCAATTATTTTATAATAAACTAATCATTTAATCAGCATTCGACCGAGGAAGAAGGAGAAGAAGAGCAAGAAACTTAGAAGTGAATAAGTATTCACACACAGGCTTCTCATACATACATATATTTACTAAGCCAATCACAGTGCTGTGCTCTTTATAGCTGCATATTGGGAGTCTAGACATCGCTTTGACAAAGGGAAACATAATCGGCTATTGACATCGGCTCTGCTGGCATTGAGTCATTGAGCCATTGAGCCATTGAGCCATTGACATGTAGTGCAAGCATACATATATGTGACTCATTTGAATAGTCGTAAACTTGCAAATCCTTTCAGCTCAATGGCATGCCACACCTTCAGTAAACTCGACTAAGCTGCGATTATGTCGTCGACTGGCCGAGCAAAATATTTGTCTGTTTAATATGACATTTAAATGCACATGAATTAGATGTCGCCTTGCCGCACTGACGAGTTTGATGAGCTATCAATTATTAATGTTGCAATTAAACACGATTTTTAGGTTGCCATCAAAAGCTATTAGCGTAACGGATTAAATTCCAAGGCAAACATTAGTTTATCATATTTTTTATGGCTGCACCCCAAATATAATTTAATGCAATCGGGAATAAACATAAATAGAGTGTGTAACATTATATGCGGCTCCGTTAGTTTGTTTGCCTTTGCCAGGGAGTTGTTTGACTTTCCCATGGGCCTGGCTGTTTGGTTAGGCCAGACTCAGCCTTTGTCAATAGTTGCCAAGATCAAACGAGAGACCAAAAACTACTTGATTACCCTGGGAGCAGGTGTCGCGTGCCAAAGCAACCGTTACCTGAACTTGATGAAGCGGCAAAACGTTCATTTCTAATGCATGAGCCGAGTCGAGCTGAGTTGAGTCGAGTCAAACCGAATGAATCAGCACATCAAATATGAAGCATAGTGCGCACCAGGATACTCGTTTGATTTGATATGCAATGCTTGAGGCTCGGCAGCAGCAAACCGACAACAGGCAGGGGCAGCAGCAAATACTTAATTAATCAAACGGCATATTCAAATTGCGGTACTTTTGAATGGAATTATGTAGAAAATTATGCTTATCGAATTCCCAATTGCCGCATCGAATATTAGGATCATTAGTTTTGGCCACTTTACCCATATTGAGCTGCATTTGGAAATGCAATTACGGCCACTATTCACTCATTATGGAGTCGTTTTCTAGGGGATTATGAAATCAGCTGAAGGCCAACAGAATATCATCTAGCCGGCGGAATGGGCGCCTTGGGGCGGGTTATTAAAAATGATAGACACGTTTCTGTTGTTAATTATTAATTTTCGTCGACTTCAGAGGGCTCTGCTAGGTAGAGACGTGTCGCAAATAACTTGAATTGCATAATAAAAAGCTTCTCCGGTGTGCACATGACGTTCAGGTTTTTATAAGCTGTCAATTTGTTTACACGTCAGCATTGCTGTTGCTGTTGGCTGTCGGGTGTGGGCGGGGCGTGTGGGCGGTGTGGAGCTGCCATTGACTTTGTCGCCGCAGCAGCTGAAATATTAACGGTTCATATGATGCGCCATGTCTTGGCTCACAAGCATAACTCCAAGGCAATGCCGTGCCTCTACCGCCGCCTCTACCGCTGCCATTGCTTGTCGCACTTGTGGCAAACACTTTGTGTGCCGCATTTAATATTTGCGCCCGTCCCACGCCACGCACAGATAATGCTCCTGGGAACTGAGCTTACATGAGGGCAAGGGCGGTGCTGCTGTGACGGGGGCGGACGGCTGCGCATGCTGAACCCCAGCTAGGCCACAAAAACAAGAAGCTCAGGTCGACTTTGACTGTGCCACAACGCGTTGTCTTGTCGGTGTCTCTCATGCGTGCGTTTATCTTGATGTTGTCTCAGCCGACTCCCTCGTCTAGATATACGCATATGTCTGTGTGCGCGCATGTGTGTGCATGTGTGTGTGTGACGAAAAACGCATAAAACAGCATAATTTGTCAGCATAAGCACAGTAGCACAACCAACGTACCCCAGCTGAATATCAATGACTCCAACAATACGTCATCCGTCTCCTGCTCGCCAGCTGACAGCGCGATATAGGCCACTGTTCATAACGTGCGAGTTGTCGCTGACCCACTGTGCGGCCAGTGGATGCTTTCAATTTCAATTAGCGAACTTAAATTTGAGCAGGAATCGGCGCTCATTACTACAGTCAAAGGCAGCAGCCGACTCGCCACGCGGTTCAACCTGGCTCAAACCCATTGACATAAGAGCAACGCGGGCATTTTTAATTAGCCAGCCCAGTCTCCCTTTGTCTGCTGTCACACGGCTAGCAAAATGAACTTTCGGCACTGAATTCCCCAGCAATTGTTCGCAAGTGGGCGCCGTTAATTTATGCGTAACATCTACAGATTGCCTATCTAGGCTTGCTTAATTTAAACTCGAAAAAAATAAGCCACAGGAAACAGAAAATTGATTCTTCTAGAAATTATATTTAATATGATAAAACATAAAAATAATATATTGTTCTCGGCCTCAACTAAAAAGTCAAATTCAATCCCTCATAAAGTCCGCAAGTCTGGCTTAAGCCGGGCTTTCTACGCCTTTCAATGGGAATTGCAAATGATTGGCCTGTTTTATTTTGATTATTTTATTAAAGTTTTTTTTTTTTATTAATTTAAATGGACCAAACATGCAGTTGAAAAGTTGTTGCTGCTGTGTTTGCAGCACGCTTAAGTTGGCTTCAATTTTTGAGCGGTGCCAATTAAAAAAGTTTTCCTCCGGCCGTAATTGGCGCTGCGAACTGAAGCTCGAGCGTAGACTTTGCTTTTATTGGGCTGTACGGCTTAATCGATTCGGGCCACGCATCATTGCCTCGTCGATTATTTGCCATGCATACCTGCATGCATATGATGTATAGCAAATAAAAAATATACACATAAATTCAATAAATATAAATGCTCAATTTGTATATGCAAGCGAATGGCGAAATATAATGAATTTCTAGTTAGCATTGGATTTTGAATTGTAAATTCATATAAATTGGCATTTGAAGGCTGTTTCTATATGCTTATCCAGTGCTCAGCTCAGCAGTGGAAACGCAGTCTGGTGGAAACACTTCAAAGATATTTTCCACAGGCTGTACAGTCAGTGCGTAGACTGATGTTGTGGCTTACATTCTGCTGACATAATTAGCGTGCTGATACCCCTTATCACGGCCTTGCAGAGGTATGCACAGCTAAGGCCATTTACAGCTCGATGATTATATGAAATATCTATGCAAAGAATTGACATAATTAACATAAAATTCTATAGACATATTATGCTAAATATTTGCTAGTTATTGGAGCGTAGCACAGGGTATGCTGTCGAGTGGCGATGTAACCAGAGCAGAAGCAAAACGACAGCAGCCGCAACGTCGACTGAGAAATGGGAGTCTTAGGCAGGCAGGAACAATTTTGATTTAATTGTTGGCATGGCGACATGTTCTTTTAATTTATGCCAATTTATTTAATCATGTACTCGCGCTGCCTTTGTGGCAAAGACAGAACAACTGGGAGTTGTATTAGATTATGAGCACGGCGCTAGGTCGTGCTGCTGCTCCATGGCATTTGTAATTAAAAAGCACTCATGTTGCCTGGATCATATTGGAGGGTATGTAAGTTAATGTAAGACAGCGCTGCCAACGCTGCTCACGTTCCAGGCACGTCATAAAAAAGCCAAAAGCGAGCGCGATAAAAATACATTTATCAATCAAAACTTCAATAGGGGAACTTTTGCGTAAGTTGCAGCATAAAAATATTCCGCTTCGGATGGCCACTGGGAATGGGGGCAGATGCTGTGGGTGCGGCTGCGGGGATGCAACCATTTAATAGCTTTCATTTTGGCAAAGCAATTCACAAAATCTCGCGGACATAGGACCACGACGACAGGACGTGCACGAAATGCGCAAGTTCACGCACGTCACTTGAATTTGCTCTCGGATCTCGGATCCGGCGCGACTGCCGAGAGCACGGGTCAAGTGGGAGGCAAATGTTCACTGGCTGCCCGACTGACTGCCTGGCATAGGGATTGAGACTGGGACTGGGATGCGTGCTAAGGCTAATTTGCGAAATGTATTTTCTTCTCCTTGTTGCTGCTGCTGCTGCTGCTGTTGCATCATTCATTTCATTAACAAGCCATCAGCAGAGCCCGCAAGCCGGATAGCAAGCGCCTTAAATTCTTATAAGAAGCCCAAACACAAAGCGTGCCGATGAAAACTTTTTCAATATACAATTTAAGCGCATTTTATGTTTTCGCTCGACGTTTTTCATGCTCACTCGCTGTATTTTCATTTTCATTTTGATTTTCATTGTGATTTCTGTTCTGTTGTGAGCTGGCGTTGCAAATCGCTTGAGCTGTGTTTCTTTTCTCATTTTTTTTTTGCAAAGTTTTCTATTTGTTGTTGGGGCACTTAGTCATCAGGCATTTCATATGTTTATATCGTATGTAATAAGTTGTGGGTGAGACTTTAGAAGAAAATCGAGATTGACCAAATAGGGAACATGCTTATCCAAATTGTCATCTCTTGGAGTTCAGCTTCCTTTTATATAAATTAAGAAACTGTTTTATTTATTTTTTTTATTTTATTTATTTTATTTATTTTATTTTTATTTTATTTTTTATTTATTTATTTATGTTTTTTATACATAATAATTAAGCGATGCATTTACTGAATCTTTTAAAAGGGTTTACTTGAAGCATAATAATATATATAATACAGATTACAGTATTATAAAAGATATGTGAGTAAAGATCTGTGTGAGCTGCCTTTATTGGAATAACAGTTCCTTAAGATTAAAGATTATATGTTTTTTGAGCATTCCTTACTTACGATTATCTATGTGCTTTCTACATTTTCTGCATATTAATATATTGAGTACCAATATAAATATATAAATATATTCAGTACATATAAACAAATAATTGTCAATAAATCTATATGTACTTGGTTACATGTGTACGTGTCTATTTTCAACACACACATTTCTGAAAATGCCCATGTAGCTCTATTAATGCGATATTTTCACATATACCTTTTATATTAATACGCCTTCACGAGGTAAATATATTGAGCTGTTCAAATTCTATGTTTACTTTTCGCTCACTATGCAAAGTAAATTCAACAATATATCAAATAAAGCAATGAATTAAAAGTAGTTAAAAAAAATAAATAAAATAAAATAAATAAAAATACAAATAAATAAAAAAAAATTAAATTAAATAAAATAAAGAAAACCTACTTTTATTTAAGCTTAACGAATTTTATTAAATTTGTATATTAATATCAGAATATAACAAAAATTTGCTACATTTAAAGATAAGTTTCAAGCAAGAAACTACCAAGGCTCGCCAATTTCATATCAGATTCTTTCATTGTGTCTAAAAATCAATTTAATTATTTAGCATGGCAGAGTATTTTGTAGTCGTTTGAGTGCTTATTCAACTTACTTCTTAACTGCTTTATTATTGTTTGCCAGTGCCCGTTATAAGGTATTTTTTCTTACTGCCCAACGGATTATAATCTCTCAATATAGTATGGGATGGTATGAGATTTTTTAAGCTTATACTCATTAAAATCTAAAGAGACAAGCAAACAAAGCCCATTAAATAAAATTTATATATATATTGGCTGTTTATATATAATCGAATTATATATCAAAACACTTTTTTAGATAGACCTTTCTACAATAACTTTTTCGCTTAAAGATTTGGGTCAAGAATTACAGCGAAAAATATAAACTTTTGATTAAAAGCGAATCGGCTAAAGATCTTTAAGAAGTTAGACTGCCCAGAAATGCATGAGTATGATATATCCTTTAAGGCCTGATCAAAGCAGATATCCATTTAAAGGATCACCATTTGTAGTCATCAAGGAGTATCTACAAGTCGAGCTCTGATTGATTCTACATCGGCTGAGCATAAAAAAGTATTGGGATATATTGTATGAGTATTTATGGAATTTCATTGGAGTGGTTTATACTTTTTCAGCATTCAGACCTCTACGTCAGCGTGTGTGCAAATATTTTCGCTGCTATTGAGCTGGCATTGAGCAGCTGTCGGTCTGTTGTCCGGCCTGTCCATCGAGTGGGCGTGACAGGCGTTCGCGTTAATTTAATGCGTTTTTCTGGCCTTTTTTTCAGCGACTTTGTGTAACTTTGTAATTAAATGCAAATTAAGTGAACCGTATTTTGCGCCTTGATTTTTAAACCCTTCTTTTTTTTTTTTTTTGGTTCTCTTTCTGTTTTTTTGCTGACAATTTTAAATTTGCTCGCAAACTCGTTGGCAAAACTCTCAATAACGCTGGGACTCTATTAACGCGTTAATAGAAGATGAAGGGGAGCCAAGGGTACGGCTCACGCGCGTGCCGCTGGAATGGGGCAACTTTTCTAATTAGGATCCGCCAAGAAGAAGAAGAAGATGAAGCCAACAGCAACATTTGCTGAGAATTCATTTCGTTGCCTGTTGCTGCCTCTCATGTATACGCATATCGAGCGTGGCAGTCGCATAATGAGCTGCTAAGACAAGGAGCTGCCGTTGCCAAGGAACGCAAATCAGCACAAATCAAATATGCAATCTTTTCGCAATTGCAATTGCAATTGCAATCGCAATTGCAACGCAATCAGAAACTACCAAGAACTTCTTCCAAAGCATTAGAAACGCCAACAAAACAAAACTAACTGAAACTTGTGCTGCAAAAACCCAAAAAACACGCCGAAATCTATATAGTATATAGTGTGTGTGTGTGTTTGTGTGTGTGTATGCACTCGTATGACTAAGTTTTCTCTGTTTGGGCAGGACGTGGGAGTTGCAGCTGTTGAAAGTTAAACCGTGGAGCATGAAAACCGCCAGCTCGTAATTACAGGTTTCAAAACGAAACGAAACGAATCGAAAAGTAAACGACGCGACTTTCAATAGAAATGGAAATCTCAAATGAATGCGCGTGAGGGGCAAACGGAGGAGGTGCGGTAGCTAAATCACATTGAGAACACGCAAACCTGGCAAAACTTCAAGCCGGCTGAGGCGTCTGAGCCATAGCAAACTAATGTAGGCGGCAGCTGAAACCCCTTGCTCAGCAAGAATGAGAAAGTAGAAGAGGGCGAAGGGGGGAACCAAACTAAAAATAAAATAAGCAAACTTTGCGAAGCCGTGAAGAGGCATCTTAAGCGATTTTCTGCAACGCTGCGCCGCACAACAATATGGCGGCAATGTCCTGTAATACGCGTCGTATGAGCGATCTGCTGGCACGGCTGCTAAGTAAATTTACGACGTAACGAAAATTAAGAAACTTTACTCCACCTGGCCCAGGCTTATTTATGATGCACGGCTAAGCGGCGTGTGTATCGCCCATGGCATGATAAATGGGCGTGGCGCAGAGCCGGAAATGGGCTTTGAGTTGTGTCCCGAGTTATGTGAGCAGGCTTAATCGCGTCCCGTTACGCACTCCTATGCCGAAACAACATCAATTGCAACTGCAACTGCAACTGCAATTGCAATTGCAACAGCAGCAAGAGGCATGCCTTCAATTAGGGCTTCAAGTTGCTTTCGAGCGATTGTTAGCTCAAGCTGGTCAGCAAAGTGGCAGGGCGAAAGAGAGAGAGAGAGAGACTGAGAGAGAGAGAGGGAGAGCGCGCGCTGCAACGACCTGCTCAACGCCATGGGGCAGGCAAGACAAATGCTTACAACTGTTGCCGTTGCTGCGCTGCGCTCGGCCAACTATTTACTGGCTGTACGCTCTTGTCTGGCATCTAGGAAATAAATGAGTCAGCATTTGTTAGCCGGACGGCTGCGTTGATTGAATTGTTATTGTTATAGCCCGGCAGGCATCTTAAAGTTGGCTTAAGCAGCTCAAGAAAATTCGCCACCTGCACATGCAGCAAACACACACAGACCTCTACATAAATCTAGATATAGAAATGTTTATGTGTGTGTGTGTACGAGCACCGGGACTTTTCAATTAAAACAATTGTCAACGACAATAAGTTATACAAGTTAACAGCTAGTCGCTGCTCTGCCCGCCCCGCCTCCTGCTACGACCGTCGCCTTCATTTCCGTCTCTGCTTTGGCCGCTGCTTGACTAGTGGCTCGTGATGTCGCTGACAGCCACACGTACGCTTAATTAGAAAAAGTTGCAGCGTCCACCTCGACGCTTTGGGGCACGCCCACACCCCAGATGCACGCCCATGCCAGCAGCTGTCAGCGCTCTGCCACATTTTTGCAGCGGAAGTAAATTTACACTTGAGTTTTTATTATTTTCCGACGAGCGCGCAAAAGCGAGACTAATTTTCTTCAGCACCCTGGCTCAGGCTCTGGCTCAGGCTCTGGCTTAGACCGTGGCCGGCCTTCATTTCCACTTCCTTCCTTGGCGCCAGCAAAAGTGATCTGTGATGGCAGAAAAAATAGCAGAATTATGCAAAACTTTCTATACGCCGCATACCCCTTGGCACCCACCATTTCCATCTCCATTTCCACCTGCTTGTACCTTGGCTGTCGTACAACTGGCGCATAATTTTCTAACACAAAAAAAGAGAAATGGAAGGCAAAAAGAAATTGCGGCGTGCTGCGCCTCAGCTGAAGGCGGACTCGGATGCACTGCAGTGCAGTTGGTTACTTGGCTTTTGTTTGCCTTTGGATCGTGTATCTCGTTTGCTGCTCTTTGTTCTAGCAGCTGTCCCCCTCTCTCTCTCTCTCACTCTCTGTGTTGATCCGACTGCTGTCAGTTGGCTTGGCTTGGCTAATTTTTTTGCACTTTGTGCACGGCCACGCCCCGCACCACGCTCAATCTTTGGCCATCTGTCCGTCGCGTCACCGGATGTCACGTGCGCATCATTTTCCAGCACTTTTACCGCCGGCCACCCCTCCGCATCGCACGGGATGTAATTATAACGGGCGTTGCTTAAATTAGTTGCCTCAGGCGTGGCCCCAGCCACGAGTCATGCAACCCGGCTCTGACCTGCGGACCCGGCCTTTGCCAAGAGCATTGGCCAACCTGCACACAATCTGCACTCAGGTGGGCTGAGCTTCCATTAAAGAGGCTCGCATGTGATTTTTATGGTTGGGGCTCACATTGTTGACGCTGTTTGTTGTGGCTGCTCCGGTTATGCCTCGCCCTCTTTTTGGGGCAGTATGGGGCTGCTTTTGCGGCCCCTTCCTTTTGGCTCGAGGCTCGGGGCTCGTTGCTTTTCTGTCAACGTCAGCGTGATTAGTTGTGCCATTTTGTGGCCGCTTTGTTTCAGCCGCTGTATCTGCTGCTGCACTCTGTCACTTTTTTTGGGGTTTCGAGCACACGATCCAAATGATAAATATATGCATGTGCATTTTATTTATTTATTTGCAGGCGCCCCGGAGGGGGCAACGGCAGCTAATACCAATTAACAAAACCCATAAACCTGACACACAAACTCGACCTCAAAACAAGGTGCTTGGCTCGCTTGTACTTACATCATTAACGGCATCATTTACACAGAGCTGCCTCATCAGCCGCCTCCTGCCGGCCCCCTTCATAGTTGACGCTTTGCAAGACTTTAAGTTGCAACTAATGAGACTCCGAAACATAATTGTTGGCATTTACTTATATGAGCATGAGAGCATACACACAGACATTCACACAAATAAAGTTTAGCTAAAAGTGACACGGCATGAAAAAGAAGCATCACAAACAACAACAACTGCAACACAAGTGTCGGCTGATGCGACAGGTGCGGCAGCTGAGAGGAAGCACAACGAAAACAAATGCACCTAATGACACAATTTCACACACTCACACACACACACACACACACTCGCACACACATACAGCACAGCTGGCAAATGGAGCAGTGCAAGCGAAGAAACTGTTATACAAGCCTTAAGAGCGCACCACACGGCGTATGCGTGTGCTCTCTGCTCGCATTTAGCGCTCTTTAGCATCCCCATTCCCAATGCTCTCTCTCGTTTTTGCAGGCGACGGCGAATTGAGAGCAGCTAGTCCGTCAGTCGTTCGGCTCTCCTTTCGCCGCATCGGCTGTGCAACGACTGTGAGCTGCCAGCTGCCAGTTGCCAGCAGCCAACAAAGTGAAGCAGTTCGGGCCAGTTTCTGTCTGGTGTGCATCCAGCCGGCTCAGCAAACGGAGTCCGTGTCCGTGTCCGTGTCCGAGTCTGTGTGCCAAATGACGCGATACGGCGCTAAGTGATAGCCGGCATTGTGGCATGCCACGTACAATCCGCATTATTGTGTTTGTTTGTGAAGCGGCAGCACTTGATGAACTAAGCGCAAGTTCCATCCACCAGCGCATCGGGTATGTTGCACATTTAACTTGTTTTCTAGCTGCAGTTGTTGCAGTTGTTGCAGTTGTTGCACTTGCTGCCAAAAATAAAGTAACGGCGTCAAGTTTCAAGTTGCAACTTGTAACCTAGTTTGGCTATTCGTGCCTTACCACAGCGTGCGAGCGAGACTCTGTGTGTGTGTGTGTGTGTGTATGTGTGTGTGTGTGTATGGCTTGGCGCACATTGCTTGCACTTAACGCTCGCTGCCTTTTCCCTTTTTATGGAATTTCTCCGTGTACATATTATTCATGCCACTACCCAAAAAAATGAGAAGGGAAACAGTAGAAGCAGCAGCAGCAACAGCAACAGCAGTGAAAAGTGCAATGGCAGCCGGGATCCGGCACAGGCAGCCGTGATTTGTATGAATGCTGCCATTAAGCTGACGACGACAGAACAGCGGCGCATAAAGGCGCCAGGTGGGGCATTCAGCTGTGCTGGGTGTGGGATAAGAAATGCTTGCCTAACTTGGCGTACGTTGCTTTCATTACGTGCCTGTTGCCCATTTGCCACGCATTTTAAATGGCAACAGGGCGTATGCGTAACACAGAGAGAAAGAGAGAGAGCCAACAGAAATGACGCGATAAAAGTTAGCCAAATATAAGAGAAGATGCAAAACTTTGCGCTTGCGAATTCAATTGCCTTAAGTTTTATTTAAAAACAAATGGTGGCAGATTTTTTTAAATGACAAGAATTAAGATAACAAATTCACAGCAGCAGCAGCAGCAGCAGAAATATGTTGGAGTCCTGGCAACAGAAATGTAGAGATCTTTGGTAAAAACTTTTGTACCGGCAAATAAAACAAAAGCCCGTCAAAGCCCTGGCACAAAAATTGTTACAGCGTACAAATAGAAAAGCCCAGTAATTCAACAACAACAACAACAATAGCAGCAGCAGGCAATGAAATACTTAAGCCAAAGTCGCGACACAGTCAAAGTCAGGAAGCCGCATGGCACAGCCGGATGTGCGAGGCAACCATTTGAGTAGAGGAGCAGGATTTCCTCTTGATCGTCCGTCCGTCCGTCCGTTCGCCCGACCGAGCAAAAAGTCTAATAAATTAAGCAATTTACATGAATTGTCGTTTGCTGTGCGCCCCCAGACAACTCATTTGTATATGGCAACAAGCAGTGGGCGTGGCAGTCTTGGGATTTGTTAAAAGTACAAAATAAAAGGAGAGCGAGAAAAAAACACACATACACACACACAAAAACTTTGTCGCTCGTTGACAATAATTCAAAGACTCGGCAAGAGCTCTTTGCGCCACATCAGCAACAGCAACAGCAACAACAGCAACAGCAGCAACAACAACAGCAGCAACAACAGCAGGCCGCAAGGTAGAGAGGGCTTTTGCAATTTGTTTAATTTTATTAAATGTATCTCCTGCTACTGCCTCTGCATCTGCTGCTGATGAGCTTGTTTTTTCCTGCTGTTGTTGTTGTTGTTCTTGTCAATGTTTTGTTATCGTTGCTGTTGTTGTTGTTTTTCTTGTGCTTTCTGCTTCAGTTGTATGCGCTTATCTGTGCGCATTTGCAAGTTTTTATTTTTTTATTTTTTTTGCAGTTGTTTGCCATTTAAAGCTATGAAATTTATGCGCATATTTTGTCCATTTGACTTTCAGTTGTTTTCCCTCATACACACATTAAACGCTCTAGTACAAGGCACTATGTGTATCTGCTCAAATGAATGCCAGCTAAATAGCCGCGAGCCACAGCTCTTGTGGTAGGCGTTGCTGTCGCTACTCCTGCTCCTGCTGCTCCTCCTGCTCCTCCTGCTGCTCCTGCTCCTGCTGCTGCAAGTTTGGCTCGCTCACAGATAAGCAACAGTTAAAAGTTTTTTGCTGTCAAAACTTTTTGGCTCAGAGCTGATTCCCTTCTATAGTTGTGGCTGCTATTTTGAGTGTTGCTGCTGCTGTTGCTGCTGCTGCTGCTGCTGCTGCTGCTGTTGTTGTGTCAGCGTCAACACGTAGTAGTCAGAGCTAATCAAACTATTGATTGTTTGGCTGATTGCGGCAACGGATTTGACTTTGACTGCGATGTTTTTTATTGCCAACGCAGCCGACGCCAGGTGAAAGTTGTAAGTAACTTTGAAGTTTTTGGCTTTTTTTTTTTGGCTTTTTTTGGTGCTAGCCCAGCTTGACTTTCACTTTGGCAAACTAATACCAAAAGTTTTCGCTTTTCATTTGGTCTAGCTGGCAGGAAATTGATTTTTGATACCTTCGCACACACCTCAACGCTTCTACTCTTCGCTCTGAGTGAGCTTTGAACCCTTTAACGCAAAACTTTGGCAATATTTTTGCTGTTGCTTCTGCTGCTGCTCCTGCTCCTGCTCCTGCTACGACTGTTGCTCTTGGCCTTGCTGACAGCGCCTCATCATCTTGTTGCCTGGTGCTAACCTCTTTGACATGTAAAAACGAATTTGCCATGCGTTCGCTTTTGACACTTAGCCGAGCTGTTTATTGATTTTGCATAAACAGGCAAACTGAAAGAAAATGTCTGTCTGTCTGGCTGTGTGTGGGTGTGTCTGAAAATGGAAACTTGGATATAAAATTGCTTGCGATTGCTTTTCCATATGCTGTATACAATATAAATTATATGCACCTTTGCTCGAAACACTTTAAACACATTCTGTTGCTGAGATAAAGCTCTGCTCGACAACTCTCTCTCTCTCTAAATGTGTCTTACCTGGCAGAGACCGACCAAAATCGGTGCCAACAAGAACTCAATTTAAGCATGCATGTAAACACAAGCCACACCTGCCGACCCGAGGGCCATCTGCAAATGTTTAGAAAAGCACTTTGTGGCGCACAAAGTTTCACTTGACACAGAATACTTAAAGTGCTGGACCAACCCCAACCCACTCTTGCAGCAACAATAAAAGAAATGAAAAGAAACAAAAAAAAAATAAATATGTGAACAGCATTTTTTGTGTTGCATAATTATTTTTCCTAAACGCACACATTTTTGTCACTTGCCAGGGGTAAAATGGCATTTTTTCGGTTATTTAAGCCATTGCATAAATTTCAACACAAAATGAATACCAACTCAACTCACACACACACCAACACACACACACATATGCAAATTTACCGACAAGCGGGTGCTAAAGGCCAAGGCATGCAATTGCAGGAGCCAGCAGCAGGTCCAGCTTCGTGGCATAATGTTGCTGATTCCTTTGCAAAGAGGCAGACGTGCATACACACACACACACCCATACACACACCCATACACACTCACTCACTCATACGTGCGCTCACATTGAAACTCGCTTCAATGTCAAAGTTACGCCAGGAATGTGTGGAAAATTATTTTGCTATATAACGCGCGAATGAAAAATGTATAAAATATTCAAAGAAGCATTTCAGTCAGCAGCATCAGGGCGAGGCTGCAATTTCATGTGGCGTATGAGCACCGTCTGAACAAATTAAAATGTACAAAATTTGGAAACAATTCAGGCGAATGCAAACGCGTTTTGCAATTTATGAAACGAAGTAGACCCAAGATGGAAATGGGTGTGGCTGCTGTTGGTGTTGGAGAATTGAAGAACTTTCTTGAACTAAACTTGAGCGATAATTCGAAAAAACAAAAGCAAAAAAAAAAAATAATAAGGAAAAGGGAAAACAAAAAACTGATTTAAGTTTTAAGCGTTTAACGCTTTACAACCACAAAATGTCGACTCAAAGTTTCTCACACGCGTCCTTTTCACATGCCCTCCCCCCGCCCCCCACTCTCTCTTCCAGCAGCAGGGAAGCGCAATTTCATTGTCATGTTAACCCAAGTCATAAAGTCAACGATGGAATGCAAAGTGCCGAAGTTTTAATTTAAATTTGCCAAGCTTCGCACTAAGGGCAACAACAACATCCGCAAAAATAAAAATAAAGAGAAACGTGTAAAAATCAAAAAAGAAACCTAACCAAAGAAAAGCCAGGCGCTTTTCCATAACCAGCAAACAAGTTGAAACAAAAAGTGTGAGCAGCTGAGCAAGGTAGTTTCGATTGCCAAATACCCTGCACGGTCAGCAATACTTATTTACATATGTAGATAGCCAATAGCACTACCTCTAGTACTTTTACTAACACAATTATCATCATTATCAATTATCATCAGTGTTAACTTTAGCTAACTTTGCTCTAACAGTTCTGAGGTAGAAGTCTAGACTAAGCAGCTGTCTCACTCTAGCATATGAAATTAATCAAATTTATTCTAAATGTGAACAGTAAATAAAGCAGAATTTTTTGTAAGTTTGCTATAAATGAAATGAATAAGAATAAAACCGCTTACATATTTAATATTTTATATATAATTAATAGACAAATTCAATTATGAAAAATAATATAAATACACACGAAAGTATATGTGTATATTTATATAATTTATAATAATTTAATTTTTGACAAATAATATAAATAACCACGAAAATATATGTATATGCAATAACTTAATTTATTTATATAAAGTTTATGCCCTGAACCCATTTTCAATGGGAAATCATTGTATAATGGTTGTGGTGAAATGCCTCCTTCAGGGAGGCGTGGCAGATCCCACAAAGTATATATATTCTTGATTAGTGTGACGAGTTGAGTCGATTTAGCACTATTCCTCTACCTATTTCTTCTAAGTATTCCCTTTACGTATTTCGAAGTATTTCTTCTAAGCATTTTCTATAAGTATTGCTTCCAAATATTGTTGTTTCTTTTAAGAATTTCTTCTACTTACTTCCTTTACGTAATTCCCCTACGTTTTTCTTTACGTCATTCCTCTACGTAGTTTCTCCAAGTTCCCCTACGTCTTTAATGCTTAGCTGATCGATCACACACTCTACTTAACTTTATTGCGCTGACCTCCACCAAGCCTGGACGACTGAAGACTGACTGAAGAAATGCTGCAGCTGCTGCCCTTTATATAGCGACACTTTTACTCAAGCAGTGTCTCTCTTAAATGTTGAGCCCAACAGCAAGTAGAGCTCGTTGCAGTTGACCTTCAAGTGAGCAATGGGAACGCTCTCTGCTGCTGTGAGCATTCTAGCTTCGTTTTACCTAAATACAAATACCAAATGATAACTGCTACATACATACATACATACATATAAACAACTTTAACGATCTTCTGCAGCTCTTCTCTCCTTGCTTTTACTTTTACTCAAGTACTGTATGCGTGCGTGCCTATGTGTGTGTGTGTGTGTTTGCGTGTTTGTGTGCTTGTGTGTGTGTGTGTGTTTGTGTGTGTGTGTTTGTGTGTGTGTGTGTGTGTGTGTGTGTGTGTGTGTGTGTGTGTGTGTGTGTGTGTGTGTGTGTGTGTGTGTGTGTGTCTGTGTGTGTGTCTGTGTGTGTGTGTTTTTGTGTGTGTGTGTGTGTGTGTGTGTGTGTCTGTGTGTGTGTGTTTTTGTGTGTGTGTTTGTATGTGTGTGTGTGTCTGTGTGTGTGTATTTTATTTTGCATTTTTAGTTTTTCATTTTAAAATCTAAAAAAAGTAAAAATTCTTATAACAAGATTAGTTTTACTAAAAAGAATTTATTTTATGTTTTACATATGTACATATATATTTATTTTATTAGTATTTTTTGTTACATATTAATTATCATATTAATTGTTATACAAATATTCTGCGATAAATGCATAAAAACGCATTTCCCAAAACTGAAACCCAAGTTTAGGCAGCGGGACGCATTTCACTCGGATTTACAGCTACAGCCAAAGCACACTAAAAAGTGTATAGTGAAGGGCTTTGAGCGTTTGAAAAGTCCCAAAAATCTGGCAAAGAGGCTTTCACTTGCAACTTTAACGGGTAGTGCGGGTGGAGAGGGAGAAAAAAAATATGCGGACAGAAAATACGATGCCTTTGAGTAACGCAGTTTCTGAGTAACACTCGCTGAGTAACCACGGCGTTATCTGCATAACTCATACGCACTGTATGTCCGCGTTGGTGGTCGCAAAGCGGAATGTACGATCCCTCGACAGCCGCCGCCGCACACTTTATCCGTTGTGGGAACGCATAAAGTGGAAAGGAATCTTCGTACGTACCAGATGGCGTATAGTGCAAACAGAGAGGGAGAGAGGGGGAAAGAGAGGGAGCAACTCCATGGAAACTCAGCCATGCATACGAGTTTTTACGTTAATACACCGACAATCCTCTCCCTCTCTCTCGCTCTCTCCTACAATATGAGCAGAAACTTCACATGGTATAAATATTCATGATATAGATGCCATATCGATTGAAATCAGTTGGAAAAACAGCAGTAGCCAAAATGCAGTTTTAAATTCTTGAAAATCTCCACACTTGTCTCCATGTTTGTCTTTTCCTCAACGCAATTGTCGCGTGCTTGGCTTGAAACAATAGATGACTGACTGCTGACAGGATGCCTAGCTGATGTCTGCAGGAGTCAGACTAATGAGGGCGTGTTCATAGTTTCGCGTCGCATGTAAATAAGCCACAACGACAACAGCAACAGCATTCACTAGTTGGGTATGTTCCAATTGGCGATACCTAACACACATTCGAATTTCGAGCTCATTCATATGTATGAGCCGTAGCAGAGAGAAGAACTATGCTGTGAGCTGGAGCAAATGGAAAATGGAAAATGGGAAATGAAAAATTGATCCATACCTTTTCTATTAGAGAAACTTTATGATACTAGATGAAAAGGACTTGATTTATATAAAAATACAGCTACAACTATTTGAAAATTCTGTGTGCGTGCCACTCGAGAACTTTGTGCTAGTTTGTAATACCCTATAAAACAATGTATAGGGTATAAGAGAAAAACAACTGCTAAACAAAGTTGCAGCACAAAAGAAACACGCACAAGGAAGCTGTATGTGTGTGTGTGTGACAATAGGCGGATCCCTAATAAAACAGCAAAGTGCTGCCTGATGGCAGGTAAAACCAATCTGGTATACTTTTGGGGGCGTGGTGACATATTGAGCACGCGCTGCGCTGCGACTCAAGGGAGTCGTAAGGCAGTAAGCAGGCAAAAAAAGTTGCCAAAGTCACAAATCATTCAATTTGCCCATTCAGCCCGGCCGAAGCTTGGCTTGCTTCAAGCATTGCAGAGCTTGACTAAGCTAAGCCACACACAGAGATAGAGAGAGAGAGAGAGAGAGAGAGAGAGAGAGTGTACCAAAATGTCATACAATTTGCATTCATATGATTTGCTTTGCTGCTAATTAGCATCGATTCACTGTACTTTCCGCATCGTATGAATGGCATCGATGAGAGAGCGAATAAAAAAGGGCAGAGAATCTGTGGCAAATGGAAGTTTCGCAACTGATTGAGTCAATGATGATGCCATTAAAAGTCGCAAATTGATGTTTTTGTTTCAATAACATGTGTATATGTGTATATGTGTGTGAGCTAGTGTGCGTCAATTATAATTGTCAGTGTGTGTGTGTGTGTGTGTGTGTGTATTTGGTATTCTAGCAACGGAAACATGCCAAGAGATTTATTTTTTGATATTTCCGCTCAAGCAGCGCAACAATATGAGAGACTATGAGCATACAGCGAATGCTTCGAAACTTTTTCGATAAAAATGTAAATTTATTAGATATGTGTAACAAACAATCTGAAGCTTAGCCTGTGTGTGAATGCTGTCCTACATATGTCGGTGTGTGCGCGTGTGTGTGTGAACTATGAACAAACGAATGACAATAACGTTGATGACACTGACATCTGTGTGTGTGTGTGAGGGGGACTGTCGATGGCTGCTCGACGCTGCTGTAAGCGAGTGGGTGATGATCTCTGGCCATCACGCACGAGTGGCTGAATCATATTTCTATGATTTTTTATTGACGCATTCTGATAGGCCAGTTAACAATTCATTCATTGACTTCGACGCTATTTGTATATGATTATTGTATGTACAAATTTTATTTATTTTGTTAGTTGAGCTTAGCACGCGTGCTGACTTTTTAGTAGTTGACTCTGACTATCCCATTTTGCTCCTTTCTCTCTCTCTCTATCTCACGTAACTCATCTGTTTTATGTTGCGCAACAAATTATTCATGAAAACTTTGCGTATAACATAAAAAAATTTATCACATAAAACGGCGCTGTGTGACAAGGCATAAATATTGCGGGTCCAGGACACGCAAATGGAAGTAAACATAGGCGCAAGTGAAAATAAAAAGTTTCAAAGTCGGAATTCAGATTCAGGTCTATGAAATCACATTATATCTCATATGAGTTCGACAGGCTGTACATTTTATTGGCCGGCTTATGTTATAGCCTTGTTAATGCCTAGCCACTCAGAAGTCTATGTAATTTCAGTTTAAATAGATTCATGCGTAAGCCTGCAATGAAAAGGAGAATTCACTTCATGTGTATATACATATATAATAATAATATAATTAAGGCTTTAATCGATTACACAGACAGTTAAACAAACAGTGTGTGTGTGTGTGAGAGAGAGAGAGAGAGACAGCTATCGGTAAATATAGTATATAGTATTTATCAATATTTCAATGAGCCCATGTCGGATCAAGTGCCGTTGCTTTATAAATTAATCAATGAATTGCATTTAACGGTAATAAATTTTTAAAGCACACACTTTAACCGATAAACACACACAAAATTAATAATTCACACAATCAGCACACAACAAACAGGGAATATTAAAAAGAAGAAGAGGAGGAAGAAGCAGCAGATGCGGATGCAAAGGAGAATTAAGATTCCTGCCAAATTTCACAAACATCTCGATTCGCACAGAGAGCAGGCGAAGCGGGACAATGGGACAATGGACACTGTACAGTGGACACAATGGAATGGATGGCAGGACGATAGAGTGCTATTATGTTCAAATTATGCGTTACAAAGTCAGAAGCAAACAGTTGAACAATGAGGGGACGGCACACATCCCTTACAGCAATATCTATTTAAGATGCAGCCAAAGGAGTCCGTTAAGTGTGGTGGGGCGAGGGTAAAACATATTTTTAAATCAAAGTGAAAGAAAGCAAACCGCTATTAGGCCACATCGTGACAGGGGGGAATGGGGCTGGTAGATGGTTAAATCCAAAAAAGGTTACAAATAGCCAACATAAAAAAGTTTATTGGCGCAAAAGGATTGAAGGCCGGACATCGGCGACAGGATCAGAGCGGCCGGAACGTAGCCTGCATGCCAAATCGATGCCTTCGCCCGATGCCTGGCCCCTATAATATGCCCAGCCGTATTTATTGTTGTTTATGTGCCCAGGATCTGAATGCCGGGCCAATGGTCCACGCTGTCCATTGTCCAAAGTGAAACCCACAAACGCCTTTGATTTTCATTTTACGCTTCAGTCTCGGGGCTTTTCGCTTTTCGCTTGTCGCCTTTCGATTTTCGTTTTTCGTCTTTCGATTGCTTTTTTTTGCCGTTGTTAAAAAACATTTATGCACCATAATCAAAAGCAATGCGACACCCACACATGTTGCTATTGTTATAGCCACAATTGTTGTTGTTGTTGCTGTTGTTGCTATAGTTGCGAGATCACACAGTTCAGCTGAGTTCTGGGCAAGGTTATGGCATTTGATTATTGCCTAGGATTAGGCTATAATTGCGTATCGCATTTCGTTATTTGTTTTCATTCCACAATGTCTGTTCGTCTCCTCTTGGAGTCGAGAGACGCTGCCATTAGCTGCTCGTATAATGTGCTCAGTGGCGTTTCATAGCCAAAAGGGGAATTTGGGAATCGGTATAAATGCGGCAATATGTTGTGATGAGCTTCAAAGCCGATAATTCCAGCAAATTGATGCGTTTTATAATTCGCTCCATTTTAATATACGCTGCGCATGAGTTATATTCAGCCAGGGGGCCACAAGGACAACAGCAATTGTCGGTATGAAATCGTCCACTTGCTCTGCAGCTAAATTCTGGAATTGGCTTAAAAATTTTTGGGGCATATTTGGTAACGGGTCATTAAATACGGAAATTGAGTCAACAAAGCCAAAACGCCAAACAGGAAGGAAATACACACAGCCCACAAATACACACACACACACATACGCACACATACAAGTGGCTTACATTCAGTTACAGTTGGAAAACAACTCGACAGCGTTTTTGTGGCTACGCAAAGTTAAGGTTACCGAAAAGATTCATTGAATTCGGTTGCTTGGCTATTTGTTGTTGTAGCTATTCCCATGGTTTTGATTATGTAACATTTGGCTGTGGCCAGCATGAGAACCCCCTTGACCCCCCTTGGCCCACACACACACGCACACATATGCAAACTCGGTAATTGCTGTGCAAAGAAAAGAGCAACAACGAAAGATTTCTTGCTCTCTCTCTCTCTCTCGATTGGCTGCCAATAACAGTGAAAGCAACGCTCCCATGCACACAATACAATAATATGTTTTGCGTGTGTCTCTGGTTGTTGCTGCCGACTGAGTCAGAGCTTGTCCAATTGGACTGGGCGAGCATCCGTCTGTGGGGGCTGCCCACAGGTCAAGCGTAAAATGCAAAACATATTCCCATATTCACATATTTAAATTTCTTTATTTAGATTTGTTAGCAGCTGCTCGACCTGGAGTTACCCAGCTAGGAAACTCTTGGCGTTTAATTAGTGTAAACAAAGCCAACTTCGACTTTCCCTATTGGCGCTGTAAATGAGCTGAAACTTTCTACTTTACTTAAGTTAGCAGTTCGAACTTCCTGCTGCTTCTATATTATTTATCATAACAACGATTATGCAAAGAGTTTGCCTAGTTCCAAAACTTTGATAATGCATTAGCAAAAATTGAAAGAAATAATTGTGAAGATTACATTTATAGGGAGAGTGGGAGGGAGAGAGATTGATGAGGAATGCAGGTTCAATTTGTATGGGGAGCAGAGCAAAGGCAAAAGGCAGCGCCCCTTGAAGTATGCCATAAACATAATTAAAATGTTTTTAATTTACATTTGCCAAGTGGCAAGAAAATTAACTTTTCAGCATTGTTGGCGACAATCTCAGGGGCAGGGGCAGGGGCGGGGGCAGGGACTGCCGTTCGAGCCGTGATCACGAAATGGCTCTGGGCCAGGGTCGTCATGGGCTATGCAACAGCAACAAGCGCAATTAACATATTTTATCAATCTTTTCACATTGCCCCCATGCTGCCCCTCCCCCTACCCCAGCCACTGTTCATGCGCTATCGCCATTGCCCCGTCCGCACTTACGCAATTTAAATAACTCAAGTGGCAAACGGCACATTGCAAGGACACTCGACAGAGGCGCAGACATACGAGCACCAGGAGGCGGGCAGACAGCCATGCCTACTACTGGCAAGAGGCAAGAAGGCAGCCAGCGTCATACACATAAACACATTAACACTTTGTGCGTGTGTGTGTGTGTGTGTGTGTGTGGCGCAGGTGGTGCTGAGAGGGTAGCGGGGTCAAAAGTTGGCCAGGCCACATTAAGCTCAGCGAGTTTTTTTTGCCCGGGTCACTGGGCCGCAAGGTCGCCCCGCATTACGCACTTGGCCAACTGAGACATCAGGCGGATAAGCAGGACTCGCAATTCAACGGCAAACACGCGGCAAAACCAAGCACATAAATTACACTTTAATTTTGCAGCATTTTTGGCCACGGCTTATAAATCAACACAACTGGGCGGGTGCGGGGCGTGGCGGGGCTGTGCTGGTCTGTTATGAGGCGGAGCGCGGAAAAAAAGAAATGAAAACGAAAATGAAAATGAAAATAAAAATATGAGCAAGTGCCACCATGAAGCGACAGCTGCTGCCTGGGTCTCTGCTCTCTCTGCTCTCTGCTCTCTGCTATCCGCTGGGCCATGTCCATGGGCAATATTGAAATTTCAATTTAATTACATGCATTGAGCGGAGCGGTGCTGCCCACCACTTGCCAGCGAAACGAACAGTCGAACAACAACAACAACAACAATATTAGCAGCAGCAACAAGCGGGAGAAAAAGAGATGAAAAGAGAAGAGAAGAGAATTTGAAGTGCACTGTGGTCACAACGAAATTTGTTGAGATAATTGTGCGCAAATTGTATTATTATGAAATGGGCATCCGTTTTTTTTTTTTTGGGTGCTTTGCTACTCTCGCACTTATTATCAAAATTGGATTTCAAGTGCGGCTCGACCACGGCCTGGCTTAACTTTGACCTTAACAACACTAACTCAGTTCGGCTCTTTGCGTAATTGGATAATGGCCGAGATTTGGCCGAGACGTGAAAGAAAGCCAAGCAAATCCAATTAGAGAGAGAGAGAGAGAGAGAGAGCAGAGCTGCTGCCATTGAAACTTTCGCACTCTACTGTCCGGCAAATAGCTCAGCCAGCGGGCACAAATGTGTCAAAGATCTCTTAAAGTCAACTAAATATCCGGAGTGGCCAGAGTGATATATAAGGCGTAGGTGCATATGTTTGTGTTGCTATTATTATATATATTTATGCGGGAATATAGTTCTTATCATATGTTTTACTAATGTGCATTAGCAGGCTACCCTAAGTGTTCCCACTGAAATGTGAACAGTGCTTAAATTAAGTTTAATATTAAACTCATAAATCTGGCAACTTTAATGTGAATAAAGTATTTGCATAGAGATTTTTTAATAGCTAATCAAACGAGAATAACAATTTATATATTCATAAGGATATTTATTGTAATATATTTATATATTTATTGATAGACAGTCAGTCAGACACAATTGTTTAAAACTTCATTTACAATCAACAACATCAAATATATATTTGTTTTAAAATAAATATTTGTATATACATATTTTACACGCATAGCGATGCGTTATACTATCCAATTAGAACTCTAATAAATATTAAATTGTTTTTAAAATGCTTGGCAAGTGAAGTTGATTAAACTTTTGCGTGGTGTGCTCTGCTAGCTAGCTCGACTGCTAATACCCTGGAAACTATATTGATTAAACTTGAACTAGCTGCACTTTTTGGGGGTGTTCCAATCTCATATATACCCTGCACAGCAAAGTCTATCGAAAAGTGAGAATAAAGATAGACAACAGATGTGGCTGACTGCTTTAAATGTATAAATTCCTTATTGCATATATATTGTCGTGGTTATTTATATTATTTTTCATAAAATTCAATTATTATAAATTATATAAATATGACAGTTACTTTCGTGTATATTTATATCATTTTTAATAAAATTAAATTATTAAAAATGATATAAATAAATTAAATTAGAATTTTAATAAAACTAAATTATTAAAAATTATATAAATAAATGAAGTTATTATTAAAAATTATATAAATAAATTAAGTTATTATTAAAAATTATATAAATATACACGAAAATAAATTTTAGCGTCTTTCTGACACACACACACACACAAACACACACAAACACACACACACACACACACACACACACACACACACACACACACACACACACACACACACACACACACACACACACACACACACACACACACACACACACACACACAAACACACACACACAAACACACACACACACATACATAGACACACATAGGCACGCACGCATACACTAATTGAGTAAAGGTACAAGCAAGGAGAGAAGAACTGCAGAAGATCATTAAAGTTGTCTATATGTATGCAGCAGGTCTCATTTGGTATGTGTATGTGTAAAACAAAGCTAGAAAGCTCACAGCAGCAGAGAGCGTTCCCATTGCTCACTTGAAGCTCGACAGTAACGACTGGCTACCTGCTGTCGAGCTCAACCTTTGAAGGAGACAGTGCTTGAGTAAAAGTGTCGCTATATAAAGGGCAGCAGCTGCAGCATTTCTTCAGTCAGTCTTCAGTCGTCCAGGTCAGTGCAATAAAGTGAGGTAGAGTGTGTGATCGATCAGCTAAGCAGTAAAGACGTAGAGGAACTACGTAGAGGCATTACGTAGTGGAATTACGTAGAGGAAATACGTAAGGTAAATATGTAGGGGAATTACGTAAAGGAAATACTTGGAAGAAATACGTAGAGAGAATACTTAGAATACTAAATACAACTGATCAAGAATATATATGCTTTGTGGGGCCTGCCACGCCTCCTTCTCGAATACTACTGCGTAGTCAATATTGACAGCCAAAGGGCAGGCAATATATAAGAAGCATAGAATGCTAAAAGTAACAGCTCTTCGCAGCTCTTCCTTTGCTTGGTATCTCATAGTCGCTCACTCCCGACTAGAGAGAACTCTCACTTGTTACATTTTTAAATTTTTGTATTTTTTTTTTTAAATGGGCGGCTAACGAGGCGTGCCTGAAGCAACAATGCAAGCCATTCTGTCGAATTCTGGGTAATGTTTTTAATTAATTCTTAGCAGCGCGGCAAATGGAAGCAAATGGAAATACAAGACTCCGCGAGTGGGGCGAAACGCAGATTCAAAGTCAAAGTTGCCAGCAGCGTCGAATGCATGAAATGAAAATATTATGAATAAATTTCATTCATGCAAAAGTCGCCTGAAGTCCGACCGCAAGTGCGGCACTTTGGCATGTTTGTGTATGAGTGGGTGTGTATGAGTGTGTGCATGTGTGTGTGTGTGTGTGAATGCGGTGACTGTGGCTCGTTAGGGTAACCACATGCCCGCGGGCGCCAGGGCGGGTGAAATCAATTTTAAAGGGAATTTAATAAAAATGCATTTATGCACATTTTGTGGCAATTAAATGTTGGCCAAACGGAGTTTCCACTGGCACACATGTTGCCTTACTTACCCCTGATCCACACCCGCGCCCCTTTCCCGGGCGAGCACGTGTAGCAATTAAGCTGATGTGCAAGATTTTTGACGTGGTGCGAACATTGCCAGCAGCGGCAGGCAATTAAATTGATGCTCGAACGGACAACTTAACCCACAATTCCAGTCGCGATCTATCCCGACAGATTTATGACAATCTATGTATCTGGGCACTAGGCAACGCAGTGGCTCACCTGGCTGGCTGCAGCAGCTGGCCGAGAGGGAAATAAACATTTCACTGCGCTGCAGCGCGCTGTGGCAATTTGGTGTGAAAAACTTGTTGGATATATTTAGATGTCGCCTGCTGTTGCCTGGGCTGCCCTCGCCCTCGCCCTCGGCTGGCGGATTTTATGGGCATGTGACGGGAACATCTTCGTGCCAATTGCATGGCAGGCGAAATGTGTCAAGTGAGCGGTGACTGATGTGGCGAGTAACTAGCAGACGCACCACTTCCCCCCACACGATCCACAGCGCCTCTGGCACAATGTAGCTCAGCGAGGCAAAGCGGAGCGTAATAAGCTGCACTTGTACATAAAAAGTCTCTTTTATTGTGGAGCACAACACATGACTAGAGAGCTGGAAGGACGGGTGGGGATTGGGGGGTTGAGCTCACTTAAAAAGACGTTGGCTTCATTGCGGCAATTGTCTGAGCCAGTTAGACACAGCCGCGCCCCCTCCCCCTTTTGCAACGACTGTCACTGTCAATGTCTCCATGACAGAGCTCGGCAATAATTTGTTTATGGACCGGGGCCGTGCTGCTTGCCACCGCCCAAATACATAACACGCGCAATGTTAATCTGCTTTTAATTAAAAGCAACGAACAAAGCTCTAAGCAGCTTTTACTTCTGCTTTGCTTCCTCGCAGAAGTCAGACACAATTGAAGTCAACTCGACCCGTGCCGTGCCGCGCCGCGCCGAGTCAACTAATTGCCATTTGTTTTGGCTGCCTTGACTTGGCCTGCTTTTTATTGTTTGTGGCATTGCGGCCACATAAGAGCCATTTGTGCCTTGTGCAAAAATGTTCAGGCAGGCTGCGCTGCCAATTACAATACAAATGTTATCACTGACAATGACACGAAATGAATGACAATGAGCGTGTATGTATGTGTATATGTGTTATGTGGACGACGGCCGGGAGAAAGAATAAACTATGTATGTATGGGAGCAGGCCATTAGGCTCACTAATGCAAACATACCCAAGGGACGATTGCGGAAACAAATAAACTTGGCCAAATAACACGGCCTATTGCAGGCCATAAACAATGAAATCCATATGCATTCATTCCTCGCATTCTCTGAGAATCACAATGTCTCCTGCTCTCTCTATCTCTATCTCTATCTCTCTTTCTCTTTTACTCATACTATTGCAGATTCCTTTGCTATCTTTACAATTTGTTAATATTATTATTTATTTTAAAATTTTATATATTTGAAATCAATGAAAAAAATCTTGCAAAATTAAATTTAGCTCTCTATAAATAAAAATATATATAATTTTAATTGATATACTGCAGTGATATACTAAATGATTACGAATACATTTCTCATGAATGTATAATAATTCCATTAACCTGAATGCTCGCCAAACGATAATGATTGATGGCAAAATATTAAGAAAATCAATCAAGCTATGAAACAAGCTCGCCTTTGACCACAACAGAAAAAAATAAACAAAATATCAGCAGTGTAAAATATGTCAAAGACAATTAATTATAAAATCCATAAAGCCCAACAAACAGAACGCCCACAAAACAAGGAACGCACAAACACAAAACAAAATAAAAATAATAAAAAAAATATGAATAATAACAAAAAAACAGGACGAACAAAATTGTGTGAAAAATGCGCCTGACAAAATTGTCTTTCATAATAATTTGTTGAAACACGCTGGAAAGGTAGAACGGTAGGGGTTGACCGCTTGTTTATATACATAATACAAAGGTAGAGATAAATCAGATTTAATGGGGGGTGGGGGAGTTTTAAAAACGATGTTTTAATAATAATAGCAGACAAACACAGTATCAATATAATATACATAGAAATATGTGCATGTATATGTCCCTCACACACACACACACACACACACAGTAAAAATAATGTTTGCGAGGGAAAGCAATAATAATGTTGCTGCAAACACATGTTTACAGTAGCAATACGATGTGACCGCACAACAACAACAACAACAACAGCAACAGCAGCTGGGAACAGACAATGCGAATGAACCGAAGCTGTGTACTTTCCCCCTGCAGATACGTCTGTGTGTGCACACACTGTTTTAATCAATAAACAAACGTAAAAATATGACAAACAAATTAATAATAAAATGCAACAAACAAACACAAAAGATTGAAACAAAGTTCGAGGGTGAAGCAGCACACCGCATGACAAAATGTGATAAATGAAGCTGCGAAGCGAATGACAATGGAACATCAGCGAGAACAGAGGCAGCCTTTGACTAAATATAGATGTGAAGCACTCGCCCCCCCTCCCCTCTCTGACTGTTGCTCTTTTGGGGCGACGCAATGCATTGTCGTGTAATTGTGACAATTTGGTCTCACACAAATGGCATAATAAATGTTGAGCCTACGCTGGGATGTGTGAAGTGCAGCAGACGATTCACGATTCACGACCCCCGCCCCCCCCCTGAACGCTGCCCTTTGATGGCCGTTGCCGGAAGTGATTTCTGACTCAGCTGCTGCAAAGCGCCAAGCTAAACCCAACGGCAGCCGCATCAAGAGCCATAATGCGAATTTCTGCTGCTTCGGCAATGCGCAAGCTGCAGCAATAACGACGCCAATAAGCCAGTCCGAGAAACCGCAACTAAGCGATGCTCTAACTAGAAAAGAAGATTGGGGAATTAAAAGTAGATTAGGAACTATTTCTGTTTACTGAAATATTATTCTGCTTCATTAATTATGAATATATATTAAATCATATATTAAAATAATAATTTTATATTTAATATCAAAGTGAAGGAAATATTTACTGAATGAGAAATTAAATTTAAATATTATATTTAATATAAAAAATTAAATATAAATTTAAAAACATGTTTTAAACTTAATTTAAATTTAACTTAACTTAATTTGAATTTAATTTGCATTGATTGTACAAATATATAATACACTTTAATATAAAGTTAATATTAATTACATATCAAAATGTTAATATACATTAAATAATATATAAATATAATAAATTTTAATATAATGTAATAAAATTTAATATAAATTTAATAATATATAAATACTCAGGTTTTTTGAAATATTAACTGAATATAAAACTCATATATAATGCTGTTTGCTTGAAATTAAAAATATTAATAAATTTGTATTGAATTTGATAATACAAATTTAATAATATTTTTATATTTTTTATTTGCATTTATAATTTAATTTATATTTTTATGAATTATTAATTATTACTTTTATATTTATTAAGCAAAACGCAAGCCGAAGCTTATTATATTATTGTTACTATAAATAAATATACATATATTGTTATAGACGCTAAATGCACATCAGTTTAGTCATATATGTAAGTTTGTCTGGGAACCAGAAATATTTTTTTTTCCTAAAATTTCCGTATGGACGCTTTGAGCGGAGTCACTTACTGGTGTGTACTGTATTTAATTAGAATAAATATTACGTTTAATGATATTTGTATATGTAATATTTAATTAGTTAAAAAAAAATAAATAAATAAAGAAAAAAATTAAATAAGTTTAAAAAAATATATATTAAACAAATGAATAATAATTTATACATAGGTGATTACATCATTTATATTCATATGTTGGTTTATGTTTATTTATATGAAATCTCAAACCTCAATAAATCAACTTTATTATTAAAATATATATTTAAAGCATATCAATTAATCATTTAGTTTTACTTGTTGTGTTTCATTAATTATTAATATTTACATATTTATATATTTACAATATATATTTAATGATTTTATTAATTAGATAGACAGATAAGCATATCTAGTTTATAGCAAAGCAAATTTTCATTACAATTTCTTATTTAGTTTAACAAAAGAACTAAATGCAATTCATTTTAGTTAGACGAGATAAATTTTTAATAATAAATATTATGACACAGCGACCCTCTAAATCAAGATCAATGTTGATAAATGAGAAGTAGATCTGAAATAGACACATTTACAACAGACAAAGCCCTGTAATACCTATATGCATAATCGAAGCATCGAGTCTCCATTGGAAATTGATGCCAACGCGCTTTGGTCTCCTCCTCTGGTGCATTCAGCAGCGAAACGCACACACTTACGATATGCAATCGCTATACCCTTTCTCCACATGATTAACAGTTATCCCAATGTTGAGCTATTGTCTATCCAACTTGTGCGCCCATAATAGCAATTTAGATGGGCGCGCAGCCACGCCTTTGCGCTGCATTAAGCGCCCATTAGAATACCAAATGGAGTACAACGGGCACCCATGTAGGGGGGTGGATGCAGGGGATAAAGACAACAACAATTTGTGATGCTGCTAGGCCGGCGGGCAGATGAGGAAGATGCGGAGATTAAAGGATTTCAAAATGTGCATTTCCGGAACTGTAGCGCATAATTAAGCAGCCGCGGGATGCCATAAATAATGAAACCGGCTAAATTCCAAAATCCATTGGCAGCATCAATTAAAGGCTTTGCCATTGGGCTCAAGCCAAGAGTGTGTGATTGCTGGTCAATTAGCCAGCAGAATAGAGAATGGAGCATGCCGCCATATAGAATATATGTACGTGTATACAAATTTCGGCATTTGAATGGAATGAGTGGAGCCGCTAAGGTCAACTCAAATGCTTATCGGAGTGGCCCATGGAGTGCCATAAATCAAACAGGAAACGGCGGCACGTGATCGCTGCTGAAATGCAATTGTTTGCGGGTCTGTTTATGGGGCGGGGTCTCCACTTGCCCGGCCATAAATTATTTATTTAGAACTTGGCTGCGTTTAACGGCATGCAATAAAACTAATATACACATATATGTATGTACATATTCTGCACTGCGCTGCTTTGTCAACAACTAATTGAAACATTATTTGTCTATCTCTTTCCAGCTAATTGCAGTGCAGACCATTAGAAAACTTTGTGTGGACAAGTGCGTCTGCCACATGAAGCAATTAGACGCAGCACTAAAATCGCCTATAAATGTCAACTAACAAATATTTTCGCGGAAGAGAAGCCAAAACATAACAAAAATCTAACGAGCAGCGCAGCAGAGGGCGCACGCTAGCAACATCAAACTCGAGAGCTTAGCAACATGCTGCCAAGCAGTGCTAGCGCCTGGGCAACATTTCCCAATTGCTGCTAAGCAGCGATGGCAACAACAACATTCCCGCAATCACTTCGTGCGCGTTTAGTCGCATTCGTATCTCTGTCGGCTGCGCGTCTTCCTCCGTCGGCTGTGTGACGCGCTCACTGTGACTTCGCTGCGGCAGCGCCTAAGCAGAATGACGTATTGAAAGCAGACAAAGCAAAGTAAAGAATATTCAGAGCTGATTATACGTAAACAATAATTCAAAATATTAACGAGTTGAGAAAACTTCCCAACAAAAAAGAAAAAATAAAAATAAAAATAAAAATAATAATAATAATATATATAATAAATAAAAATAAAAAAATTAAAATATACGAGTTGAAGAAAAAAAAAAATTAAATAAATAAATAAATAAATATAATAAGCAATAAATAATAACTCAAACTATTATCGAGTTAAAGAAACTTCCTAATACAAATAAAGAATAAATAAATAAATCTAAGAGAATAATAAAATTTAAATAGTTTATACATATTTACGTATGATAAACAAAACCACATAATTAATGATAATAACAGAACAAACAAAGTTGGCAAATGAAAAATGAAATAAGCTGAACAGAGCCAAGTCTCAGACCTAATAAATGAAGTTAGCCAAAAGTACATGTGTAGCTAATCATTTATAATAGTGCTGCCCGATGCATGCTAGGCCAGAAGAGACTCCCATCAGCATAAGCAAGAGCAAAGCGCCAAATTAAGCCAAATCTGGCGAACAGGGTGCCAAATTAATTAACTCGCTCGTCAGCAATCCGCGACCCGTTACCCGTTACCCGCTGCACATCTCTGCCGCTCCATTAATTTCACACTTAATTAATGTCAGGCGGCAAGTGGGGAGCTCGGCCGGTGACAAACGCTCGCAAAGTGTGCAAAAAACGGGACTCGCTGACAATGTGGCAGACGCTATCAACGCTATCCGCATCACTCACAGCGCTCCCCACGGCACTCGCTCACGCGTCGGGGTGTAAGTGTCAGTTCGCGCGTCGCATCAGGTCAAAACAACGCCCCAACATTAGCGGCAGCAACACGGAAATGCAAAGTCACAGAACGAGCAGCACCACCACCAGCACCACCACCTCTACCAATGCGGCCAGCGTGCTGCCATCAACATTAGCAGACATCGCGACGTCAACGACAACAGAAGCAACAGCAACAGCAACGATGATGACGATGACGATGACAACAACAGCAACTGGCGAAATAAAATGCGAGCGTAGGTGTCGCTGCCTCCAGCCCAGCAACAACAACAATAACTTGGCCACCAGCATCCTGCATTGGCTGCTGCTCCTCTGCATCCTATGTGGTAAGTACAACTAGAAGCGGCCAACAGCCAACAGTCAACAAATGAGCTATGGCCAAAGGCCGTAAGTGACTTTTAGCAAAATACGCTTAAATGTCTCTGATTTAGTGCGCCACACACAACCTGGCATTTGGGTGGGAAATAGAAATAAAAAATACAAACACATACATATACTAAGAAAAACGACAAGCTTAAAAAACGGTTGCTGCATTATTTCGGGCAAAAAAGAAATCGCAACACAAATCAAGATGAATTTCCGTGCATTTTTGTGCAGATTTTTGTGTGGTTTTACCGAAATAAGAAAAAAAAAAATACAAACAGCACGAGACATGAGAGTCCGGCTCCAAATAAATGCAACGAACGCGCTCACAACTGACGTCCCCAAAACGCTTCTGTCTGTGGCTTTTGAGGGCAGGTCTAGCAGATAAGTAAAAAGCAGACTGCAATAGCTCAATACATGAATACCCTATAATCTATACGGAATTAACATTTTTAAATGAAGATTTAATTAAAAGTAATTAATATTAAACTAAAGTAAAATATTAAAGAGAATTTAAAAAATTAAATTAAAATTCTATTGAAATATATATTATATTAAATATATATTAAAATTAAAAAAAAAATTAATTCAATAAAAATAAAATTTAATGGAAATTGAATTTAATTAAATGAAAAATAAATATTAATTCAATTAAAATTCAATAAAAAATAAGGATTAAAAGTCAACTAAGAAAATAATATTTATATAATATAATATTGTATATTATTATTATATATTAAATTAAATTATGTAAACATTTAATTGATCATAAAAAAAAGTTTTATTGAAATTAAACTAAAATTAAATTTAAATTAAATGAAAAATAATTTAAAATTCCATTAATAATTATGTAAGCTTAAAATTCAATTCAATTCAAATTAAAGATAAAAAGTTAATGAGGACACAATAAACTTATATTTTAATGTATATCACTGAATATGATTATGAATATGAATGAATATGAATTATGAATGAATACTACAGAGGCGCTTTTAGTGAATATTATGAATTCATTCTATACAATACATGTATAAAATTTATATAAGCAACTTAAATTGGTTTTATAAAATTTTAATTTTCATTTTATTCTTTTCTATAAAAAAAAAAAAAAAAAATAGTGCTGGCCTAAACATATTAATTAAACAAAGTAAAATATGGAAAACAACAACATGAAAATCCAAAACAAAAACTTGTTCATATTCATCTTTATAATGTTTAATTTATTTTATATATATGAACATATGTATGCATACATTTATATTGAAATCATCTTAGAGCATTCATATAATCCTCAAATTTGAGACAAATACTTACAAGCAATCTACTTATGTAAGGTGTTTATCAGTCAACTCGCTGATTTGAAAGAGCATCAGGAAATGTGTAGCAAAAAGTCGCTACACCTCGCGCTATTCATGGAAATAAAGTATGGGTAAATGGATAATGTGAAAGGAAAAACGTTTGAAAATAGTGCCAAGAAATAGGAGAATATAAAACGAGCAGCAGCAAAGCTCGGATTCTCAGAGAGAGATAGAGAGAGAAAGAGAGTGACAGAGATGGAGAGAGATGAAAGCACAGCTGAGACAGCAGTAATACAAATTGACGTGTGTTTTTCATTTTTATATATGTGTGTGCGTATGTGCATGTATGCATGTGTGTGTGTTTTTCACCGTTTGCTTTGGTGCTTTCAATAATTTTCCTTGATTTTGCAGCTGCAGTTGGCTTTTTGCTGCTGTTGCCGTTGCTGCTCCAACTTAAAACAGAAATTAACTCTAGCGCACGAAAGTATGCAACAAAAAAAACGAGAAACAGAGCAAATCAAGCAACATGTATGTGGTTGGTGGGTAACTGTATGGCTGTGTGTGTGTGTGTGTGTGTGTGTGTGTGTGTGTGTGTGTGCATTGCTTGATTATTTCGTTTTGAAATTGATGCTGCAATCAATTATAGAAGAGCGCAAAAAACCAGAGAGAACAAGTAGAATGAATCGAATTCGGTTGGCGTTGTACAACCGCAGCGGCGAAGAGTAATGGCCAAGCCAAAACCAATTGAGGTCCTGTTGCCACTGGCAGCGCAGCGACGTTTAAAGCCAAGTCTTTGTTATTGATTTGCCAGGCGAGCCGCAGGCGAAAACGCTGCGCTATGCTAAAATAAACTGAAATCAATTTAGTTAAGCTCAGCTAGACACTCAGACACTCAAGCAGCAGGAGCCCCGGCCCTTATGCTGGCTTACACAAGCCACCCAACTAATCAAGATAAATAAATATTTATAATTAATTTAAAATATAAACACGAAACACAACGCAGTCGCAATTAATTTTCGCAACAGCATCAGCACGCGGCATTTCAAGCAAAGCCCAGTGTATTGCGTATACGCAGCGTGAACTTAATCGGCAAAGCTGACAACGAGCAGCCACAATTTGATAAGGCTCGCTCATCTCCAACTTACAGGCATATGAATAAATGAATGAACGCATGAATAAGCAATCAACTGTAATGGCCAGCGCCATAGCCAGGCAGGCGCTAACGAGCGCTGTCGAAGCAGGGCCCCAAAGAAAATACAGTGAAAGCGAAATTAAGAAGAAATGTATGCGCAACGAGAAAGGTTAAAGCGCAACATCCGTTAAAGGCGCCCCAAAAGGGTCAAGCACAGCACAGCTGTGGGCCAGCCAATGCGTAGCTAATGAGTGCCAGCCCCAGCAGCAGCAGCAGGTGTAGCCATCGACAGCAGGAGCAGCAGGAGCAGCAGCAGCAGCAGGAGTTTGCCATGGGCCAGGAATGTGCGTGAGCTTGTCCGCCTGCGCGTGCTTAATGAACTGCAATCAATGGCGCCAGTCGATAAGCAACGAAAGGCGACTGATTGTGCGTGCAACATGAGGCTGACCGCAAATGTTCACAGATACTCGCACACCCACACACACACACACTCGAATTTCATACAATATGTATACGCACACATACAACGGCACGCCGCAAATGATTTATATAGCGCGCTTTTGGTTCGGTTTGGCGCATTAATTACGCACATTTTGCTGGAATTTATTTAAGCGAAACATAAAACCCACTACGCCCCCACCGCCCATCGCCCGCCACTTCAGACAAACACAATAAAAATGAAATAAATGCAAATAAAATAAAGTTATTGAAAACATTTGCCATCTGCTCTGGGCATTAAAATACTTTACACACATTTAATTACAATAAGCAATTGAAATGAAATTGAGGCTTTCCCTGCAAAGAGCCAGGATAACAGCTTTATCTAAACCCAAAATCGATCTCTTTTGCGGAACTTGATTTGCTTATTGAACTTCGTTTACTTTACAATATGAAGTGCTGCGAATAAATGCCACAATGTAACAAGCAGACTGGGAAATCGAATGAAAATGAATGAATGCAGAAAATATAAAAAATATATACATATACATATGTATATGAATACATACCTGTCAATTCTAAAGCATCTTTCGATTCACTGCTGAAATGTTTTATACTCGAGTGAAAGACTCTGCATTCAATCGACACACGAATTTAAAGCAGCAATGAAAACAGATTTATTTTATTTTGTTTTTATTTTTATTTTTTATATTTTATTTTATCTTTTATTTTTTTTATTTATTTTTTTTATTTATTTATTTTATTTTTATTTATTTATTTATTTATTTTTTTTTTTTTTTTCATTTCAAATAGTGTATTTGATTCACAAATGATTAACAAAGCAATCCTTTATTGCTGCTTAACAGTTTGGAAATACATTAAAAGGACAGCCGCCAGTTACAGAGCAACAAATAGAAGTCAAGTATATGTATATATGTTATATTGTATATAAATATATATACTTATATAGAAGTCAGACTATACCAACAACTGTGCACATGCCATTTGTGCTCTAACACTCTTTGAAGCCTTTTTGACATTTCGATTGAGCACAGCTTTGATGCAATTGAAAAAAATAAAACAAAATAAAATAAAATAAAATCATAAATCAATTCTAAAAGCGCGAACTGATAAGCACAGCAAACAAACAATTGTAGCTTATATTACTAAAAATAAAACACACAGCATTAAATTTGAATTTTGAGCTAGTCGTGAATCATTTTTGCTATGACCATAAAAGTTAAATTTGAATACTTTCATAATGTCATGATGTGCTTAAGTACTTAAGCTATTACGATTGTTTATAGTTCAGACTATGAGATCACACACACACACACACACACACACACACACACACACACACACACACACACACACATACACATTCCTATTTGACTGATTTAAAATACATAAAATGGCCAACGTCAAAATGTTAAGCACATTAATACACACATACATACATACATTTACTGCATAAACGTTCAGCACATAAACTTGACCAGACTCATTCAAATACACATAGACAGACACTCAACCAGTTAGCATTAGCAATAAATGTTGGCCAAAATTGTTCGTTGAATGGCCAAGTTATGCGAACACAGAAAACCCATAAAAATCAAAATAAAAATAAAAAAAAACAAAACTTTTCAACATTTCAATTCATAATTCAACACATAATTATATCGCTCTAGCTCTGATTTCGCAATCTCCTCTATCTCAAACTCTCACTATCTCTCCCTCTCTCTCTCTCTCTCTCGCTCTCTCGCTCTGTTGAATTGTGTCAGCAACTTTTCAAAACTGTAACAGTGCCAATTTGTCCAAAAAGTGCCATGGCCAGCTCCGAGTCCTTTTCGTCCTGCGGTCCACATTGCAATTTGTAATGAGAATTCAACTCGAATTTTGCTGTTCACAAATTATGCAAACAATTTTCTGGCATTGCTCATTCACAGTTGATATGCAAATACATATATTATTTGCCATGGTTATGCATTATGCTAAATAATTGCTCACATTCTTTACGCTGAACGGTAGGGGGTGTGGGGGGGTTGGGGCGTGGCAGATTGAGCTCGGGGCGTTTGCTGGATGCCAGAGTTGTTCGCTATTTTTGCAATTTGTTTTAGACAATAATATTGCGTTAATTATCACAGAGTGCTGTCAAAATTAATTACAGCCGCTGGGCAAACTCAGTGGCTCACTCTGTGTGTGTGTGTGTGTGTGTGTGTGTGTGTGTGAGCAAACAATTTCATTTTGTTCATCTTGTTTATTGTTGAGCACGCGTAATTACGTGAAGAATTCATGTGTGAAAATTGTTAAGCTTTAATGCCAGCATTTTATTGGATTTTCAACAGAAATAATTGACAGTAATGCGAAAAGTACAAGACAATATGAAAATTTAAAAAAAAAAAAAAAACCTAACAAGAGCTTTGTTTAGCTGAAAGTTAAAGTAAGAGAAATGCAAAATAAGAAGTAAGTAAGCAAATTACAAACGGTTGCAACCGACTGCAAGCTACTCGTTCGCTTTGCAATAATATTTAAAGTAAAAAAAAAGGATTATATTTTTGTATAAGCATAAGTCAGCAGAAGATCATGTAACAGGAGATCATGTAACATACTTACAAATATAATATCCATGGAAGCATCTACTCCTATTTATTCCTATTTAGCTGTAAAATATAATATATATATAATGATAAAGCTTTATATTATTATTCTTTTTTATATTTATTATTATTATTATTTTTTTTTTGTATATTTATTATTATTATTTTTTTTTTTTAATATTTTTTGGAATACATTTATTATTATCATTTATTATAATTATTTTTGTACATTAATTATTATTATTATTTTTTATATTTATTATTATTATTTTTTTATATTTATTATTATTAAAATTTCGAAGCTCACGCGGCAGAGTTGTGGATGATATAGCTTTATATTATTTATTTTTATTTATTTTTTGTATATTTATATTTATTATTATTTCAATTTTATTTTATTTATATTTATTATTATCATTTATTTATTTTATTTTTTTTATAATATAATAAGTATACAATTATTATTATTTTTATTTTTTTACATTTATTATTATTATAATAATTATTATTATTTTATTATTATTTTTTTAGTTTATATAATTTATAAATAAATATAACTCTATGCAAAGAGAAGTCTCTATCACAACAGAGTCCAGTGCATATGGTGCTTCGGCTGCAATAGAATCTTAACTTTTCATATTATTACTATACACTATGGCTATCATAAGCTGCGACGCTGCTTCCCAGCTTATTTAAATTCTGTCCAAACTTACACGTTCCAAAAATCGTACACTTGTCGATCAATTATATATTTCAAGTAAAATCTATCTGCTTACGTTTATAATTTAAAGTCTATTCAGTTTATCCAAATAATTTGAATGCATTGTAATTTCTACTACGGATAAATATATTCCACAATCTAAGTCTTTTACTTCAAATTTATGCATACAGTCAGACTGATGAATGAAACCAATATACTCTGTACACTTTGTGAACGACCATAAAAAACATAAAATATTTAAGTCACCAGCTTAAAGTTCAGCTACGCCCGCCCACTGTTGCAAGAAAATTTTCAAAAATGATTGCGCGTCATGGCGCAGAACGTAAAAATAGGATAAGAAGCCCATGGCAGACGCGTGGCAAGGACAATAATGCCTGGCAGCAGGCAGGAAAACAGGCTTTGGGGCAGACAATAAGTTAAATTAGTTTGCCAGTTGAGCAGCATTCACTCAATTCAGTCCCTCCCTCTCTCTCTCTCTCTCTCTTTCGCTGTCTTTGAGTACAAAAATATTATTACTCATAAATTATCACAAGTGAGTTCATCACACGGCTTGCACTTGCCGCACTGAATGGCCGCGTGTGTGTCTGCAAAAGTTTGTCTGGCTGCAGTTTGCCCAGCTTCAGTTGCCCCACCCACATTCCCACCCCCTCCTCCACACATGCGTGCATAACATTTGTAGCTAAATCCGTGAGCTCAGCAGGCAAAAGTTGAATTGTTCGTGAATGTGCATGTGGATTGCCTGTTGAGCTCGTCTGGCTTGTGGGTAGTGCATATTGTCATATGATATTGAACGCATGATATATTGAATTGTGCAGTCAATAAACGTTTTATGATCTCAGCTGCACATACACATATATATCAGCGACTCCACGCCAAAACTTGCATTAAAGCCGCTGCGTAAATCGAAAGCCATTATGCTGAGTAAATCAACCGAAATGGGTTTATCGCAGACCAGATACAAACGTACGCCCACACATGAGAACATGCTTTACAGGCGGGCATGTCAACGTCCCATGTTGTCATGAAAGCCCATCGAGCACTCTTAAATAGCTAACAACTAAATGTTGTTACATTTACTGCTTTCTTTCCTTTTATCACACTAACAAAAACGAGCGAGGCTGCCTTGGTGAATGGAAGACGGAAAAAATTCATCATCACGTCGGGCCATCCTTAGGCGGGTTGGTTTAGGGGTCCCATTGGCATCTGCTAAAGCCACTCGATGCGCAGCGACACAACTGTATGGCCATAAAGCTAATCCAGAACTAATTTCCAAAGCCGACTAGGCCTTCGCATCAGAAAGAAATGGAGCAAGGACAAATGCCAAGCGCTACAAAAAGCGAGCACGACATTCTGAAGAATGTCCACAAGGCTGAAGCAGCGACAGAGCCGGCAGCCCAACGAATAGTAAGCACAGTCCAGCCCCAAGATGAAAGCGAAGGAGAGACAACGAGAATTCAGGCTGCCAGCACTATGATGAAATTGAAGCAATCTCTTCGACCGGCCGAGACTCAGTCCATTTTGGCTTGCTATCAAGATTGTAGTTTGGAGCACATGAAATACAGCGAAAACCGACGAGCAAATGCCCTGAAAATAAATTAAAGGAGTGAGCAGATGTGGATGACAGTTTTAAAATTAAAATTAATAATCAGAAAAACAATAAAATAAATATAAATATATATGCATAAATAATAATAGTAATATAAAATATAATATAAATTTGTATATGAAAAAATCAAATATTTAATATATAAATAGTGCAAAAGTATTATAAAAATATTATAAAAATATACTAAAAATGTTGCCAGCTAAGCGACAAATTTGGAATACTCTCAGTCAGAGTAGAAGCAGGAAGAAGAAGGCAAGACAAGAAAAAAAAATAGCTAGTGCGAACAGGCAAAGGGTGAAACAATGATAACAGCAAATGCGATAGAAAAAACAGCAGAAAATCGAGCAAGAAAAAAGATGCTGAAAAAATAATACAAAATGGCAGAGAAGAGAAGAGAAGAGAAGAGAAGAAGAAACATGCAAAGAGGTTTATAACTTCTCGTAAGACGGCTTAAACGATTTGCGAGTTTATGAAAAGCCAAACACACTTTACACACGTGTGTGGGTGCGCAAAGAGATTGCAAGACAAATGGAAAATTGCTTTTTGATGTAGTCGAACTGGCAAGCTGGCAAGCTGGCAAACTGGCTGGCCGTGTGTGCTTGTCGAAGTCGTCATTGATTAGATGTCAGATGGCAGGAGATGGCACCAGTCAGCTGCGTGACTTTAAAGCGCTCGCTGCTGCGGCGCCGGCTGCATTCGTGAATCGCCGTATACATATATATTTTAATCCGTGCATTTTATGCAGCCCAATGCCCATAAAAAGCAGAGCGTTGACGATGTTGTGGCTTGGCTGGCGACGCTGCTTGTCTGTCGCGACGTATCAATATTGTTTTACGGTCCCGGTCCCTGCCGTGTATGCAAATTGCTGCCACGTAGCAGCGCAAGCAGGCGCAGGAGTCGGCCTGGTGTCGCCATCACCTCTGACAGTTTGACTGCCGGCTAACGGGGGAGGTGGAGGGGTGGGTGCCGACTGCCAGTTCCCTGCCGCTTATGGCACTCTCATGCACGCTGCATCAATTTGAATAATAAATCTCATAAAGCTTGTCCTCTCGCTCATTTCCAGATGCCGCCCAGGCGACGCTGCGCAATGTCAATCTGCTCGTCGAGCCGCCGGCGGTGCGACGCGGCCAGTCGGTGGCGCTGCGCTGCGAGTATCAGCTGGATGGTGCACCGCTCTATTCGATTAAGTTTTATCGCGGCCAGTTGGAGTTTTATCGCTTCACGCCCGGCGAATATCCCCACACGAAGGTCTTTCAGTATCCCGGCATCAAAGTGGACGTATGTTGAGCCCATCCCATTCTCACTCGCTCCCACTTGGCCAATCCAATTAAACACTGATATTATTGCAGGAAAGCAGCTCCAACGCCACCCTGGTGCTCATACGTAACGTCAGCTTCGGCCTCTCTGGCAACTTCAGCTGCGAGGTGACAGCCGATGCACCGCTCTACTCGACGGCCACCGCATATGCCCAAATGCAAGTTGTGGGTGAGTACCTCCATGCCAAACGATAACGACCCATCAGTCCCACCATTACTGTGTCATGCCTCAACCACAACTGCACTCTCAACGACAGCCGCGTCATATTTAAGCGCCTGTCCTTTCTTTTTTCGTCTTCAGCAATTAAAGAGGCCTGGGCCACGTGTGCTCTCAATTGAGCATATGTAAAGCGAATTCGAATCTCTTACACTGAGCTCATATCACTTTTGCCTTACTTGAGCTTGTGCTTGGAAAGTGACGCTCGAGTGTGCTTCGTGCTGATAAATATTGCTGGATTATATTATTATACAGTCGACTCTCGAGGGACTCTTAAAATATAACAAATTATCGAATTTTGAAATTGAGAAAATAAATAAATCTGCGAATTATCAAGGCATTTTATTTAACTGCTGATATTTCATATTTATTTATTTCGTAATGTTCAAATTAATAAATCTTTGAAATGAACTAACTCATTTATACGGGTTTGCTTCGAAGCACATTTCTCAGACTCTTCAATAATTTTTGAACGGAGTAAAGTGCCTGATATACTGTTCCATCAGTTTCGTTTTGTTGACAAAAGCTTTGTAAGTTATTCAATGAGGTTCTTGCTTCCGATTTCGCATGCCTCCTATAGGAGAGAAAATATATCTCTTTCATCTTGACTGTCAGCAAAAGCATATCTATACCTAATTTCATGGCCTAGTCATCTTAGCTCATCATTAGACGAGAGTTTAGAAGAATATACAGACAAGTTTCCACATTTTCAGCCTCTAGCTTTAAGAGCATAAAAATCGAAACCAATATACTCATTTTACTCTTTTTAATAAACATTATCATAGCTCATCATCAGCTCTCTTTGAGTGATAGATGGCAAAGCAATGCTTCATTATGTTATCTGTTATTTTCACTTCTGGCAAACAGTTGCTTGATTTATTTTTAGTACACCAAATATACAAAATTAGGAACCACACATTAACCGATTTTCTTCTCTGAATCTGCTACAGAATTCCCGGAAAAACGACCTCAGCTCTTTACGGAACAGACGCGCTACGAGCCCGGCGATGTTTTGCGCGCCAATTGCAGCACGTTGCCATCCAGACCACGCGCCGAGCTACGCTTCACGCTCAACCACATGCCGGTAAGTGCAATTTTATGAGGGACCCGGGACTTGTTATATGTATGACAACGGAGTCGTCCATATTGCGATGAGTTATTTGTATGATAAAGCAGAAGTGGGGAGAGGGGGTGGGGGGGGAGTAGGCTAATTAAACGACGTTGGCTTCGTAAATGGGAACGTAAATCCTTTATAATTAGAAAAGCCACTTGCTGAGCCCTAAACTCATTTCCAGCACATGTGATAGGCTGCAGCGGGAGGGGGGAGGGTCGTGGAGCGAGAGATTGTGTTTAATCTCAAGCGATATGCGCCATGGAATTTGTCGTTTATTTATGGATATGAAAGCCTTACTTAATTAAAATTTTTGGCTCAAAGCTAAATAAGAAGAGTCCCATACACGCACACACTCACACACATTGAGACTTACGGGACTAAGTCAATAAACGTAGAAAAGGGTTACGCGCTTTGATTTGATTGTGCGATTTCGCCTCTGTCATTTATCATTACGGAAGAAGGCAAATGAAAGTGGAAAGTGGAGAATGGCAAATGGCAAACGGCAAATGGTAAATGGCAAATAGAAATGGAATATGGAAAATGGAAAATGGTAAACAGAAGCGAAAGCAAAGAAGTCACTCGGGTCACACAATCCAAGTCATATGCATGAAGAGGACATCATTAGTCATTTGGCGGCATTTTCATGTTTGCATCAATTTTGCGACTCGGCGCTAATCAGTTGCATAAATCAACAATGAAATGGAAACTGGCACAGTTCCCACCCTCGAGCCAGATGCAGGGCGTAGCCATTGCCTTTTAAAAAGCAAATGCTTTATATATATGTATATATATTTTTGTATCCCAATTTGACCGCAGGGCTGGCTAACCTTTTTCTTTGTCGCATTGCTGTTATTAATCATAGCCACGACATAAAATAAATTACGTTAAACTTCTGCACAGAAATTGCCCGGACAGAGTCCGACAAATCGGATGAGTCGCAGGAGTCGGCAGTGCCGGACGCTGCCTTTAAATGAATTTACGAGACAACACTTTTCAGCTGACACGCCCACACCGAGAGCAAGCATTCGATTGTCGTCTGTCCCACTGTTCCACTGTCCAACATTGTCCCGCCAACTGCCTGCAAAAGAAAACTTATTAAACGCTTCATAAATTTTTATATTATGTCTACCCACATCATCAGACATAACGTGCACTGGCAATGGCAATGGCAATGGCAATGGCAGTGGCAGTGGCATCCTTCCCGATCTGTGTGTCTTATCCTGCCGTTTTGTATCTGTCTCTCGCTGTTGTCTACTTTTCGGGACTCGCACACAAACACACACACATGCAGGCCGTTGAGCATTTTATCTAGATGTCGCTTGCTTCCTTCCACTTTCAGTCAACCAACTAATGACAAAAACCGAGACAAAAGTGCGCTGCACATGTGTATGTGTGTGTGTGTGTGTCCGTCTGTCTGACACGGCGTGCCATATAAAATTTTATGTCTATGGTGTTTATGTTGGCGCAGACAGACCAACAACAACAACAACACGAACCACACGAAACTCCATTCATTCTGCTGGCATTGGCCAAGCAATTTCAGCCGAATGGAGATGCGTCTCTGATATTGAATTATGATCTGGCTGCTGGTGCTTTAAATGCCAGCCCTAGACGTTCGTTAGTGTAATCCATCCACGCTGCCATGGCATAAATAACTAATGACAGCTTAAAGCCACCTGCAAGCAGGCAACTACAATATATTGATATATTGATATGTATAATATCAGCTGCTTAAAGCTTTAAGGCATAGCAAATACATACACACATACATATATAATTGCAATACGATTTGCCTTTTGTTTCTCCAGTTTCTTTTCTTGTCTTATCTCCTATTCGTATTCAAAGCGAAACGAGTGCCACATGTTGACCCAGGCGAAGGGGCAGCCAGCCAGCTTAACGGCTAACATAATTTGTTAAAAAGTTTTTGTCATATTAATGAAAAAGTAGCTGAAAATGAAATTTTTTGGTGAATCATGGGAATTAGTTGGGATTAGAGCTGTCGAGACTTTCGGGGGAGTTTACCGACCGAGACAAGTGGCCATTCGACAGTGGGATTTGTGTGCCAATCGATTATTTGATAAATTATTGGGGCGATGCTGCCGCCTCGTGGAACTAGTGTAAATGCCATAAGCACATAATTAAAGCTGAGCTGAGCAGCTTTAAGTGTTTGTGATTAATGAATCGAGAGCACATGCTGAGGCATGGAAAACACTTTGCCTCGAAGAACTCTTCCACATCATAATCATATCTATGCCCATCTAGGAAGACCGTACTTTGGTCTCGTGCATAATTAGCATTAGCATTTCGGTTGCAAATTAACGTGTTGTGTGGCCCAGGCCAATATTAATAGGCAGCCATCATAATTGTGCCAAGCAAACACAAAACACAAAACAAACACACACACACACATACACAGAGATAATTTTTGGAGCTGTAGCAAAAAGTGAATTTTCGCTTGAGAACAATTCAAGTGCAAAATGTTGACGCAAGCAAATGCCAAACATTTATTTAATTGGCCAACCGAACGTATTTTGGGGGGTGGGGTGGGGGTCTGGGATTGCCAGATATCTCTTTGGAGCCCCCCGGTGCTGGGGGTTCCGATGCCATAAAGGTAAATCACAAGAAATATGAGGGTATTTACACTTTTGGGTCGCTGCCTCAGCCACATGCTTAATTAAAGCGCTTGCCGTCTTAAGAGTTTCTCGTAAATTACGCGGCATTAAATTCCCCAAGGCGTGCGAGCGAGATAGCTGAGAGCAAAGAGAGTGAGAGAGAGAAAAAGAAAAGCGAGTTAACTAAAAATGGCTTTTTATGTCGCTGCGCCTTTGCCAGCATGAAAATAAAAATAAAATTCAAATATAAACTTAAGCCAAAAAACGTACAAGCAGCAGAAAAATAAAATGTCTGTGATGGTGTGTGTGTGCCGTAAAAAGGGTTAAAAGCGCACAGCAGCAAACAAAAACAACAATAACAACAACAATAACAACAACATCGACAACGACACGCACAACAATAAAGCGATTTTGCTTTTTAATGTTGTGGGTGTGCGAGCTGGCTTGAGAGCAACGGGCCACGCCCCAAGCAACTATGCTATTCAGAGTGAGATACCAAAAGGCCTGGCCGAACCCTCTAAAGTCCATGAACAACCAAATGTTTTTCGATATGAGCGTAGGCTGCGGCATACAGGGTATTGCGTAGTCGATCAGCTGTGTCTGTGCTGTGGGCGACCCTAATGCGGGGCGGGCACGTTGCCTTCAATTTCGTACACCTTTTCAAGGCACTAAACAGCGCAAAATACATGCATAAGTAAATGGCGCTCAAATGAGTTTGTGAGTGGAAACGAAATGCGTATTTATTGTATTTAAATTGCCAGCGGTTCGCTGGGGGCGGGAGGTGGGTGGTGGGTGGGCGCGGACTGTGGACTGTTGGGGTGTTGGGGTGTTGTTCAGGCAGGACATGCAGCTAACGGAAATGGCAACACAACCATTTGGAAAATGGCGCCTGCACTTCCTGCTGCTAACAACAATGGGCATTTGCAACTAAAAACCGGGCACAATACAGTTAACGGGATTTTCTTTTCGCCTGGTGCGTAAAGATGCGCCAAACGGAAATGATGTGCCCCAGTCGCGCAGCTAGAGCATCTCTTGCAAATGAAACGGAAAGCTAAGCGAAAGGCTGAAATGAATATGCACAGGCCCATCCATGCACATGGCCGAGCAGCAGGAGTCGGAGCTACGGCGTTTTAGGGAAGACTGAGGCTTAGGCGCTGCTGCTGCTGCTGCTGTTGCTGTCATGAAGGAAATGAAATTTTTAAATGCATACAGTGCGAGTGGCAGTCCGACAGACAGACAGACGAATAGTCATATGGTAAATGTTGCCTCTGCTGCTGGCTGCTGCCTTTACCATTGCCGTTGCAGTGGCTCAGTAACTCAAAGACTAAGTGTAAACAGTTTGCATTGCTGTTGCGTTAACAACCAACGGGCAGCAGCAGCAACAACAAGCAAACAAACAACCTTGAACGGCAGACACTCAAACAAACTGTCGGACATCTGCAAGGGCGAAAAGAGCCAACAGGGCGTATGAGTGATGCTGCTGTTGCTGTTGCTGTTACTGTTGATTTTGATGCTGCCACTGTTGCTGTTGTAACATTGAAAACTGTTTTTAAAAGCCAACAAACAGAGGCAGAAATGGCAACAAAAACAAAAATATGGCATGCCATGTCCGTTCATTCTCAGCATCCGCTTCCTCCTTGCAGCGCAAGTTGTCCCATTGCCCATTGCCCATTGCCCGTTGCTGTTGGCCATTGGTAGCAGCTTTTGTTGCCACTGGTGTCGCACTTGCACACTCAGCACTCTCCGCACCGCCACTCGACGCCGCAAGTGCAGCATGCTTATAATAACCCCCCTCCCCACACTCCCCCCGCTGACGACAAATTGCCATTCATATTCGTACGTTGTACTCACATGGGGGGCTGCCCACATATCGGAGAGTAACTTTTTTGCAGCACTCGGCAAATATATATTTTTAGTTTGCCAAGCGGAAGCGGAAAGCAAAATCAGTTTCAGCCGCACACCCACACACACACACACACACACGTATACACGAAGCAAGCTGAAGAGCTATGAATAATTTAAAACCTACTTCGAGGCTTACGTATTTTATATGCATATGGTAGTTAGTTATTTAGTTAGCTCGGCACTCGACGAACAGCTGCTGATGGACTCGCAATTAACTCATCACTGACTCGCTCTCTCACTCTCTCTCTCTCGACAGGTAGCCACAGAGGAAACACAATACATTCGCACGATTGATAACCTAATAGCATCCAGGCTGAGCCTTCGACTGCAATTGCAGGCGGTGCACTTTGTGGCCGCCGCGAATGCCAATGGCAAAGCTCAGGGGCGAGCTCGCAATGCGCACGTGACAAATGCTTTGGGGCCCGGAGTTGCCACCGGCGGAGGCCTGATGTTGCGCTGCACGGCTCAAATTGGTGATTTATATCAGGAGTACACGGAAATTGAATTGGGTACACCGCAAAAGGATCCGGTGCCGGCAAGAGGTAAGCCACAACCACAACAAACACAACATGAAACTGAAACGAAAACCAAGACTTAAACTGCAACCGAAACTCAAACTAAAACTGAAACTAAAACTAGAAAACACCTTTTACATTTGTTTTGCAAACGCATTCAATTTCCTATTGCAGTTACTCTCTCATCCGGCTCGGGTCTGCAGAGTTTCTTGGAAACCTATTTCTACACATCGGCAGCCGGTAGAGGTGGGCAGGGCTACAGCTATGGCAGCCTCTTCGTGTGCTGCCTAATCCCCATAATCCCCATGTTTGGGATGATAACAAGCGGCAGTTAAATGCAAAATTGATTACATTTTAGCAACAATTACTGAGTAGAGTACGGCTTGAACATGAAATGTGTATAGCATAGATAATGGCTTCGATGTTTAGCCAATTGTTTTAAGCTTAGCCGCTCCCCATCATCCTCCCCCACGCAACTTAAAACCAATCGCAAAAAAAAATTAAAATAAATAAATAAATAAAATGCCATTCGAAATACTTTATAAATTACACATTTCTACGTTGTACACATTCAGATTAAATAATACAATTTTGTAAATATTTGTTTTATGATGTAAGCCAACTGCACGTGCATTAGCACCGCCACAAATATTCACGCAAAGAGACGAATGGACGACTCGATTCAGAGGAAACGTGTAGACGAGCAAACACGGCTAATTGTTAATTAATGGATTATTTAATGATGCATTAAATATTGCATAAATTATAATTTCGATTGCATTTAACTCCATTAAAAAAGGAAAACAGCTGCAATAGCACTTTCAATATCAACTTTATATATAAGTATATACTATATCGATAAAAAAAAAAAAAAAACACACACACACACACACAATTTAAATATTGTACAAATGAGATATTGCATTTGAAATAAAAACAGCATAGATATTCGATAAAGCATGTGCAACTTAATTAAATATTGGGGATTTTCCTGGAATTATTTCTGTGGCAGTAAATCCTTGTATATGAATACGAGACAAATACCTATTGGAAAACAAATAAATTTGAAATAAATTATCTTATGTATTTGCGTGACATCAATCTCTATCTTATTCATCTATTTAGCACTGGTAAGTTTTACTAAGCATTTCTCTTAGCATATATATATATATACATATACAATATATTGCCAAAGGCCCTTATTGAGGAAAGTTTTTTATTTATTTTTATTTTTTTATTAATTTTTTTTAAATTTTATTTATTTTTATTTTTTATTTTTTTTTTATTTTTATTTATTTATTTATTTATTTATTTATTTATTTTTTTTTTGAGAGAGCTCGAATTTATATATTTATTATTCCAAGCATTTTTAATGTTTAATCAAGTTGCTTATTAATGTACTCAATATCTTTTTATCTATTATCAGACTTTGATGAGTTAGGGAAATATTTTCTCACCTGAGTCCCATCTACAGTACAGAAAATATAACAAATTAATTTTTAAATATTTTTAAAGCAGAGTTGAACTTCAATTTTATAACTAGCACTACTTGCTAGTAAATAATAAATGCTAAGAAATTTAATGCTATTTATAATAAGAAAAATTCAAATAAGAATAGCGCCTAATGAATAGCTAGACATATTTCATTCTTTTTCATTTTCCTTCCCTTTCTCTCTTATTCCTTCACTCTCTCTCTCTCTCTCTCTCTCTCTTCCTCTCTCTGTCCCTCAATCTCACCTTCTATTCCTAAAACTCACTCGCTCGCCTCGCTACCCCATCTTTGCCTCTCCATCTAACTTTCCACCTCTCCCTCTCTCTCTCTTTCACACCTCTCTATCCCTCAGCCACTCACTCAAATTCCAATTAAACAACATTTTAATTGCCAAATCGGAGCATATTGTGTAACCGCATTGAGAGAACTTCTTTTTTACTGCTCTGCCCGACTCTATTCTTGGCAATGGACTCATCATTTGGCCGTATATCAGGCACGCTCCGGTTTTTTGGAGTGCACAGATATTCGATTTAATGCTGTTGCATAAATCATTTTTTCGTTTCAATTGCTTAAGCATATTTCAAATTGCGATATATATTTGCTTAAGGGCGTGGCCAGTGCAGTGCCAAAGCAGAGCTGAAAACGAACCGAACGCACTTCGTGGCTGAGTGAAAGGACGAAAAGCGGCCAGCCCTCCGTCCGTTAGAGCAGACAGAGGCAGAAAATGCATTTGCCATTTACCATTTACCATTTACAATTCACCATTTGCCATTTGCCATTTGCCAGGGCGGCTACTTGGCCGCGGGCCAGTTGAGAGTAATGAAAAAACTGCGTTTGCGAAAAAGCAATTATCCACTGCGGACGCCACGGACACCACGGACACCACGGCGAAGCCAAGGCGAAAAACTGAATCTTGCCCACTTATGCAAGCAGCCGAGCGAGCGGCAAATAAAAACCAAACAGCGAGGCAGCTACAAGGCGGCACCGCAAAACGGAAACGGAAATCGGAAGCTGCAACTGTGCAACGCAATCGTCCAAAGCAGCGAGCAGCGAGCAGCAACAAAAATAGGCGGCACCCGGACACAAGGACAACATCAGCCGAACCGGGGACGGCGATAAAAGTGTTGCAATTTATGGGCAGGCTGGCCGGCGCCCAAGCTCCGCTCGCAGCACCTCACAGAGCCAAAGCACTGCAGGCAGAGGCGCAGGCAGAGGCGCAGGCACAGCTAAAGTTTCTGGCTAATTGATTTTGTGATTTTATCTTTTAATGACTTTTTCGCAAAGTGCAGCGCTTAAATGCCCCAGCCAACACACATACACACATAGACACTCACTCACTCACACACACACACACATATATAGTCTATGTGTATATAGTAAATACATTTGATTTTAATTGCACATTAGTGCAAACGCCCGCAAATTGTAGAGCCAAACGATTCGACGGCAGCATAAAATTCGGGCCGGAATGATAAAAATGTTCAGCGGCAACAATTTCATCTCTAGCTACGATTTTAAATGGCACTACGTTTTTATTTAACCACATTTTTATTAACTGCGCCTAAGAGTATGCTTCACTTTTATACTATACAGCAGAGCAAGCCGCTAAAAACGCGCGCAAAACGCGCACAAAACGCGCTAGCGATTTGAGTTTATATTAATGCCTTTTTTCTTCTGCAAGCTCATAATTATTAATAACATTAAAAATTTGCTTGTATATATTTGATAGTCAATATGGGAGTATTTTTCTTTAATAATAAAAAACGCGCGCAAAACGCGTACGAAACGCGCTCGCGATTTGACTTGATATTAATGCTTTTTTTCTTCTCCAAGCTCAAACTAATTATCAAAAGCATTAAAAAATATGCTTTTCTATATATTTGATATTCAATATGGGAGTATTTTTAGTTAATTAATTAACTGAAGCCTAGTCGATGCGCATAAGCTAAGTAGCTGAAAGCTGAAGACATAAAAGCACCACAGAAATAAATACACATAATAGGCGGAAAAGAAAAGCTATTAAATTACTCTAGCATAGGCAGAAATCAAGCCAAAGCTAACAAAATTAATTGCTATAATCACTGCACTCGCTTTGCCTGCCTCTCCCCCTCTCTCTCTCTCTCTCTCTCTCTATCAACTAGTCGGGCTGAAGCTCTCCGGCCGGACTCTTAAAAAAGGAAATGAAAATGTCTGCAGCCACATTTGATGACCAATAAAACTTGGGGCCATGTCATGAGCATTTAAGTTTCGACTTTTAATGCCATATAGCTTCGACTGTATCAATGCGAAGTTGTTCTCCCTGTGCGAAGTTTTTATGCTATACGAGCACAATTGCTTCGTTAGCGCTTAAAACACATTTATTTCTGGTCGTCGTGAACAATTGGCGAGCCCCACGAACAATTTATATATTGCATGCCATGAATATTTGATGTTATCAAACACTTTAACTCTAGTAGAAAAAGCTATATACATATATATTTATATATACATTCTATACATAATGGCATTTGCTGATTTTGGCAAATGAAATTTTTGCACGAAATTTACATATATTGCATATTGTTGGGGCTAGCTACGTGCAATCTGCTGACAAATCATCATTAAAATCGCGGCTAGGTAAGTTTGTTCCACTGTCTGTCAATATACAAACATAAATATATTATATTATATTATAATATATGTATATATATGTGGGTGGGTGGGGTGGTTCTGGGTGGTGCGCTTGAACGCGGCAACAATGGCAGTTCGTTAGTGCAACAACCGGCAAATAGCAATCAAAATGAAATAAACATATTTATGCATCAAATTTGATTTTAATATCATAATGTGGGTTCTTTTTTCGATTTTTTTTACCGTGGTAAATTCAATCAATTTATGGATCATTGCAATATAATTGTATACTTTGTATTAAAAGCAGCATAAAAAAAAATAATATAAATGAGCAGCCATCGAGTGCAAAGCGAAATTTTAATAATACAATCGTAATTCATAAGCCTATTTTAGCAAATGAATTTCACTACCAAAAATTCCAACTCTACCTAATTATCTAACCAAATTAAACTCTCTTTTTATTAAATATTGATATCTAACGATAGGCACAACAACACAATTACAAAGCGCAGCGCTGCATTATTATTAAACACTATAAATACACACACACACACACACACACACGTATACATGCAATGTTGTTCAATAAGGCCATTCAGATATTAAACACTGAAATATTTTGGTGTAATAAACTCAATTTACGCTTTCATATAATTTGATATCATTTGCATATATATATTATATTTGCAGTTGTAATTGCATTTAATTTTATTTTATGCAAATGTCCAATAATAACAAATATTGTAATAAACTAGGAAACGCAATTTGTTCATTTCATTAAATGCAATAAATACAATGGGCAAAACAGACAGCAAACCAATGATATACCTACCCCTCCCTCCCTTCGTGCTCAACCACTTTTGAATGTCTCTATGTGATGAGATGAAATGAGATGAGATGTGAGTGTGAATGTGATCGAAGTGCATTGAGTTGATAGATGAAGAATTTACTTGTTCTATGCAGTTAAGACTTCTTTAAAAGCTTTCTTTTTATAAGCTGGACAGTATCATAAGACCTCACACGCGATGATTAGTGAGCATAGCTCGCTAATAACTTTTACTCGTTTGAGTCTTTATATATGAATCATACCCTCTCGCTCTGCGCTAGGGACTTTGATTCATTTCGTTTGTATTTCTTGTTGTTTGGCTTGAGTTGAGCTCTTCGTGTGGCGCTCTATAAATAAACATTGCTTAAAGAGAGTATATCAAGCATATCGTTTGCCCATTGAGGCTCATTAGGTGAGCGAATACTGAAAGAAAAACTCAATGCAAATGGTCTTCACGCTCACATACACATGCATACATTGAAGCCACGAACTTAAATATTATTTTTAGCGAACACAGCTTTAAATACCAATACACAAAAGACACTTTGCTTCATTTAACACAAGCAAACGGTCGGTGAGAAAGCAGAGCGGTTACTAAACCTACGGCATCGTTTGCTCTCTGAGTTTCCTCTCACTTATTTGACGACATCGAGCAATGATCAATAGCTATTTGCCAGTTATATAAAGGGGCGATGATAGCAAGCATTCTTTCATTTGCTTCGCTGCTGTCCCACTGATTGGTGAAAGGTGCTCAGGTCGCTCCCTTTGTATTCCTTTCGAGCATACCACGATACCCTGGACGGGTTTCTCTGAATACTGTCAATATTGCAGTTTCTCAAGCGTTGCTATATAACTGGAAGCCTTAGGATTTTGAACAGAGACTAGTGTAATAAACATAAAGAACTTTTGTTGTGTTAAACCTGCCTGGGAATGTTTATATTGTCGATTGCAGTTTTATTTTCGCCACATATGCAAGGCTTAAAGATGCGAGACCTGCTTTGCTCCATCCTGGTTGAATATCTGCCACATTTTCTAGTCTAGTTAATTCAATTAATTTCTTAAACTATTCTCAACTTGTAGGACATTCAACTCAAACAAATACAACGCGATTTGTTTCAGGATGATCTTGACGAACAGCATCATTTACTTCTAGCATATCAACTCTTATCAGAAATCAAGAATATCATCCTGCTTAGATCGAAAATGTTTATCTTAAACCTTATTCCGATTAATGTAAAGCATGTCAACACTTCACAAAAGTTAATTCATAATGAAGACACTTGATGGCCTTAAGTTTTAATTAGCAGAGATGAATGCAGTAAAAAAAAGAGCTGGGAAAGTTGCAGTCACGTTGATTTATCGCACGGCAGCCTCTTTAGCCGGAATACCTAATTTTGAGACAAATGCCCACGCCCAAAAACACATGCGGCACGGTAGAGGACAAAAGCTCATTACGCATACGCCGTGTGACGCCGAGGCAAACAATGCAAGCGACAATGACAATGATGATGGCGGCTGCAGCGGAGCAAAAGCAGCAGCAGGAGGAGCAGCCACATCATAAACGTTTGAACCGCATTTGCACACATGAATTAAGCATTCTACGAAAGTAACAGTAGCTGCAGTGCTTCGCGGCACATTCCAAGGACCTTCAGCCGCAGGCACCATACCAAAACACGTTCAGCTGGCAAACACACAGACAAACGCACACACACACACACACATACACACACACTTCTGCACTCTGGGCACGTCATGACCTGGTCATGTTTGTTAAGCGCGTTGGCGGGAATGGGAAATGGAAACAACAAACCTATGACTGCAGGTTCCGCAATGGTGGTTGCTCTGCCCCTCTTCCCTCTCTCTACCCCCCCTCTCTCTCTCTCTCTCTCCCACACTCTTTGTCTTTGGCTGCGTCGGATGTGCAGCGGCTTAATGCCACTGCAATTTATTATGAGAAGCAGGAGGAGGAGCAGGAGTAGCAGGAGGAGTATAGCAGTCCGAAAAGCCAGCGGCAATTCGGTAGAAGAACGATTTCAAGGCAACCCTAAATCAATTGTATTGTTAAGAGTTTTAAATTAAATTTCCAATTGTCAATGTTATTTTATTTGCTCGCTTTTCCGTTGCCTATAAATTTTGAAGTCTGGCCAACAGCAGCAGCTGGGCTTGCGAAAAATTCGCAGGCACACAGGAGTCGCTTCCTGCTGGTTAGCTGCACTAAATTCAGCCGTAAGGACATGGTCTAAGGCCAACAGCAGCAACAACAACAACAACAACAACAACTTTATTTCCGCCACTTGTGTGGGTCCGGCGTACTCTATTGTCCTGCTCCTTTGGTTGCGAGTATATAGTTATATATTTCTGTAGTTCTTAACGTATTTTTACACCGTAATTGTTTTTATTTACCTTTTAGCTTGCCCCATAAAAAACGAAACATATATATATATATATATATATATATATACGAAATATTTTTTTGATCTTCTGCCCTACATTCTTTTTTTTCATATTATTTTTTTTTTTAAACATGAAAATATTAGTGTACTTTGCACACTTTACCTGCCTTATCTTTCCCATACTTCTGCTTGATGTTGTTTTATTTTTTTTAGTATTTTTTCTCTTTAATTCTATTTACGCATTTTATTCGATTAGAATCTCTGTAGCCGAGGGCTATTGTGACCAAACCAAAATTGCGTAATAGAGCAAAGTCAAATTGAATTTGCTAAGAATGTGAAAAGCCAAATGTGCTGTGGGAAGTGCTGCTGCTCCAAGCAGACAGTCTTAAATGCCCCAAGGCCAAACTCGTTCAAGACGAGTCCTTAACATAATTACATTACAGTTAATAAATTTGAAACAAAGCATTGCAGGACAGTCAATTAGCACAAGGACAAAGCTCATGTTGTATGTTCAAGAAGGGAAGAAGAAGAAGAAAAAAACTGAAACTTATGACAAGTATTTTTATAAATAGACAGGGTTTAGGAAATCCAAAGCAATGTGTAAATATAAATGTAGATAAAGGACTCGTACAAAGAGAACAAATTTGGGTCTGTCATCAAACGTCAACATAATTCATGCGAAAACCTTTGCATACCTTCGACAAATTATCTCAGCATTCATGTTGGCAACAAATTTGTATATTCCAAGGAAAGTGTCAAACATTATGTAAATGAGATATTCCACAAGTCGTCCAACAAACACACACACACACACACACACGCACGCAGACACACGCACGCTTACTGTGGCTGCTAAGCCTTAGCCGAGCACTTGAGCAAATTAACAAAATTTCAATCACACTTCATTAGGAAAGGCATTTCAATGGAACCCATTCCATTTTGGATAAATGAGCTGCTGCGACATCTACTTCGCATTGTATGCCATGAATTTCTGCACAGATCTCAGGCAACAGCTCCAGCTCCAGCCCCAGATGGGGCTCAATCATCGACCGCAAAGCTAATGGAATGCTGCTCGTGTGAGCTGCAGATGACAACAGCCTTCCAATGCTGAATACCATGGCAGAGAATACCAATCCAAGGCAACGCTTGTAATAGCCGAAGGTACCGCACAGCAATTGTATTGATAGAAGTCCAATTGTGATTAGCATGAAAACTACTTTTCATATATGCGTAGCGATAAAAGAAATACTCTACTTATACAGCTAGTTGTGCAATAATTAAAGAGCAATTATTTTAGTGAATAATAAACAAATTTTTAAGTAAATCAGACTGATGTTTATTTTAAGATAAATGTGTACAATAAGTTCCAGAGAAGATAAAGATGTAAGAGAAAATACATGTTGATAAAATATATTTTAATATGTATTTTAGATATAATGAAAATGAATATAAGCCCACCACAGTTGCAGAGATATTCATAAGGCATTGATGCACCCTAATCAAGTGTCGTAGCATTCAGCTTCTGTCATGCAGCTGCCTAAGCCAAGTTTCAAGTTTTGCTACATTCACTAGAAGAGTTGGTCCACAGTTTCAGAGACATTTATAAGGCCTCGTTATTTATTTAGTGAGCCATTATCATGAATATTTGCAGCTTGATCAAGTGTCATAGCATTCAGCTTCTGTCATGCAGCTGCCTTAACTCAAGTTTCAAGATTTGTTCTTGCCACATTGACTAGAAGAGTTGTGCACATTTTCAGAGACATTCATAAGGCTACGTCATTTTTTTAACGGGCAAATATGATGAATATTTCCAAAAGTTTCAGTCTGCACCTTATCAAGTGTACCTTCATCAAGTGTCATAGCATTCAGCTTCTGTCATGTAGCTGCCTTAACTCTAGTTTCAAGTCTTGATTTTGTCACATTCACTAGAGGAGTTGTGCACAGTTTAATAGTCACTACTTCTATTTAGCGAGCAAATATGATCAATACTTCTAATGTATTCATAAGTTTTATTAATGCACCTTCCATCGAGTCTCGTAGCATTCAGCTTTTGTCAGGCAGCTGCCTTAACTCAAGTTTCAAGTTTTATTTTTGCAACATTCATTGGAAGAATTGAGCACACATTCATAGTCAATTATAAGGCTAGGACGTCTATTTAGCGAGCAAATAAGATAAATACTTCCAGCAGTTTCAAAGATGTCTTTGGCATAGATGTTCCTTACATCGAGTCTTGTAGCAGTCAGCTTTTGTCAGGCAGCTGCCTTAACTCAAGTTTCAAGTTTTATTTTTGCAACATTCATTGGAAGAATTGAGCACACATTCATAGTCAATTATAAGGCTAGGACGTCTATTTAGCGAGCAAATAAGATAAATACTTCCAGCAGTTTCAAAGATGTCTTTGGCATAGATGTTCCTTATTTTTTTGCAACATTCATTGGAAGAATTGAGCACACATTCATAGTCAATTATAAGGCTAGGACGTCTATTTAGCGAGCAAATAAGATAAATACTTCCAGCAGTTTCAAAGATATCTTTGGCATAGATGTTCCTTACATCGAGTCTTGTAGCACTCAGCTTTTGTCAGGCAGCTGCCTTAACTCAAGTTTCAAGTTTTATTTTTGCAACATTCATTGGAAGAATTGAGCACACATTCATAGTCAATTATAAGGCTAGGACGTCTATTTAGCGAGCAAATAAGATAAATACTTCCAGCAGTTTCAAAGATGTCTTTGGCATAGATGTTCCTTACATCGAGTCTTGTAGCAGTCAGCTTTTGTCAGGCAGCTGCCTTAACTCAAGTTTCAAGTTTTATTTTTGCAACATTCATTGGAAGAATTGAGCACACATTCATAGTCAATTATAAGGCTAGGACGTCTATTTAGCGAGCAAATAAGATAAATACTTCCAGCAGTTTCAAAGATGTCTTTGGCATAGATGTTCCTTACATCGAGTCTTGTAGCAGTCAGCTTTTGTCAGGCAGCTGCCTTAACTCAAGTTTCAAGTTTTCTTTTTGCAACATTCATTGGAAGAATTGAGCACACATTCATAGTCAATTATAAGGCTAGGACGTCTATTTAGCGAGCAAATAAGATAAATACTTCCAGCAGTTTCAAAGATGTCTTTGGCATAGATGTTCCTTACATCGAGTCTTGTAGCAGTCAGCTTTTGTCAGGCAGCTGCCTTAACTCAAGTTTCAAGTTTTATTTTTGCAACATTCATTGGAAGAATTGAGCACACATTCATAGTCAATTATAAGGCTAGGACGTCTATTTAGCGAGCAAATAAGATAAATACTTCCAGCAGTTTCAAAGATGTCTTTGGCATAGATGTTCCTTACATCGAGTCTTGTAGCAGCCAGCTTTTGTCAGGCAGCTGCCTTAACTCAAGTTTCAAGTTTTATTTTTGCAACATTCATTGGAAGAATTGAGCACACATTCATAGTGAATTATAAGGCTAGGACGTCTATTTAGCGAGCAAATAAGATAAATACTTCCAGCAGTTTCAAAGATGTCTTTGGCATAGATGTTCCTTACATCGAGTCTTGTAGCAGTCAGCTTTTGTCAGGCAGCTGCCTTAACTCAAGTTTCAAGTTTTATTTTTGCAACATTCATTGGAAGAATTGAGCACACATTCATAGTGAATTATAAGGCTAGGACGTCTATTTAGCGAGCAAATAAGATAAATACTTCCAGCAGTTTCAAAGATGTCTTTGGCATAGATGTTCCTTACATCGAGTCTTGTAGCAGTCAGCTTTTGTCAGGCAGCTGCCTTAACTCAAGTTTCAAGTTTTATTTTTGCAACATTCATTGGAAGAATTGAGCACACATTCATAGTCAATTATAAGGCTAGGACGTCTATTTAGCGAGCAAATAAGATAAATACTTCCAGCAGTTTCAAAGATGTCTTTGGCATAGATGTTCCTTACATCGAGTCTTGTAGCAGCCAGCTTTTGTCAGGCAGCTGCCTTAACTCAAGTTTCAAGTTTTATTTTTGCAACATTCATTGGAAGAATTGAGCACACATTCATTGTCAATTATAAGGCTAGGACGTCTATTTAGCGAGCAAATAAGATAAATACTTCCAGCAGTTTCAAAGATGTCTTTGGCATAGATGTTCCTTACATCGAGTCTTGTAGCAGCCAGCTTTTGTCAGGCAGCTGCCTTAACTCAAGTTTCAAGTTTTATTTTTGCAACATTCATTGGAAGAATTGAGCACACATTCATAGTCAATTATAAGGCTAGGACGTCTATTTAGCGAGCAAATAAGATAAATACTTCCAGCAGTTTCAAAGATGTCTTTGGCATAGATGTTCCTTACATCGAGTCTTGTAGCAGTCAGCTTTTGTCAGGCAGCTGCCTTAACTCAAGTTTCAAGTTTTATTTTTGCAACTTTCATTGGAAGAATTGAGCACACATTCATAGTCAATTATAAGGCTAGGACGTCTATTTAGCGAGCAAATAAGATAAATACTTCCAGCAGTTTCAAAGATGTCTTTGGCATAGATGTTCCTTACATCGAGTCTTGTAGCAGTCAGCTTTTGTCAGGCAGCTGCCTTAACTCAAGTTTCAAGTTTTATTTTTGCAACATTCATTGGAAGAATTGAGCACACATTCATAGTCAATTATAAGGCTAGGACGTTTATTTAGCGAGCAAATAAGATAAATACTTCCAGCAGTTTCAAAGATGTCTTTGGCATAGATGTTCCTTACATCGAGTCTTGTAGCAGTCAGCTTTTGTCAGGCAGCTGCCTTAACTCAAGTTTCAAGTTTTATTTTTGCAACATTCATTGGAAGAATTGAGCACACATTCATAGTCAATTATAAGGCTAGGACGTCTATTTAGCGAGCAAATAAGATAAATACTTCCAGCAGTTTCAAAGATGTCTTTGGCATAGATGTTCCTTACATCGAGTCTTGTAGCAGTCAGCTTTTGTCAGGCAGCTGCCTTAACTCAAGTTTCAAGTTTTATTTTTGCAACATTCATTGGAAGAATTGAGCACACATTCATAGTCAATTATAAGGCTAGGACGTCTATTTAGCGAGCAAATAAGATAAATACTTCCAGCAGTTTCAAAGATGTCTTTGGCATAGATGTTCCTTACATCGAGTCTTGTAGCAGTCAGCTTTTGTCAGGCAGCTGCCTTAACTCAAGTTTCAAGTTTTATTTTTGCAACATTCATTGGAAGAATTGAGCACACATTCATAGTCAATTATAAGGCTAGGACGTCTATTTAGCGAGCAAATAAGATAAATACTTCCAGCAGTTTCAAAGATGTCTTTGGCATAGATGTTCCTTACATCGAGTCTTGTAGCAGTCAGCTTTTGTCAGGCAGCTGCCTTAACTCAAGTTTCAAGTTTTATTTTTGCAACATTCATTGGAAGAATTGAGCACACATTCATAGTCAATAATAAGGCTAGGACGTCAATTTAGCGAGCAAATAAGATAAATACTTCCAGCAGTTTCAAAGATGTCTTTGGCATAGATGTTCCTTACATCGAGTCTTGTAGCAGTCAGCTTTTGTCAGGCAGCTGCCTTAACTCAAGTTTCAAGTTTTATTTTTGCAACATTCATTGGAAGAATTGAGCACACATTCATAGTCAATTAGAAGGCTAGGACGTCTATTTAACGAGCAAATAAGATAAATACTTCCAGCAGTTTCAAAGATGTCTTTGGCATAGATGTTCCTTACATCGAGTCTTGTAGCAGTCAGCTTTTGTCAGGCAGCTGCCTTAACTCAAGTTTCAAGTTTTATTTTTGCAACTTTCATTGGAAGAATTGAGCACACATTCATAGTCAATTATAAGGCTAGGACGTCTATTTAGCGAGCAAATAAGATAAATACTTCCAGCAGTTTCAAAGATGTCTTTGGCATAGATGTTCCTTACATCGAGTCTTGTAGCAGTCAGCTTTTGTCAGGCAGCTGCCTTAACTCAAGTTTCAAGTTTTATTTTTGCAACATTCATTGGAAGAATTGAGCACACATTCATAGTCAACTAGAAGGCTAGGACGTCTATTTAACGAGCAAATAAGATAAATACTTCCAGCAGTTTCAAAGATGTCTTTGGCATAGATGTTCCTTACATCGAGTCTTGTAGCAGTCAGCTTTTGTCAGGCAGCTGCCTTAACTCAAGTTTCAAGTTTTATTTTTGCAACATTCATTGGAAGAATTGAGCACACATTCATAGTCAATTATAAGGCTAGGACGTCTATTTAGCGAGCAAATAAGATAAATACTTCCAGCAGTTTCAAAGATGTCTTTGGCATAGATGTTCCTTACATCGAGTCTTGTAGCAGTCAGCTTTTGTCAGGCAGCTGCCTTAACTCAAGTTTCAAGTTTTATTTTTGCAACATTCATTGGAAGAATTGAGCACACATTCATAGTCAATTATACGGCTAGGACGTCTATTTAGCGAGCAAATAAGATAAATACTTCCAGCAGTTTCAAAGATGTCTTTGGCATAGATGTTCCTTACATCGAGTCTTGTAGCAGTCAGCTTTTGTCAGGCAGCTGCCTTAACTCAAGTTTCAAGTTTTATTTTTGCAACATTCATTGGAAGAATTGAGCACACATTCATAGTCAATTATAAGGCTAGGACGTCTATTTAGCGAGCAAATAAGATAAATACTTCCAGCAGTTTCAAAGATGTCTTTGGCATAGATGTTCCTTACATCGAGTCTTGTAGCAGTCAGCTTTTGTCAGGCAGCTGCCTTAACTCAAGTTTCAAGTTTTATTTTTGCAACATTCATTGGAAGAATTGAGCACACATTCATAGTCAATTATAAGGCTAGGACGTCTATTTAGCGAGCAAATAAGATAAATACTTCCAGCAGTTTCAAAGATGTCTTTGGCATAGATGTTCCTTACATCGAGTCTTGTAGCAGTCAGCTTTTGTCAGGCAGCTGCCTTAACTCAAGTTTCAAGTTTTATTTTTGCAACATTCATTGGAAGAATTGAGCACACATTCATAGTCAATTATAAGGCTAGGACGTCTATTTAGCGAGCAAATAAAATAAATACTTCCAGCAGTTTCAAAGATGTCTTTGGCATAGATGTTCCTTACATCGAGTCTTGTAGCAGTCAGCTTTTGTCAGGCAGCTGCCTTAACTCAAGTTTCAAGTTTTATTTTTGCAACATTCATTGGAAGAATTGAGCACACATTCATAGTCAATTATAAGGCTAGGACGTCTATTTAGCGAGCAAATAAGATAAATACTTCCAGCAGTTTCAAAGATGTCTTTGGCATAGATGTCCTTACATCGAGTCTTGTAGCAGTCAGCTTTTGTCAGGCAGCTGCCTTAACTCAAGTTTCAAGTTTTATTTTTGCAACATTCATTGGAAGAATTGAGCACACATTCATAGTCAATTATAAGGCTAGGACGTCTATTTAGCGAGCAAATAAGATAAATACTTCCAGCAGTTTCAAAGATGTCTTTGGCATAGATGTTCCTTACATCGAGTCTTGTAGCAGTCAGCTTTTGTCAGGCAGCTGCCTTAACTCAAGTTTCAAGTTTTATTTTTGCAACATTCATTGGAAGAATTGAGCACACATTCATAGTCAATTATAAGGCTAGGACGTTTATTTAGCGAGCAAATAAGATAAATACTTCCAGCAGTTTCAAAGATGTCTTTGGCATAGATGTTCCTTACATCGAGTCTTGTAGCAGTCAGCTTTTGTCAGGCAGCTGCCTTAACTCAAGTTTCAAGTTTTATTTTTGCAACATTCATTGGAAGAATTGAGCACACATTCATAGTCAATTATAAGGCTAGGACGTCTATTTAGCGAGCAAATAAGATAAATACTTCCAGCAGTTTCAAAGATGTCTTTGGCATAGATGTTCCTTACATCGAGTCTTGTAGCAGTCAGCTTTTGTCAGGCAGCTGCCTTAACTCAAGTTTCAAGTTTTATTTTTGCAACATTCATTGGAAGAATTGAGCACACATTCATAGTCAATTATAAGGCTAGGACGTCTATTTAGCGAGCAAATAAGATAAATACTTCCAGCAGTTTCAAAGATGTCTTTGGCATAGATGTTCCTTACATCGAGTCTTGTAGCAGTCAGCTTTTGTCAGGCAGCTGCCTTAACTCAAGTTTCAAGTTTTATTTTTGCAACATTCATTGGAAGAATTGAGCACACATTCATAGTCAATTATAAGGCTAGGACGTCTATTTAGCGAGCAAATAAGATAAATACTTCCAGCAGTTTCAAAGATGTCTTTGGCATAGATGTTCCTTACATCGAGTCTTGTAGCAGTCAGCTTTTGTCAGGCAGCTGCCTTAACTCAAGTTTCAAGTTTTATTTTTGCAACATTCATTGGAAGAATTGAGCACACATTCATAGTCAATAATAAGGCTAGGACGTCAATTTAGCGAGCAAATAAGATAAATACTTCCAGCAGTTTCAAAGATGTCTTTGGCATAGATGTTCCTTACATCGAGTCTTGTAGCAGTCAGCTTTTGTCAGGCAGCTGCCTTAACTCAAGTTTCAAGTTTTATTTTTGCAACATTCATTGGAAGAATTGAGCACACATTCATAGTCAATTAGAAGGCTAGGACGTCTATTTAACGAGCAAATAAGATAAATACTTCCAGCAGTTTCAAAGATGTCTTTGGCATAGATGTTCCTTACATCGAGTCTTGTAGCAGTCAGCTTTTGTCAGGCAGCTGCCTTAACTCAAGTTTCAAGTTTTATTTTTGCAACTTTCATTGGAAGAATTGAGCACACATTCATAGTCAATTATAAGGCTAGGACGTCTATTTAGCGAGCAAATAAGATAAATACTTCCAGCAGTTTCAAAGATGTCTTTGGCATAGATGTTCCTTACATCGAGTCTTGTAGCAGTCAGCTTTTGTCAGGCAGCTGCCTTAACTCAAGTTTCAAGTTTTATTTTTGCAACATTCATTGGAAGAATTGAGCACACATTCATAGTCAACTAGAAGGCTAGGACGTCTATTTAACGAGCAAATAAGATAAATACTTCCAGCAGTTTCAAAGATGTCTTTGGCATAGATGTTCCTTACATCGAGTCTTGTAGCAGTCAGCTTTTGTCAGGCAGCTGCCTTAACTCAAGTTTCAAGTTTTATTTTTGCAACATTCATTGGAAGAATTGAGCACACATTCATAGTCAATTATAAGGCTAGGACGTCTATTTAGCGAGCAAATAAGATAAATACTTCCAGCAGTTTCAAAGATGTCTTTGGCATAGATGTTCCTTACATCGAGTCTTGTAGCAGTCAGCTTTTGTCAGGCAGCTGCCTTAACTCAAGTTTCAAGTTTTATTTTTGCAACATTCATTGGAAGAATTGAGCACACATTCATAGTCAATTATACGGCTAGGACGTCTATTTAGCGAGCAAATAAGATAAATACTTCCAGCAGTTTCAAAGATGTCTTTGGCATAGATGTTCCTTACATCGAGTCTTGTAGCAGTCAGCTTTTGTCAGGCAGCTGCCTTAACTCAAGTTTCAAGTTTTATTTTTGCAACATTCATTGGAAGAATTGAGCACACATTCATAGTCAATTATAAGGCTAGGACGTCTATTTAGCGAGCAAATAAGATAAATACTTCCAGCAGTTTCAAAGATGTCTTTGGCATAGATGTTCCTTACATCGAGTCTTGTAGCAGTCAGCTTTTGTCAGGCAGCTGCCTTAACTCAAGTTTCAAGTTTTATTTTTGCAACATTCATTGGAAGAATTGAGCACACATTCATAGTCAATTATAAGGCTAGGACGTCTATTTAGCGAGCAAATAAGATAAATACTTCCAGCAGTTTCAAAGATGTCTTTGGCATAGATGTTCCTTACATCGAGTCTTGTAGCAGTCAGCTTTTGTCAGGCAGCTGCCTTAACTCAAGTTTCAAGTTTTATTTTTGCAACATTCATTGGAAGAATTGAGCACACATTCATAGTCAATTATAAGGCTAGGACGTCTATTTAGCGAGCAAATAAAATAAATACTTCCAGCAGTTTCAAAGATGTCTTTGGCATAGATGTTCCTTACATCGAGTCTTGTAGCAGTCAGCTTTTGTCAGGCAGCTGCCTTAACTCAAGTTTCAAGTTTTATTTTTGCAACATTCATTGGAAGAATTGAGCACACATTCATAGTCAATTATAAGGCTAGGACGTCTATTTAGCGAGCAAATAAGATAAATACTTCCAGCAGTTTCAAAGATGTCTTTGGCATAGATGTCCTTACATCGAGTCTTGTAGCAGTCAGCTTTTGTCAGGCAGCTGCCTTAACTCAAGTTTCAAGTTTTATTTTTGCAACATTCATTGGAAGAATTGAGCACACATTCATAGTCAATTATAAGGCTAGGACGTCTATTTAGCGAGCAAATAAGATAAATACTTCCAGCAGTTTCAAAGATGTCTTTGGCATAGATGTTCCTTACATCGAGTCTTGTAGCAGTCAGCTTTTGTCAGGCAGCTGCCTTAACTCAAGTTTCAAGTTTTATTTTTGCAACATTCATTGGAAGAATTGAGCACACATTCATAGTCAATTATAAGGCTAGGACGTCTATTTAGCGAGCAAATAAGATAAATACTTCCAGCAGTTTCAAAGATGTCTTTGGCATAGATGTTCCTTACATCGAGTCTTGTAGCAGTCAGCTTTTGTCAGGCAGCTGCCTTAACTCAAGTTTCAAGTTTTATTTTTGCAACATTCATTGGAAGAATTGAGCACACATTCATAGTCAATTATAAGGCTAGGACGTCTATTTAGCGAGCAAATAAGATAAATACTTCCAGCAGTTTCAAAGATGTCTTTGGCATAGATGTTCCTTACATCGAGTCTTGTAGCAGTCAGCTTTTGTCAGGCAGCTGCCTTAACTCAAGTTTCAAGTTTTATTTTTGCAACATTCATTGGAAGAATTGAGCACACATTCATAGTCAATTATAAGGCTAGGACGTCTATTTAGCGAGCAAATAAGATAAATACTTCCAGCAGTTTCAAAGATGTCTTTGGCATAGATGTTCCTTACATCGAGTCTTGTAGCAGTCAGCTTTTGTCAGGCAGCTGCCTTAACTCAAGTTTCAAGTTTTATTTTTGCAACATTCATTGGAAGAATTGAGCACACATTCATAGTCAATTATAAGGCTAGGACGTCTATTTAGCGAGCAAATAAGATAAATACTTCCAGCAGTTTCAAAGATGTCTTTGGCATAGATGTTCCTTACATCGAGTCTTGTAGCAGTCAGCTTTTGTCAGGCAGCTGCCTTAACTCAAGTTTCAAGTTTTATTTTTGCAACATTCATTGGAAGAATTGAGCACACATTCATAGTCAATTAGAAGGCTAGGACGTCTATTTAGCGAGCAAATAAGATAAATACTTCCAGCAGTTTCAAAGATGTCTTTGGCATAGATGTTCCTTACATCGAGTCTTGTAGCAGTCAGCTTTTGTCAGGCAGCTGCCTTAACTCAAGTTTCAAGTTTTATTTTTGCAACATTCATTGGAAGAATTGAGCACACATTCATAGTCAATTATAAGGCTAGGACGTCTATTTAGCGAGCAAATAAGATAAATACTTCCAGCAGTTTCAAAGATGTCTTTGGCATAGATGTTCCTTACATCGAGTCTTGTAGCAGTCAGCTTTTGTCAGGCAGCTGCCTTAACTCAAGTTTCAAGTTTTATTTTTGCAACATTCATTGGAAGAATTGAGCACACATTCATAGTCAACTAGAAGGCTAGGACGTCTATTTAACGAGCAAATAAGATAAATACTTCCAGCAGTTTCAAAGATGTCTTTGGCATAGATGTTCCTTACATCGAGTCTTGTAGCAGTCAGCTTTTGTCAGGCAGCTGCCTTAACTCAAGTTTCAAGTTTTATTTTTGCAACATTCATTGGAAGAATTGAGCACACATTCATAGTCAATTATAAGGCTAGGACGTCTATTTAGCGAGCAAATAAGATAAATACTTCCAGCAGTTTCAAAGATGTCTTTGGCATAGATGTTCCTTACATCGAGTCTTGTAGCAGTCAGCTTTTGTCAGGCAGCTGCCTTAACTCAAGTTTCAAGTTTTATTTTTGCAACATTCATTGGAAGAATTGAGCACACATTCATAGTCAATTATAAGGCTAGGACGTCTATTTAGCGAGCAAATAAGATAAATACTTCCAGCAGTTTCAAAGATGTCTTTGGCATAGATGTTCCTTACATCGAGTCTTGTAGCAGTCAGCTTTTGTCAGGCAGCTGCCTTAACTCAAGTTTCAAGTTTTATTTTTGCAACTTTCATTGGAAGAATTGAGCACACATTCATAGTCAATTATAAGGCTAGGACGTCTATTTAGCGAGCAAATAAGATAAATACTTCCAGCAGTTTCAAAGATGTCTTTGGCATAGATGTTCCTTACATCGAGTCTTGTAGCAGTCAGCTTTTGTCAGGCAGCTGCCTTAACTCAAGTTTCAAGTTTTATTTTTGCAACATTCATTGGAAGAATTGAGCACACATTCATAGTCAATTATAAGGCTAGGTCGTCTATTTAGCGAGCAAATAAGATAAATACTTCCAGCAGTTTCAAAGATGTCTTTGGCATAGATGTTCCTTACATCGAGTCTTGTAGCAGTCAGCTTTTGTCAGGCAGCTGCCTTAACTCAAGTTTCAAGTTTTATTTTTGCAACATTCATTGGAAGAATTGAGCACACATTCATAGTCGATTATAAGGCTAGGACGTCTATTTAGCGAGCATTATAATCATAGCATTCAGCTTTTGTCATGTAGCAGTACCTATTTTCAAAGAGCAGTACCTAAAAGTGAAGTTGTCATAGAACATAATTGAAAAACAAAAACACACAAACACAAAGTACAGATTGCTGATAAAGTCTGATATCATATTCCAGCTCTATTCTTTTTTGCAGCTCTCTGGAACTAAGCCCATTTAAGATTAGCAAATCGCTTATGCAACTGAAAAATATCTTAAAATGACCGATTTAGAAAATTTGTTTTTTTTTTTTTTTTTTTAGTTATTTTCTATTTGTTTTCTATCTGCATTTCATCTTTAAAACATTCTCCCTGGTTGAATCGTACGAGTATCCGAATATGCAAAACACTCGTAAATTGCAATAGCTCGCTGCTGCCCCGTGGGGCCATGTAAACAAAAATGATTTTTAGCTTTTTGCAGTGGCTTTTAATTACTTTAGCTGCGCAGAGGTTTCACAAATATTTTAGCAACGCTTCAAAAATATTGTCAACCACAAAATTTTATTATTAATAGTACAAGAACTGGAACAAGGGTCAACAAAAAATTCCAAAAAAAAAAAAAAAAGGAGAAGAAAAAACGTATGCGGATTGCATAAATTGAGCTTTGAACGGAAGGTATATGCAAATAGTAGAGGCTTTTTCAAATATGATGACGAGAGCAGAGGGCCGAGGGCAATAGACGAGAGCCGGCCTGGAAGGCGGATGTGTGCATCACGACTTCACATATTGCCCAGGGCGCCACTAAAATATTATTTTATAAAATTTGCTTAAGGATGCAGCGGTAGCTACAGCAACAGCAGCAGCAGGAGCAGGAGCAGGAGCATCAGTAACGGCAACAGCCAAAAGTTTGCTTATCCTTGAAAGTTTATTTTACGCCGGAAATAAACCAAATTGCGCTCTGCGAGTGCTGAGCTCTACGAGTGGCGCACGGGGATCTCATATGTTGCATGCGAGTGCGAACAGTGAGTGCTTGTGAGTGTTTATGAATGCGAGGGCAGACAGCGAGCACAGGGCACAGCTCTTTTCAACTGTAACTTAAGAGATTTTCCCCACGAATTTATGGCGCATGCAGATTTTCTTAAATTGTGCCATCGGCCGGACGCTGCTGCTCGGATGACGTTAGCCTTGACTGGGCGGGCGGCCACTTCAAGAGTTGGCTGTCGTCTGTTGGCTTGGCTTGGCCAGCTAAAATAAATACAAAATGTTGTAATTTAGCTACATATTTGCACACCAATTATTTTCCTAGCAGCAGCAACAGCAACAACAACAACAAGTGGAATGCCCAAAAACAATAGTAAAATTGTTGGCCAGAGAGACAGCCATGGGAGCCATGACGATGATGGCCATTACGAAAACATTTAATTGTTGTTTTTGCCAAATGAATGGCAAACGGCCCGCAGCGGCAAAAGCATACGACACAAATTGCGGTGTGCTCATTACGACAATAGGACTGCCGTGCCGTGCTGCGCCGTGCTGTGCCCGGCCCAAGTCAATTCCGTGCGGCCCATTAGAAGCCAGTGCACTGGCAGAGTCAGGCAGGGTGTTTGTGCATTCGCCTTCTTTCATGCTCGACTGCACATCTTTGTTGCAACGCAGCCTCGGCCCGCTTGACAAAGCAGCTCAGTCAGTCAGTAGCTGGCCGAGCGGACAACCTGCGGCTGTGGCAGCAAAGTGGGCCACTCCATTGCGTGCGCTGGCTCTGTATTTTTTTACACTAATTAAAATAAACCAAGTGGCCCGAGCGGGGCTCAACAAGCTGCTCCTGCGTAGGCATCAGGAAAGTCACAACTAAGCTCTCACTGTCTCTCTGTGTGTGTGTCTCTGTGTCTGTGTGTGTGTGTGTGCAAATAGCACAAGGTTGCGTGCATTTGGCCGACGGCAACCAAATTGAAATTGAGCAGCGGTCGCTGCGGTTAGGCGGACGGACAACTGAAGCGTAGATAGCCTGCGCACTTTAGTTTACCGGCAGCGGTTTGCGTTTTGGTTTCATTTACTCAGCGCTGGCAAAGGCTAACGGGTAACGGGTAACGGGCAACGGGTAACGGTTAACAATGACACGATTCGCAGCCGTGCTGCACTCCAAATATTACGTATACGCCCCGAGCTCAACGGGCGAGTTGGGCCAACTATCTTGCCGCTGCAACTAAACTACACTGGCCAACACAACAGTCCACTCTCATTTCAATTTGGCGTTGCAGGCATCCAAAAACATTTTGCATAATCGTTTTAATAACAAGTTTGTAATTGCTTATTCATGTACTGCACAGTGAGCAAGGCGAGCGAGCGGCAGAGATCGAAAACTCTACAAATGGGGTGGGAGGGGGAGGGTAATGGCGAGGGGGTTGCTTCGGTCTGGGAGTCCTTAAAGTATGTCGAAACAACAGCTCGACCCAGCACTCGGTAAACCCCACAGTTATGGAACAAACTTTTGCTGTTTAAATGTTTCTTTATTAGTTACTGTAATTGTTTTCGAGTTGTTGTTGTTGTTGTTGCTCTTTTGTTGTTTTTGCAGTTTTTTGGGTAGGAGGGGCGCTTGCCTGAAAGTAGGAAATGTCCTGCCAGTGGACAAGGCGCCGTTCGCCGCAGGAATATAATTTTTTTTTTTTCTCTCATTTTTTTTTCTTTGTCTTCATCAAAAGAAATCGAGACTTCAGGCTTGAGTCGTGAAAGTTTTCACGAACTACCAACAGCGACAACTACCAACAAAAGTTGGTAAAGAAACGGCTACGAAAATTCGTTGTTGTTTTTTGCTTGTAAATACAGCGGAAATGCTTCAATTTTACATAGCCCGCTGCGGAAACTACATACAAATGCAGATACATACATATATACATATCTAAATACATATATACATATATATAATAAGTTTGTTTGGCTGTTCATGTATTTGCTGCAGTAACCACCAAAAATTGCAACTGCAATTTGCGCCTTTGTTTTGCCGCCTGGCCAGAAGTTTGCCTTGAACAACTTTTACCCCCAAAAACCAAACAAAGCCAGCCCGGCGAGCAATGGCAACGAGAGTGGCAAAAACCAACTCGGATTTACGTGTAAAAATGTATTCATTTATATAAGTAGAAGTGCCTGCTGCTTCTCTCTGTGTGTGTGTGTGTGTGTGTGAAAGAAAATGTTGAATCTAAAACTAAATTAAAGGAATGCCTTTGGCGACAAAATATTTGGTTGGGAAACACAGTGGCAAAACAGCTCGACTGAATTCTGCTGAGAGTTGTTTGAATTCAGCAACGGATTAGTAACTCAAATGTTTTGTTTGTTGTGCAAAATTGTTGTATGTTTGTGTAGAATATTTGCAATCAGCATTAGCATGTTTATCGAAGCAAGAAATGCAATTTGTGACCACACACACACACATACACACACAGAGGTAGCTGGCCAAGTTTGTTTTGGCAGAAGTTCACAGCTCCAGTGGAAACTTTATTAATTTAAAGCAAATGCTAAGCAACTTTGCACTTTAGAGACTTTTGCGAATGCCTGGAAGTTGGCAACGAGCTGTATTTATGTGTAAATCAAAGATAGCCGATGCCAAGTTAATTGCCTACGGCAGCACGGCACGGCACGGCACGGCACGGTCTGCTATCGATGTATCACGTGACGCACTTTGACCATGTCGCCGACATGTGTAGGTAAGCGCCGAAGGTGTCGTAGTGCCAACAGCAACAGCAATGTCAACAGCAACAGCCGCAGCAAAGGCAGCAACAACAACAACAACAACAGCAACTTATTAGATTAATGACGCTGATAATGGATTTGTGAGCAGCGCAGCCGTCAGTGGACTTTGTCATTGGCGCCACAGCGTCTACAGCCAACAACTAAACATCACTACGTAATTAGTGACATAGGAAAAGAGACGATGGACGATGTCCAGGCGTGGCCTGCAACGTTGCCTGTCAACAGCAGCCGGCGGCAATAATTGCAGCCACAGCTTCGTATTAAGTTTAAACGTGAAATGTGCATTTAATGAAGCACTTAAAGTATCCACACACTCAACTGCCATAAATAAGACTAACAAGTCAATGTCGTCAACGCTGTCCGCTAGCTCCATGCTCGCATTCCATAAGTATGCGCACATACACTCACTTATTGTTTCAATAATAACTTTGCACGCACGCCGCTTGCATTTCAATTGAGAGGCGCGACGGCTGGAGAAACTTGAACAGTTTCACGGCTGTATGTGTGTGTGTGTGCTTGAGGCTGCTGAAAAGTCCAATTTGAATGAGCGCCAAAGACTGTGGCACATTAACATTTCAATGCCCTATACAAGAAGTGTCATAATAAAAATAGAAAATGTATAATTACATACAAGTTAATAAATATATATTTTTATTTTAGGTATCCAAAATATTTAAAATTATAAATAATAACATAGATAATAGAAATATGCATGCCTTGTTTTGCCTGTGCATATAGAATATTATAAAATATTATATAAATAAATATATTAAGTTGGCTGAAAATACAGATACTGAGTGTTTATTGGCCAAAATATTTGGTATGGTCAATGCCGTCTCTTAACTTTTACAGAAGCATAACACATAACATTAGCCCCATTATTTTGACAGAACATATATTATTCACTGTTTCTAGTTTGGAGAGAAGACTTTTAAGCATAATCAATTTGTTGATCGTAAAAAGTCGATCTGCTATGAGCTCTGAGCACAACTGTGGGAACGCTCCGACCTCTATTGGCTAGGGTGAGCTTCAGTTTACATATATACGATTTACATTTGTCAATCAGTTCATTTAGATTAGTGCATTCACAACTCTTCACTCAAACAGTAACTTAATACGCTAAAATATATATTTATGAATGAAATAATAGAAATTATATCATTTTTTATTTTTATATTAACTTGGAATTAAGTCTTAAAACTACATGAATAGTAAAATAGAAATAGAAGAATATTAAATAATTTATTGTAATTATATTTAAATTATGATGATATATGTATTATATAATAAACCCATATCAGGTAATTTTTTAGTTTATTTCGTAGATTTTATTTATTTATTCTTTGTTTTTATTTTATTTATTTATTTATTATTATTATTTTTTTTTTTAATCTATAAACAGTTAATTTCTTCCTTCTAATATTATTAAATTATATAACCTAAAATAAATATGCACACTAGAATATATTGAACATTCAACAATGTTAAATACATATAATCTTGCATTTATCCAAAGAAGTTTTTCTTGAAGCAGCAGGCATCCTCTTCCCCGTCTTCAGCAAGAGTATCAAGGCATCATTTGCATGTCAGCTTTTGCTCTAATTCTTGCGGACGAGCATGGAATACGCGAATAGCGTATCAAGCCAAGACACCGTTTGAATCGTGTCTCACAACATTTAGACAGCATTTATGCGCAGAGCAGAGTTAATTTTGGCTGTTAACCAATTGAGAGCAGAGCCCATGGCCCACGGCCCACGGCCCACGCCTTGGCCCCGTCAGCCGTCAAGTGCAACGCATTAGTAACTTCATTTGATTCACACCTTCGTCAAGGTAATAACTGTGACCGTGTTTGTGGCACGGCGGCAGATTGAAACGTTTGCCGCTTGCATCAACGCTGCAGCTCCGCAGTGCAGGGCCATCACTCTGGGCCGACGTCACTCTGTCTGCTCTGACAGTTAGAAACAGACGCTTAGTCAGGCAGGAACACGTGCCAGAGCCTGCCAAATGCTACTCTAAGCCCCGTTCGTGTATGTGTGTGTGTGTGTGTGTGTGTGTGTGGGTCTTGGCCCGGTCGGCGTATCATTCTGATAGCCCAATTGAAATGCAGCGCACGTAGCTGATGTTTTCTTTTTTTTCTGCCTCTCCTCCCCGCTCTTCTCTTTTTGTTCTCTTGCTCTTCGCTCGCTCTGTATTTGTTTAAATCGGCGCTAGTTTTTTGTTGCTCCTGCTGTCATATTTTAATGCCAACTGCTGTGAATCGCTGCCGGCCAGTGGCGCATTTTAAATGTCATGTTGTCAATCGCCTCGCCTGTCCGCCTCCTGTCAGCTTATGTGCGGTCGCTAGCCAAGCATAAATTACCCACATCTGACGCCGCACCGAGCCCCCCACTCGCCGGCCATCCACATTAAGTGTGTGCAACAGCGACACAGTAGCGACATCGAGTTATTTGTAGCAGGATGTCCATAAGTTGCATTCAACCTTGAAATCGAAACTGAATACTGAAAACACAGTCAGCGCACTTGTTGCGACAAGTGCGAGCTGCCAGACCAAATCTGATCAAAAACTACTATAAATTTTATTTTTATTGTTAAATGTAATGCATTTTATTTTTAATCAATATACATTTTTAATATTTAATAATTTACAATATGAGTGGAATGAGCTCTACTTTCTTTTATTTATTTATTTATATTCAATTATAAATACATTTAGTATTTTTTACAATATTTATTGTCTTTTTTCTACTTTTAGGTACTGCTCTTTGAAAATTAGTACTGCTGCGTGACAAAAGCTGAATGCTATGAGAATTAGTGGTAGGTACCGGAATGCTAAAATATTGATTAATATTGCTCACTAAGGCACACTTAAATGCCTTTTTAATTGTAGTTTCATTCTTTCAGTGAAACGACACTAAACAAATGCTAGATTTCAGTTAAGACAACTGCATGACAAAAGCTGAATGCTATGACACTTGAATAAGGTGCATGCCAATGCCAAAGACTTAAACTTTTGGAAATATTCATCATAATTACTCGCTAAATAATGACGAGGCCTTATAAATGTCCCTAAAACTGTGGGCCAACTCTTCTAGTGAATGTGGCAAAAACTAGAGTGAATACAGCTACATGACAAAAGCTGAATGCTACGGGACTCGATGGAAGGTGCATTAATTAAACTTGTTGATATATTGGAAATATTGATCATAATTTGCTCGTTCAGGAAATAAGCATAACCCCATCAGTGACTCTTAAACTGTGCACAACTCCTCTAGTGAATGTGACAAAATCAAAACTTGATACTTGAGTTAAGGCAGCTGCATGACAAAAGCTGAATGCTATGACACTTAATTAAGGTGCACTTGATAAGGTGAAGACTTAAACCTTTGGAAATATTCATCATGATTGCTCGCTAAATAAATGACGAGGCCTTATGAATGTCCCTGAAACTGTGGGCCAACTTTTCTAGTGAAAGTAGAAAAAACTAGAGTGAATGCAGCTGCATGACAAAAGCTGAATGCTACGAGACTCGATGGAAGGCGCATTAATAAAACTTGTGGATACATTGGAAATATTGACAATAATTTGCTCGTTCAGAAAATATGTATAGCCCCATGAGTGTCTCTGAAACTGTGGGCCAACTCTTTTAGTGAATGTGGCAAAAACTAGAGTGAATGCAGCTGAAACTTAAGTTAGGGTTGCTGCATGACAAAAGCTGAATGCTACAAGACTCTATGTTAGGTACAACAATGCCATAGACTGACTAATGTGAAGCTTGTGGAAAAATGGATCCTCATGGCTCACGAAATAGAAAACATAATCATATGACTCACAAAAATATAAATACTCTTAATTTAGGTCTTCTTGGGAATGTATGACATGAATGTAAAAATCTGAGACTGCATGACAGAAGCTGAATGCTATGGCACTCGACGGATGGTATATTTATTGATTTCCCATTTTCAATGGGTCCAATTGCAATTTCGGAACATCTTCGACTACGGGAGAGCAATATTGAATGAAATAACATCGATCGAGTACAGAAACATTGAAATTAAAACTATGCTTAAATCAATGATGTCTCTCTAAATTTACCTCAATCTCAATCATCTAAGTAAAAAATGATGCCACACAGATTTGTTTTATTTCCCTTAAAGCACACCAAATTTATTTCAGAAAGCAACTCGAAAGTGCTTTGAATCACTGTAACTAATAATTTTCTTTATGTTAATGACTAAACAATATAGCCCAAGGCATTATCTAACGCAGAATGTAAATTATGTCAGCAACTAGTTTAATGCAAGCCCAAAAGCACAGAAGTAAATTTATTCATATAGTAATTTATTTGTTTATCAATTAATTTTTTCTTTTCATGGGCTTAAATGATTTAGTATCACAATATAATTTGTTTTGCAACTGCGTTAGTTAATACAAATTTAAGTTAATCTATGTTAAAGCTTTATTTAAATTTTAAGCACTGAACACGATTCAGCTTTACCTTATTTAGTCTTAAATAGGTCTCAGCTGATTATTTTAAATAAAAATATATTTTTATTATTATTTTTAATTCAATTCAGAATTTCACTCAGTTATATTTATGATGTCGCAAAAGCGGATTAATAAAGCCCTCAAGCTGACTCAGAATCTTTATGATATCTCGGCCTTGGCTAATGGCCCAATTTGAATGCAAGATTGTTGAAATTCGAAATTCATTTCCGAGTGTTTGATGAATGTGCCTCATATGCAAATTATCCCAAAGAGTTCACTCAACTCTTTGGCCGTGTGTCAATACGTTTATACATTTCTTTGGGTGTCATTTGGGTTAATGTTGATATTGTTTAATTTCACAGTTTAATCATAGAAATTTGACGTGTGAAAAGAAAACGTTTGGTGTTTTGGGAATCTCCCGAAATTTACATTTTTGGCTATCCTCCCATATTTATCTAACCCAAATCTCACGCACCACAAGAACTTTGCGAAAAACTCAAGAAACCTAAAATGATGCCAAATGTAACACACGTTCTGCAAATTATCATAACCGAAACACAAATTGCACATAAAACTTGTCGTATTGCCCGACTCAGTTGCCCATTAAAAGAATGGCAACGAAATCATATAAAAAACATTCATTCAAAATCTCCAAAATAAATTGCACGAATATCAGCACCCAGAAGACAAGGCATTAATGTCACGCCCATAAATGGAGCGAAAGGAAAAAGCCAAAAACAAATATATTTATATATGTATATACATCTGTAAAAAAGCAAAAAGTAAAACAACTGCAGAACTACTTAAATTTAAATGAAATCACGTTTCAGATTTGCCGGCAACATTCTGGACTTTCTCTTTTCAAAAACGTGTAAATAACATTTTTATTGTATGTATTTATAACATTTATTCAAACTTTCAGCCAGAGACGGACAGCCAAACAGCAGGTGCGACACTTGATTCGGTTTCGGTTTCGGTTTCTGTTTCGGTTTGGGATTCGGGTTTCGTAGCGCGTTTTACTGACCCACATCTGGCGTGATACGGCATCAGAATGCAGTGGGCGAGTGCCAAGGCTCCTGGCAACAACTCTCACCCACGTCTGCTGTGGTGCTGCGGTGCGCCAGCAGAGCTTGTCACATCAAGCATTCTACATTCTACATTAACAGAGCAAAAGAAACTGTGCAAATATTTTTATGTGCACATAAAACAATGGACACACGGACAGGTCCATCAGTCCACCAGTCCGTTAGTCCACAGCAAGACAGCTGGACGGACACGGACAGCAGTAGTCCGGTCTCGAAGCGGAACAAAAGAATTGGGCTGCCGGTTGGTAGGCTATGAAATTGTCAGCAAATGTGAAATTTTAAATAAAATGATGAATTTATGTGAGCACTCGACGTGCGTGAAACGTGCGAGAATTTCACAAGCAGTTCGCCGTGGGAAGAGGGCTCGCCGGTGCGGGGCGTGGCATAACGTTCTGTGGCGCTTCGTCAAAAAAAAAAAAAAAAGAAAGAATATATATATATTTATATAGAGAGAGAGAGATGTGGTATGAAAAAAATGAACAATGCTTGCATCTCTTAGATATTTGTGCGCGCTTCTTTCGCCGCTCAAGTGTTAACTGCAAAATTATGCAAATAAAGCCCAGTTATCATAAAAGCGACAACAAAAACGAAAACAAACACTTGACAAACAAATATCGGGGCGGATACGCAGCACAGCGCAGCGCAGCGCAAACAAACAAATTTTCGAGAATGAATGGGAATTGCGGTTCAGTGTTATCTTAGCCCCATTTGCGTGCGGCGAGGCTCAAGTGCATATAGATACAGTTATTGGGGCATGGCTGGGCACTGAAAACTTAAAGACATAAGACGAATAAATGCAAATACTGGCTAAATATATCGCTGCCCTTAGCTGAACTTAAGTCTCAGCTAGTTGCCATGCAAATCGGATTGCCATCGTCCAGCCTCCTTCTCCTGCTGTCGCCGCCGCCTCCTGCTGCTGCTTCCGCTGCTGTTGTCTGTATTCTCTGCTGGTGGCTACGACGGCTGCCAACGGATTACACAACTTTGGGATTGTCAATATGGCTTAAGCTGCTGTCGCATTGTTGCCACTGCCACTGCTCCTGCTCCTTCTGCTCCTTCTGCTCCTCCTGCTGCTGCTGCTAACGAGCTGCTTGCGTAGCCGCAGCGCCAAGAATAACAAAGCTCGGCAACTGTTACGTTGGCGGCAACGGCGGCAGCTCAAGCTGACTGCAAATCGATTGGGATTCCGCAGTGGGTGGCGCTGACAGCAATTAGATTTGGTCGAGATTTAATTATGCGTGCACATTTCAATTAGCAGTGCAACGGCTGCTCCAGCCACCGCTACTTAGGCTGCCTAGCAATTAGAAGATCTTTCATTTCAGCTCAATCGTCAATTAGATGCACGGGCTCATGCACCATAAATCAACTCAAATTGTTGTGATTCTTAATATCAGGCATATGGAAATACTATGCAAGCCCCCCAACTACAACTACGACTTTGACAATCCCTGTCATTTGCATACTAACAGCAACAACAGCAACAACAACAACAACAACAATATCGACACTCCAACAAGCTTTAGCAAAGGCGACGACGTCAACGTGAACGCTTTTAAGATTTATTAGCGCATTTGACTTGATTTAGCTTGTTTATGTTTTTGCAGAGCAAAACTTATGGCTGAGCATTATGGCCACAAAGCGGACAGCGTAGCTGGACACTAGCGTGCAGGTGCACACACACACACACACACTGACAGACACACTCACGTGCTTAGGTGTTGCTCAGGATATACACGCAACAGCAGCGCCTCATCTATAGCTTTGGCCAGCTGATGTGCATCATAAATTATTTTGATGTGCGTTTTAGTTGATGCTGTTGTTGAAAAATCTGATTGGACGCAGCAGATGATAGTCGCCGTCTGTGGGGCTGCAGGTGTTAAATGTCTTGGCCAAAGTGCTCCACATAAATCTGTGTGCGTGTGTGTGTGGGATAGATGCGACTTTAAACTGACAATAGCTCATTTAAATGGTCGACATTTGTTTTTGGGCGCTGCTCCTTTAATTTGATTTGAATTAATGCGCACTCAGTCAAAGGTTATACGCCTCAGCAATAACAATGGCCATTTCAGTGCCCCATTATCCACTCTCTCTCTCTCTCTCTATCTTGGCAAATCTCACGTCTGTCGCAGACACAACAAACTAATTCCTGCCGCCCTGGACAATCCATTAGGGTCACTTTATGTTTTAGTTGCTTCATGTTCTTCTGGCCGTTGTTGCTGCTAATGTTTGTGTCTTGTAAATGGCACCATTTCAGGCACACAAAAAAAAAAACTCGAACGAATGCAGCGTCATTCATCACAACAAGAACAACAACAACGATATCAACAAAACAACTTCCCGGCGCTGAAGTGAGCAACTGTAACTGGGACTCCCGGAGGACACTCAGCTTTGCACTTAAACGTCGAGCAACGAACCCAAACAAAAAGCCACAAATGCACATCACACACACACATACACACGTATACATATCCAACGGTATTCACTCGCTGGCAGCCCTTTTGTTGTTTGTCTCTCGTTTTTTTTTTTTTTTTTTTTTGGGCACCCTTACAAATATTTTTGTTATGCATTCCAAGCGAAAACTGTTAAAAAATTAAAATGCTGCTTAACAACTTTACCACTTGATAAACGAGTGCGAATACATATAGCACAAGGTGTGCACATTTGTAAACAAAATGCACACACACACACACACACACACGTATGTACAGACATGCCCGCATAAGCATCCCATATAATACATTTCAATTGTTTATGGGCCTTTGTCAGCGTTTGCTCTCCGAGAGATTTCATTTTATTTAAGGCCAAAATGTCATCGTATTTAAGTCGAAAATAACAACGCAAACAATTAGCGTAGCAAATATGCAAATTAATTGTAATAATAAGTATTGTGAATATATTAAGGCTAACATTTTGCTTAAACACGGCACGCAGGCAGGCAGGCAGGGAAACATTTTATTGAATGACTCGACTGTTTTGACAGCATGTGAAAGTATTTCACCGAGTCAATATCCAATTAGGCAGCCACAGGGGCTCCCCATATATACATATACATATACATATGTATATAACTTTATGCAGTTCAAGTGAGTGAATTCAGTCGAAAGCATCAGCAATTGAATGCTCGCTTATGCATTAAACTTGGTTAAGTATTTAATACATTGCTGACAGAGATGGCCAACACGAAGAGCGCGAGGGCTTATAGCAGTTACAGAGATATTTACGTGTTTATGTGAGAGCTGTTATAGACCTTATGGGTATTATGGATATATAATATATAATAATTTACTACTGAATTATGATTAACAATTATAAAAATGTTTTCTTTTTCTTTACGACTATAAATATTTTTATTAATTTCAAGGAAAGCAGCTATAATACTTTCTGTTAAATTAAAAATATATGAAAGCAAGCAGATCACTGCTATAAAAGAATAAACATCGGCTGTGAGAAGTAGTTAATGGGAGTATTGATGTATGTATGTGTGTATATTGTACAAAGCTTTTCATTTTTGACCCATTTGGATCGATCTGGCAGTCCTAAATCTTTCGACAGAGATGAGAACAATATGCCCATTTCAGAGATGAGATATATCATATTCAAAAAGTAATGTAAACAAATTTACTTGAATTAATTATTATCATTAACATAATGTTTTAAAGATTTGCTTATTGTTTTGTACAAGACAGATTGCAAATAAAAATAAAGATTTAAAAAAATCAATAAATAAATTAACATCATTCATTTATTTATTTATTTTTATTTTTTTAAGGCTATCAGATAAGTCCATCGGCCTGACAAAAGCTGAATGCTATATCACTCAATAATGAATATTATATAATTTCGTTTGTAGACGTACAATCTTAATGAAACTTTCAGAATGTAATAATAATGTGTAAATGTATGTACACTCCAAAGCACAAGTCTCTAGTAATTGATACTCGTTTTTTTTTTCAAATTGGTGGCGAAAGGGGCGTGGGATCCGAAGTCTGTAAATTACAAAATGTGTATATTCGTAAATTGCATATACACAGTAAATCTGAAGTCTCTATGTTTAATAGTGATCAACTTAGGCTGAAAAAACTATATCAATTTATCGATTATCCTCGATAAAAAAGATATCGAATGAGTTATCGAAACAATATGATAAACTCGTACTGCGTATGGTGTACAAGAGTCTACATGCAAAATTTCAGCTCTCTAGTTCTTAAAAACTTCTGAGATCAACGCACGGACGGACAGACGGACAGGGCTATATCGACTCAGCTCCTCGCCCTGATCAAGAATATATATATTTTGTGGGGTCTGCCACGCCTCCTTCTGCCCGTTACATACTTTACACAAAACCACCCTGATTTCCCATTTTCAATGAGTTCAGGGTATAAAAAATCAATAAATAAAATAAAGAAAATAAAACTCTAAGATTGCTTTTGTTATCTTTAACATATTAATTATAAATAAAATAGTTACATAATACTAAAAAAAAGTGACATAATATTAAACTTAATGTTAAGATTTATATTATATTTATATTCATATCAACTGTTTTAATTTCTTCATTCAACTTGCTGCTCTCATAATTTAGTTCAACCCGACAGTGAAATTAAAATGGCATCAATTCAATGTACGCCTAGCATAAGAAATATGATATTAACCAACATTTGATTTTGTCATCAGCGATATTATCACATTATCCTTGTGTCCACATCATTTAAATACATATATGTATACATATTATGTATGAAGAGAAGGCAAGCTTACACGGTCATAACTAATGATAATGGCTCACTTAATATGCCGGCCTCTTTAAAAATATTTCATTTGCACAGCCACGCGCTTTTTTTATGTATGTATATGCATAATTTAACATTTAAGGGACGAATGGAAAATAATAATAAAAAAAAGGTAAGTATTTCAAGCATTTCAGAGCAAGCAATACGGGCCATTTGTGAGTGAGTGCAGAGCAGCGAGCCTAGGGCAGCGAAAGCAAACAGTTAAGGATAATGAATAATGACAACAATAATAATAAAAAAATAAAAATAAAAATATGTATAAAGAGAGAGGAAAACTGTTGTAGTTGGGAAATATAAATGACAACATTATTAACGGGTGGGCGGTCGGTCGTCTCTGCTGTTCATAGCTGTCGCATGTCCATTGAAAATGATGTCATTAAATTAAAATAAAACTGACAAAGGCTTGCCTGCATGTGCACACCGACGTTATCATACTCTGAAGGCCGTCAGCAGTTGGCCAATGGATTAATCAATCATTTCTATGACAACATCAGCATGGCTACAATTCATGAACTATTGTCGAGTGCAGAAAACTATTTGAAATACCCTAGAGAAGGGATTAAACTAGTTGCTGTTATCTAGTCATCCAGCTCTTATTTATACATGCGTGGCATGCCCCAATCTGTTGCGAGTTTAATTAACATATTTCCAGCATGGCGAATATAAGAAACCAAATTAACGGTTATGCTGACAGTTCAAAGAGCATGGCCAATGAGCTGAGCTGAGAGCACGGCTAATGGGCAAAAAATAATAAAAAATGCGACAGGTGAGCAGAGCCCAAATATGACGGAATATGTGGGCGAGGGGGATATATAAAAACAAAAACAGCCACAACAGATGGTATGATTTTTAATGAAATGTATGTGAGTGGTAAGGACAATGAATAACATTAAATTGAAGTGCCACAGCAGCAGGAAGACAACGTTGCGTATGCGTGACGTTCACATTGCCAGCGACATGCAAATAATTATCAACAATATATTTGAAATAAACTGGCTCACATTAACGCGCACGTGATGTGCGATTGTATGAGTGAGTGGATTATGATTCTCTCTCTCCTACTCCCTCTCTCTGTGTGTGTGTGTGCGTGTGTGACTGTACGTGTGTGTGTGTGTGTGTGTGTGTGCGCATAACCACAATCCAAAACCGCACGCATTTGCTCTAATTAATAAGCCAGCCCCTAAACTTCAGATGGCTTCCGTGTCCACTCGAAATGTGTCATAATTTCTATTTATGGTCTAGAGCTGTGGGCACGTCACATTTAATATGATTTAATTTAATATATTACAACAGCTCCTCGGCGAACATTTGAAAAAGTATTGCTCCAGCAGGCCTCAGCACGCAATCCACGCGGACATTTTAAAGTGAAAAGCTAATTAAGTAATAATTTGCCCCATGCAAAAATTTTTCACTTCACGCGATTCTCGTCCGCATTGAGAAAGGGTTGGCATAGCCGTGTGTGTGTGTGCCTAGGTCATTCCATACACACAAGCTAATGTGTTTACACATATTACGTTTGGAAAGTCACAGCTCATATGGAGTTATGGTAATGTGATTTGGCCAATTACTGCGCTGCTGGAATTGTTTGTGTATTTCACGGAAATGAAACCTTTTGCATTAATGAGTAAAGTTTTTAAACTAATTTGCAAATTTGTTTTTGTTTTCAAATCAAATTATGCTTTATTTATAATTTACATTTGTTTATTATTTCAGTATTGAGTTTAAATTAAAGAGAGTGTGATGGATATAGAATATTCTCCAGCTACATCTCTTTGGAAGTAGCACTTGTAGTTAAATGTTTTTGATTTGTTGTTTCATATGTTTCAATTAAAATTGTTTACGAGTTCTGCGACAGCTGACTCGCTTTAAATTCTCAACTCTAAAATATATATTGACTTTTATCAGCCCATCTATGTCATATTAAGTCATAAAATACAGCACATAAACATAAGGCTTAAGAAATATATATATTTGTATATGTCTAAAATGCACAGAAAAAGGTGTAGATAAACCCATAAAATATGCATTTGTCTTACACAAAAAGGGGAACGTTTCAGGCCGGGAGTTACCTGCTGCTTAATACCCGTTCGCCTTCAAGTGAATCTTTTTTATCCAAGTGCATCAACTTCAATGACAAATTTGGAATACCTATAAGCAATGAAAGGTTTAATACTTACGTAAATATGATCAAATATATATGTAATATAATAATAATAATAATATATATATGTAGCCATGAAAAGCTGCTTCAATAATATCATTTATTTTGTTGTTTATTTATATTATGACAAATTAGAGTAAGAGTATAAGTATATGTATAATAGTATAAGACATAAGACAAGATATACATACATATATTAATATATTTTTAACTATTCTCCTGCACCAAAAGTAAGAAACCAATATACTCTTTTAACTCAAAAAAAAAAAGTATATATCAGTCTTTGCTTTTTTCTTTTTTACAAATTGGTCTATCAGTTTAGGCAACTTGTATTTGACCTTTCGATTCAGGCATTTGCATTAAAATTAACTGTAAACAGTCGACTACAATTTGGCTACCGTTTGAATAAAAGTTTGAAAATAAGGTATGAAATCTTCTCTATTAAAAGAGCTTATATGATCTTCGACTGGCCGCAGACAGTCATTATTCTTGGGCTTTTATAAGAAATAAAGTGTCTGGCTGGCGCATTAAAAATCCCATCTGAAGCCCTCGCAGCCGGCCAACCCACTGACCAAGCAGCCAACATAAACAACAATAATCATAACCCTCCCGACTCTGATTCGTATGCTGATAACTACATAAGATATAAATTTAATGTGCATCATTTACAATTTTACGACAAAGAATTTGCTCACGCACCTATGTCGTTTCACATTTTGGTGGCAATTTCATTCATCTGATAGATAGAGATATTCTTATGTGTGTCTGTGTGTGTGTGCCATAAAAAGACAGCCTTAAGCTGATGGCAATGTCACTGGCATCGGGCAGTAAAATACAATATAATGAAATCAAAAAAGGCAGCAAATGAAAACGTAATGATTTCATCTAATTATATAGCAACGGCTGCAACTTGGCTAATTCAGTTAGCCCGCAGTGCGGAAATGCCACAAACACTTTGCCCGAGCACTCGTCGACACTTCTCAACAGTCCTCCAGTCTGTCCAGACTGTCCAGACTCAACAGTCCGCAGCTAAGTATGACAGTCTATGACTACTGCAGCAGCTTCCTTTGCCCAGTGCAGCCCAGTGGGACGAGTTCTCTAAATTTAGCTACAACTGTTGCTCCGACTGCGCCTTTTATGGTCTTTGATCTCTTACGTTGACTTGCCTGGCCTGCTGACGCTCACTGTTCCACACTCTGTCTCTCTGTCTCACCGTTTGGCATCCGACTGCCCATCAACAGCCTGCTGAACGCTAATTGTCCTTTGGCATTCCTTCTCGTCATCATCGTCGCCGTTGCAGCACAGCTAATGCGCTTGCTAGATCTGTAACTTGGCCTCTTACACACACACACACACACACACACCCAACAATTATAATTGGTATTTTAGCGTCCTTTGTGTCTATATTTAGATACGAACGCCTTGATTATGTTGCTCAAATTATGGCAATTTACTTTAAGTAGACACTGCTTGTGATTCCTTCTGCCAATAAATGCTGGCTGACGCGCTCGTGATTCACAGCCAACTTATAGCAAGATACATTTCAATTTTCTATGCCAACAATAACTCATCGAAAAGTAAAAGTAAACAACATCTGCAAAGGGGGAGGAGGGGAAGAAAAATCTGCGAAACGCTTTAAATGCAAATTTTATTGTGCATAAATTCATGAGTAAAAGCAAGCAAAGTAACGAAATCACCTGCGCTCTTAATTAGCATAAATGTCTAATCATTTTTTATGCTTATTAATTATACCACAAGCGGGGAAGCCACGCTGAGCGCACAACAATTTTTCAATTGATGTTAGGCCAACTTAAATATATTCCAGCTGTGTAGCAACCCACACACACACACACTTGCTCAGCTTTCCTCAGCACATCTTGCGAAAGTTCGCGCGAGCTTTTATCAGCTTCGAGCCATCTCGCATCTGTATATGGAGCGGCATAGTTTAGCCAAGCAGCTACTGGCCGTCTTCTGGGAAGCTGTCACCGAAGCTACGTTTGATAAGCATCACAGAGCCACGATTTGGCTCATGTTCTTACATGTTCTGACTCTCTAACTCTGATTTATAAGACCTCAAATTAGCACAACATCAAAAACCAAACTCAGGCATCAAAAATTCTCTCAAGAAAGGTCGAATTTTATATAAACTGCCAACTAGTCTAGCTAAATAAGTAAATGAGTTTTAATTAAACACAAGTCGATGTAAATATATATTTATTATTTGATTTTATTTTATATTATGCAATGCTTTTATTTTGAATTTAAATTAATTATTTTGAATTAATGAAAATGGAATTATTACTTCATCATAAAACTGTGATTAAATGAAAGAAAATAATAATATTTTATGCAAGTGCACGTTTGTTGACTTAATTTCGGTTATTTTTATAAAGAAATATATGACTTGCTGATGTGTGTAATATTTTATTTATTTTTTTTTAATTCTACAAAGAAATTTTTTTCATTAACTATTTTATTTTAATTCTTCAGCAAAGCAAATGACAGCATTCTATATATAATAATATTAATTCTGCTGAGTTGACCCAATAAATCTCATAGCTCTTGCCTTATACAGTTGTTCTGCAAATTAAAAAAATCAAATTAAATAAAAAACTTTAATCGAGAACTATTTGAAAGTCTTTCTGTGTATTTTCTTTATAAATACAAAATAGATAAAATCTCTATAGCTAGCTAAGGAAAATAATACATCAAACGCCTTACAGAGATCACGTGAAATATACTTTTCTTAGGCAATAAATTTTGGAAATTTCTGCTTGGAGCGCCGTCAATCTACAATTTAAAATCGACTTGACCATTTTGGGCCAATGGTCGAAAACAAAGCCGTCAAATCGGTTTAGTTAAGTTTTTAATTGCAACGCCAGCTGGCTTTCGTGGGGCCTAACCGGTTTTATTTTTACAGTTGATGCTGCTCAAGTTCAAGAGCCCAGACGTCGTCATGCGAGTACCTAGTGCCGTCTTACACATGGTAAATAATCCAATGAGAAAAAACAATAAATAATAAGCAAAAACAATAACTGCTGCCGGTATTTCAATTGTTTGGCGTAGTAACCCATTCGCCAAGCCGCCAAATTCTCGGTCAGTGGCACACAAATTTTTTTGCAGGGTGTGCGTAAATGAAAAAACAACAACCACAACAAAATCAACAAATAATAACAATAACAAGACAGCAATAACAGCAAGGCGAAAGAGTAATGCGACACGTCTTCGACAAGTTTATAAAAAATTCAGCATTCGTCGCGGCCGGGGCAAGTTTTTGCACTGGATTTAGTTTTAATGGTCTGTCTTGAACATCCATATAAATACATATATATTATGTCCATATGTGTGCGAATGAATGTTTGTTTTTTTTGTTGTTGTTTCTCGCTTTTGTTTATGTTTTCGCTTCTGTTGGCTCGCAGTGGTTTGGTAATTTCTCAATAATAATTAATTTGGGGAGAACTTTCTATTAGCTGCCGTCATCGTCATCGTCCTCATCAGCATGCGCTTTAAGAGGCCCACGGTGAAAGTTCTGACAGCCAGCTGAAACCGAATCGAACAGTGTGACCAAACGCCATGCTCAACAATTCCCATGATGTGTGTGCCTGTGTGTGTGTGTGTGTCAAGGCCCTGGAGCTGCGACCGTTAAGTTAAGTGTTTGGCTGAATTTCTTTTGATATGCTTGCTTATCTGGACAGGCGGAACTCAAGTGATCCCAGGGCCAAGTCAAACACCAAAATTTACTTAACTGTATCTAGAATAAATTTTGCAATTTAATTTGCTGTGATAAGCACTCACACACACACACACACACACAGAGAGAGAGTGTATCTGTCAACATGTTTTCCTGATTACACAATTCTCAGCATTCGGCAGCAATCCCAAGAAACTCTGGTGTCATGATTCATCCAGAAGTTCTGCTTTCTTAGAAAGTTTACACACATTTGTAATATTTACTTCACTTAATTGTTATCGCTTAAAACTGAAATGTTTATTGGCTCGCTATATGGGGTTACCATGTTGCGGTTGCTTTTCCCCAATGTTTTTGATTTTTTTGCATTTAATTTAGGTTAATTTATTCATTTAAGGTGCTCCACTTCAACCGGCCGGGCTCATACGACATAAATAAAGCTTACCAGCCGACAGAGCCACAGCGACAGAGCGACATTTCCTTTAAGTCCGTAAGCTAATTCGAGCAATTGGTATAAAAATAAAATGTGTTGACATGCTATCTGATGATCTTTAGACTGAAACTGAGAGATAATCGAGCCTAAGCTGAACCTGAATAAAATTTGATTCATATAGAAATAGGTTTAGATTTATTGCATGAGATATTTCTCTGTAAAGTGATTAAATCTTATTCACATTTAAAATAAATAATACAAATTTGAGTTTATATTTAATATTTTTTATTTAATAAATTCGAGTTCATTAATGAAAGAAATAAATTTTTAGAACTGAATTGGTTTGAGTTTAAATTTAAATAACTTCAACTATTAAAACATAGATCGTTCATATTACATTTATCTAAATTTTGTTAACCTTAATTCTGAATAGCCTGAATATTTATAATTATAAATAAATCATATATTATAAATTATTTCTGCAATCTATCAACTCTTCATCAGCAGAAATTCCATCATAATATTGACTGCTCATAATATTTAATGAGCGAGTATTACGCAGTTGGCTTATTTGGGGTTTTCTCTTGAATATTCAATAATTGTCTACAAATCACTGTCAAATGCATTGAACATGCAAATTTTCAATATATTATAATAAATATTATAATATACCCGAGAGGATAAATAAAAATAAATTCCGCACAAATTGTTTTCGTTGGCCAAATTATTATTTGGCGCACAAAATAGCCGGGCTAAAATAATATTAATAAAAATAATCAAAAAAAACAGGAAGAAGAAGAAAAAGTCTGCAGCCCCATGGGGCGCAGTCTCAAATTTGAAAAAGCAACAATGGCCCCAAATGCAAAATCTGTGCAAAACCACAGGCGGGCCTAATGTGGGAATGTGGGAAAACTGGAAAATGCTTTGGCGCTGACTGAGGCGTGGAAATATTGAAAATGTGCGCATTATGATAATTTAATGCGTGTGATTATTGAAAATCATAATAATATTTTTATGGCACGCTTTTTTTCTCTGTCGGTTTTTCAAATGTTTTTCTTTTAGCTGACGGGGTCGATGTCGATGTGTCGAAGTGTTGTTCTTGTCGCATTATTATTGTTATTACCAAGACACATTTATTTGATCAGTGCCAAAGTGCCAATAATTTGAAACAATTTATTATTTTAGCATTTGTGTAACACACACACACACACACACACCACGCACACACACACACGCATATCTGTACGAGCTGTCTTGGCTACTTACAAATGCAAATCACGTTCGCGCGTAAAGAGCCAAAACAGCAGGAACAACAACAACAACAACAGGAGCAACAGCATTGGCCACAGCCGGCACCTGTGCCACAGGCTTTGACTTGAGATACACAAACACAACGATACGCACAGATACATAGGTCGATGCACGTCCCCTTGCCAGCCTATATAATGACAGTAATATTGAAATTTCGTGTCTCTAGGCGGGGTGTTTATGACATGGTAAACTTTGAAAATGAAATATCTCTGCTCAGCGCAGATAAAAGAGAATTTAAATATTCGGCGAATAAATAACCGGGGAAGCTCTTCGATGAAGTGATGGCTCCAAATGAGAGCAGTTGGAATTAATTTCACACAGATTCCCGACTCTGCTTTTTTTTATCTCTATGTTTATCGTTGTCGAGGATTTCAATTTGAAGGGGGACTAGCGCAAATCGTTGCACGTTCATCGGCGATAGGCCAAATTGAGTTTCCGCAGCTGAGCTCTAGGAACTGAGCTCTGGGCTGGTTCAATGAACCCCGGCCAAATTTAGGCTTCAGCGGCTTTAGCACCAAGCACTTTATGTTCATCTAATTAAGGCACATGAATCACATGTTGCATCGCCCGAGCCGCCGACGAGCTGTACGTTACGCGAACAATAACAATAACAACAACAAAAAACAAAAACAATAATTTTCCGCCATAAATCAGGCCGGCCGAGAGCAAAACAAAAGCCAAAGCGAAATGAGTAACTGCGAATTGACGCAAAGTCAAGCTAAACAAACACAGCTGAGGGCAATCCCAGTCGAAGTCGCAGTCGCAGTCGCAGCCGCAGCTGCTGCTGCTGCTGGTTGACCAATCAAGAAACGCAAAGACAGCGCCAAAAAAAGCCAACACTGTTGACCAACAAGAAGAACTTTTTGCCCGCTTTTGGCCAAAGAAGCAGCCGGCAGAAACCAGAAACGCTAAGAGAGAGAGAGAGAAAGAGAGAGAGAGCGCCGTAAAGACAAGCCGCGGCAGCGACGTCAGCGTCTTGAGAATACCCCTTTAAAAGCAGAGGCTCGCTTACAATTTATGCGACGTCAACGTCGACTGTGACGCTGGCAGCGACGCAGGGCTTTTGCTCAGAACCGTATGAAGAGCAGCTAACGAATTGCGAACGTCTCAGTTGAGAAAGAGTTGCGCCGGCAGCGCAGTCGCGATACAAGAACATCATTATCATCATCATCATGGGCATGATCAGTCATCATTAGCAGCGGCCGCAGAGGCCAAAAGAAAGGGACACGAGGGTATATAAGAACGTCGCCCTGCCGCCATTCAGCAAACTCTCATCTCGGTCACGCGTGCGCCGTTCCAGTTGGGTTCTGGATTTGTGCGCGGTTATCCTGCGGCAGGATATGTGTAGCGCGTCTGTGCAGTGTACGAAATAAACCAAGCCAAGCAGCAAACAGATATATACATACATACATATATATATATATGTGTGCTTGAAGTGTAAAGCGACTTGCGAATTTTGTGTGCCAAAAGTGTGAAAAGTGTTGAGAAATTGCCGATATTAAGAGATTAATCAATTAGATTCGAAATAATCTAAAATAAAGCACAAGTTACTTTGCTAAATCGGTGAGTGCAAATAATAAAATAAATGGGCTATTAATTAATGCAAATTTACAATTATTATTTAACAATTTATGTATAAAATTTGGTTTTTAAAGAGTGCAAATTTAATAGCTGTCAAATTTTTGCCTAATTGATTAAATTATGCAAAAGCTTGCATAGAATTTGTGCACACACACAGACACACCTATAAATAAGCACTTGCCACATTAACTGAACTGAAATGAAATGAAAACGAGGCAACCTTTCCACGGCCACTAAAAGGTCCAGTTGTGCGTCTAGCCTAGTGAGTCTATCTCATTTTATGTCACTCTAAAGCCTTCATCAGCGCGGCCGGCGCCATAAAAAAACGGACCCAGTTAGAAGGCGCTGTAAAAACCGAAAGGGCTGTAAGTCAGCTCAATCAAAACGTAAGAGAGAGAGGGGGAGAGCGTGGCAGGCAAACCTCAAAGTCCAAAATGTAGCTGAGAGCCAAACAAAGCCATTAAACTACAGCGCTTTAATAGACTTTTATTGCTGAGCAGTCCAAGACACGCACAAGTTGAAGTCAATTTGGTAACAGGAAGACACAAAAAAAAAGAGAAGAAGAAGAAGAAGTAAAAGAAATAGAAAACTTGCACGCATTTTAAATGGAGGGTTCACTGCGCTGTGACCCAGCGGCATCATGGGCATCTGCATCCCTTAGTCCATCATAGTGGAAGGAACAACAATGTAATGTTTAATTGACACCATTGTTCGGGCAACACTTTTTGCTCCATTTAACAGCATGGATTGGAGCTGTGTTGCGCTGACAGCGAACGCAGATAACAGGCATCGCTCCTCCCCACTCCCTGTCAATGGGCAGCAGTCCATCAGTCACTTAGCCCGCGCGACATTTGGCCCTTGCGATGATTTTTAACAGGAGGCGATGCGACCAGAGTGCGGCTAGGCGTGCAAGGGGTGCCCAGTCATCATCGGCAGTGACCAGTCAACAATTCCGGGCACGTCGACGCGTTGTTCAAATTATTATTATGCGCAAATCGCAAAGGGATCTGCAGAACTCAATGTTCCAGTCTCCGAGTTTGGACTGCCACTCGACTAGACAATCAAGAAATTTAAATTTGATTCGTTGCGCAAACTGTCCTACCAAAAGCTGAAGCAGAGGCTGCGCACTCAAGTGTCAAATGTAAAAAAAAAGAGATATATATATATATAACTTTATATATATGTATATATATATCTGCACTTGAATTGAAGGATTTCTGCGCCGACAGCATTGTAGAAACTTTTTTTTATCGCTACCCTTGCTCTCTACGCCTCTGTCTCTTTGGCTCTGATTCTTTTTGCAGGTTTCTTGTGCTGTCCGCTGTCCGCTGTTCGCTTTTGTCAATTTGCTTGGCATTCTGCTTTAGTTTTCAACGATTTTCATAAATTAAATTGTTTGTCGCAGGACAACATTGACAGCGCGCCAGTGGAAGTTGCGCGACGGCAACAATGTTGACAGCTCGTTTGACATTTGCGCCGATTTATGCATGTCCTCGATGCTTCTTTGTCTAGTGGCCGAGGCAGCCACTCGCTAGCCACTCACTGCCGCCCATAAATCAGTCGAGGGGGCGTGGCGTTGTGGGTGCTTGACGGATTCGGAATGTGCGCGTTATCCTTTTGTCGGGCTCTGCCCAACGGCAATTGCGAATGACGAAGGCGATGAGGCGTGCACAGGTGAATTCCCCCTGGCCCAGCTGCACACCTGCACACCTGAACACCTGAACGCTTCCCCTGCCGGCTGTCTGGCTCCCAGTTGGCTCACATTTATGAGCTTCATCTGTTTAATTTGAGTTTTGGGAGCGTCAAGGATGCCGCCGCCGCCGCCACCCCTGCCAATTGGCGCCTGCTTGAGGCATTATTAAATTAATAACCGCCAGAGTTTGGGGAATTGAGATATTAGCGAGCAGCCAGAGCCTTTCATTAAAGCATTTACTGGCTAATATGTGTGAGTGCTTAGATTACCCATACGCCGCATAGGCCTCGACTTATTCACACGCATTAATTGCCCCACACACACACACACACACACGCACACTTTCTTTACTTTCCTTTCTCTGTGGCTCAGAACGAGAACCCTAATTTATTAATTTAAATTCCGGACAGCAATTTAATATATTAATAGTATGGGCCGCACGCCATAAGCAAACGGAAAAAGTGAAATGATTCCTATACGATTTGGTCATTACGTATTCCGATGGCTATCAACGGGCCGTCATGGGTCCGCCGGGCCGAAACTGCTCACTTGTCACTTGGCTGGTGTAAAAATTATGCTAATTTTATATGTCAATTATCTGCCAATAAGCACAAGCACCACCAACCGCACAGTGGTGCGTGGGTGTTTTTTTGGGGCTATGCCGGAAAGAATTTTACTTCGGACTTCGGCTGCCCAGGCTGCTGCTCATGTGTAAACATGATTTGTGCCAGTCAAGTGGGCAGCTCTTGTTTCTGGGTCCATTGGTCTATTGGCATTTGCATATTTTCTGTTTTATGCAAATTAATTGGCTCCAGCCTGGCCCAAAGAACAGCAGCAGCAGCAGCAGCTGTGAGCCAATTAAAAGAAAATGAAAAAAACTTGCCATAAAAATGCAACAATTTGCGGGAATTTCTGTGTGATATCATAGCTGCGACTTTAATTAGCTCGGCTCAATCAATCAAGAACACAAGGTTTAGTCATAAACACACATACACACACACACCCACACATACATACACATATTGGTGTCAGGCATTCACAGATTTGTATGAGAAGCTTTCTCCCCATCTCAAATTCGAGGCACTCGCAGCCAAAAATAAACATATGAATGTGCCGGAGCAGTTTGTCTAAAGAGTGCGCAATTACACACACACACACAATCCAACGAGGCGTGCAGGGCTCTAATAAACGAACAAACAAACAAACAATCAAATTGTTGCCGCAAACACAAATAATGCACTTCAGCTGGCTGTTGGCCTCTAGCAGCAGCAACTTTGTTTGCAAATTATTCAATTAAACTTCAACTTGAACTCGATTTAAAAAACGATAGCCAGCTGACACGCGATGCTTAAGTGATGCAAGTGATTAGCTAACTCAGCTTAGCTCACATCTCTTCACTCTCAACTGTATCTCATATTTGTATCTCACACCGTCTCGGCTCTGTGGCTGTCTAGCCACACAGACAATGGAGAAAGTCGAGCTGTTGACTTTTTGGGGCCACACCTTGTGAAATAACTTCTGATCATGTAATTCTTGTGCGATTTCTCGACATACGCAGAGCGTGAATCAGCGTGATTCGTTGATTCTGTTACCGTTTTGCTGCCGCTACTTAAAGCCAAGTGCGGCAACTCCGGCCACTTGTCGGTTCGAGCTTAAGCGTGCAAAGAGGGTCGACAACAACAACAACAAGTTGAAAGGTAGTGGTAGCTAACCAATTACCATAAAATCTACATAAAAGCTTCCGTGTAAAATTTATTTAAAACAAACTGAACAAAATCCTGTACTCAGACCCATTGAAGGGGCCCCAATAGACCAGAGGGGGCCAGCCAGAGGCAAAGCCATAAACATGAACTGCTGCTGCTGTTGCTGCTGCTGCTGTTGTTGATGGCCCAACAATTGGCAACAGGTGTAGGCCAAGCCGTAAGCCTGGCCACTGGTCCGTCCCTTATCTAATAACAACGGCGACTTGACAGCACACAAGGGCAGACGGCGGGGCGTGCGGCACTCTGCGCGGACTAAACACGTGTCTCGTCTCCTTCAGCTTCTGCTTCGCATAGGTCTTAAGTTGTTGGGAAGACATGCCTGACAATTTGGCTAACCCAAAAGGTTGGCTGCTGCTGCTGCTGCTCGACCCAATCTGGATTTGGGCTGTCAATGTTTGTTCGATTGTTCGTTCGGCTACGTGCCAGGACCTCGTCTTGTCATTGTACCAAATTTGCAGCAGTTCGTTCAGCCGGTTGGGGAAATCTACGAAATTGTTGCTGCACCAAATGCGACACTGAAGAGACAACCAATTTAGCATTGATGCCCCAGTGGAAACCAGTTGAAGCCGGCCGGCCGGGCTCATATGCCGTAACGGTAACTAAAGCCAATGCCGGCAACTTATGAATACGGCCGATAGCAACTCAGGGAGCAAATTAAGCAATTATGCAGTTGACTTGCCGTTTTAGCCATCGGCCCAGCGCTTAGCTGTCTGGGCTCCTATTTAAGCCGCTTTGCCAACACATTCTGGTCGAGTATATATGCATGCATGCATAGATGCATAGGCATATGTGTACGTATGCCAATTTCGGGCATTGACCAAAAAGTGCAATGCCATCGACTGGACTGGGCTGGGCTGGGCTAGAATATTGGCCATTGGCAGCATGTTCCACTTTGCAGACATTGCAACGTTTGCCTTTAACAAAATTATAGCTACGCTTGGACATGGCGCTGCCTGGCAGTATCTAAAGGCTGATGGCATTGAATGCTCCTGGTCATTGAATCCGGCTTGGGAAGCGCTGCGCCAAATGGCTGAATTGTGCCAAAAACTCTCAGTGCTCATGCGATGCATGCGATTGCTGCAACTGACGCGATAGCTCGATAGCTTGGGAGTTGGCCTGGCAGTCAATAGTCAACTAACTGCATCAAACTGCCTGCCAAACACGAACGGTACGGTGACTCTTTTCACTGTCTTTCTCTCTCTCACTCTGTCTCTTTCTCTTTCTCCAATACGAAGGTGGACAGAGAACGATATCGATATAAGGCATTACCTGCTAAACTGTTTGGCAGCATCACAGGTAGCTTGTCAGACAGTTTTGCAATTGTTTCGAAATTGTCTCTCGTGCAAATGCAATTTTCTTCAATTTCATTTGGGCGGACATTGAATGCAGTAGCCACTGTTGGCCCATAGCCGACAAAGCACTGTGACAATGTCGACTCGTATATGTAGCTAAAAGACTTTAATCTATTACAGTGTACGAGTGGCAGATTTGTTTTCTGAGATGTAAGCATGACATTTAAGTTATCTCCTGCAGCCTCCGCCTCAGTTACTCTTTTGCATTCACCTACTTATTCCACATCGAACAGAGACTGCCAATTGACAGGCTGGGCCAGTTACTTGGGCGTTAGTTACTTGCAGCTTTGCCAATACGGATGCGGATGCGGCAGCCAGATAAAGTTGAACTGTCCTGTCACAGCCCATTGTGCCTGGCGTCAACTGGCGTGAGTCTTTGTCTTTGCTTAGATTTGCTAGCAATGTAATTTCCGGCATGACGCATATAAATAAAGGTTATGAATGCCATTGGCAACGTGTGAGGGCCATATATTTAAAGACAACATCAAATGAGTTTCTTTCTGGGCAACTAAAGCTCGTCAATAATGAGTGAATAAACCAAATTACTCCAAAAGTTTAATCTTATAATAATCAGGATTTGGTCCATTTGCCTGCCAATTACCAGCTCAAAACTCGGAAAATTTATTACACAGAGCTTATGGTCAGCATAACAAATATATCAAAGCCAAAAGCCGCACAAAGAGCCAAAAAGCAGGAAAAAAAAAAAAGAAAAAGGAGAAAGAAAAATCAAACAAATAGCAGAAAAACAGCAGAAAAGCGTTATGATATGACCAGCATCAGATGAACAATGACCCAATGTTGACATAATAAAACGCATATTCGAGTATGTAACTAGTGAATCAACAGCCGGAACAGCCGGAATGACCACGGCAACGACAACGACAGAGGCGGAGGCAGAGGCGGAGGCAGCGACGGCAACAGCCGGAACAACAGGCCGCAGATGCCGCAAATTCCAATGCTTACACACACACATACACACACAGAGAATGCTGAAAGGGTCAGAGTAAAATATTATTAAAAAACGTATATATATACATACATATATAAATATATATGCCTGTGTGTGTGTGTGTGTGCAACAGAGATATGGCATAAAGGCGAGCATAATAAAAAGTCGAGTAAAAAATGAAATCATATAAAAGACATCAATGCGAAACTATGGGATTTAAAAGCGCTTTAAATTGGCTAAGAATATGCAAGCGCATGGCTCATAAAATTTGCGGGTTCACAACAGAACGAATATGCCAAGAATGCCTGGGCCGGCTGTGGAGGTTAAGCTGCAAGGAGGTTAAGTAGTAGCTCGGTCAGCCGCTCGCTCGCTTCAGTGTGACGAGCGTTTGAGAAGCAAACGAAAAAAGTTGAAGCTGCCACTCAATACATTCACTGTTGGCGTAATTCAAAGTTAACGATGTGTAAATACTTGTTGGCTTAAAGTGCACAAGTAACAGAACAGCAGCAGCAGGAGTAGCAGGAGTAGCAGGAGTCGCAGGAGTGGCATTGGCAGTAGCTGTTGCATTGCAAGCCAAAACCACAATTATGACTACGGGGTGAAACCACAAACTCTGCCTACACGGCTCTATCTAGCTGCCCATGTCCATGCCCATGCCACGCCTCTCTCGCTCAAATTCAGCTCACAATGACTTAGGCACGGTACAGAATGATGCCCACGGCTATGATTTGGTCCTGTTGCAGCCGTAATGCTGGCAAATTGCATGCTTCTTTGGTACCCAAATGAGACACATTGTAGCCCAAGCAGGGCGGCAATGGACCATTGCGCCTGGACTGGCCATCGACCACAGATAAACACACACACACACAAATGCACGCGCACATTTACTACGACAATTACCCTGCAGCAATTTACTTGAATTAACACCCTGGCCAAGCGCGCAGTCGACTTTTATAACTTCTTTTTCAGTCTATGTCCCAAACAACAACAACAACAAGTTGCTCTAGTGGTAGTGGTAATCTAGTATGAAGAGCCCTGGTCGACTTATAGGTGAACTAAGCTGTTGCTCTTTTAAGCAAATATATATAAAAGTCTGCTATTGATATGTTTAATGGAAAGTTTATTTGAAATTCTTTGTAAAGTCTGTATGATGATGCTTTGTTGCAAAAATATTTGATGTGGAGTGTACGATAATTTTAGATAGTCGAGGCAACGTAAAAAATTAATAAAAGAAATAATATAATAATAATAATAAACGAAAAATAAAAATAAAAATATATAAAATAATTAATTATAAAAATATTATAATTTATTTTATATTTTCTGCCTATTAATTTATTACTTTAAATATTTTATATTGCTTATATTTTATTTTATGCTAAGTATATCACACATATATTTTTATATCCTCTATATATCATACAATATATTTTTTGTGTATGCTTTAAAATATTTATATTAATATATATTTAATTTGATTTTTATTTTTATTACATTTTGTTTTATATTTTTTTGCCCCTTCAATTTATTTTGTTTTAATTTTTTAATTTAATTTACTTAATTACTTAATTTTTTAATTATTTAATTTAATGATAATAATATTTTGATTATGTTCTAAACCATTTTTTTGTATTTATTTATTTATTTATTTTTTTTAATATTCACCTGATTTAATCTCATTTTTTTATTTTTAATCTTTATTTTATTTATTTTAATTTAAATTTTTTTTTTTTTTTTTAAATATGATATTGATCTGTTCATTTTTTCAATAAAACATAGTTTAATTTTTTTTATTTACTTTAATTATTTAATTACTTAATTTAATGATATTAATAATTTTATTATTTTCTAAGCCAATTTACTTTTTTTTAAATTAATTATCAGTTTTAATCTCATTTTTATTTTTATTTTTTATTTTATATATACTTAAATTTAAATTTTATTTATTATTTTAAAAAATATGATATTGATCTGTTCATTTTTTCAATATAAACATAGACTTAATCAAGAACATAATATATAATTAGTAAAAGCAGAAAGCAGAACATGTATAAATAATATCATTTGCCCCATTTGCCAGCTTTGCCCCAATTCACAGCTATATATAGTATTATGGAACAATATAGAAAATTATAGATAGCGTTAATGAACATACAAACTTAATGCATATTTCAAAAGCAACACGCTGCACAAAAGCAACATACCCTCTGTTATAGGGTACAAGCAAAAAAGAATGCATAAATTTATTATTGGAACAGCAGCGATAACGACCACAGCGACGACCTTGAGCCGCCGTTGAGGCTACGTGCTGGGCCCCAGGCCCATGGCCCAGCCGCAGTCTTGTAGCTAGCTGCCTGGCTGCCTGGGCATGAGCTTCATCAGGTTGCAAGACGATAAATTAGCAAATGACTGCGTAGCCATGGCAATTAGGTCGCTTTTTATTGTTTGACCAGCTTGCGACTGTTGTTGGGGCCACAATTATAATGAGCCAAAGCTCCAGCTGCAGCTGAGGCAGGCGAAAATTGAATTAAATGCAGGCGCAGCCAGCTCTCTTTAAACTTTTTTTACTATTTCGATATATATGTATATATGATTGGTAAGATACATCCATTATAATCTCAAGCCCATTAAAGAGCTGTGCGGACTTAAGGGCGTAACGCCTTGTCCTAATCTATGCGTAAACGCCCTTTAAACTCTGGCCACGCCCCGAACATTGCGTGATTTAATGAGTTTTGCACTCAAGTTAACATATATATGTTGTGTCCTCTGATTTATGCCTAATGACTAGGCCGCAGCGTGTATAAATACAAAACTAAATTGCTCGAAATAACGAAACTTTTTGGGGCAACTTTAAGCCGCAGCAGCAACACCAACAGTCTGGGTGTGGGTGGGGTGAGGGAATCACATCAAGTGAGCAAAACAGATTTGTCACAAAACCGCAACAGCCAGTAAATCAGCATAAAGGGCGAGTGCAAGTCAAAACATTTTAGGAATTATGACCCGCTCAAAGGACAGCCGCAAAGAGCCGGAGGGGAGGTGGTAGGGGCGGCCGAAGGCTGATGATGGTGGTGGCGGCACTTTCAACGATAATTGTCAGTGGTGGCGGCTGTGGGTGGCCAGGCCAGGCCAACGACGAGACTTGCCAAAAACCAGACCAAAAAGAAGCAACACACACACACACACACACCCACACACACACACACACACACTCGCACACTCCTTGCAGAGCAGAATTTTATAAGTGCAATAATTGCTGCATGCGTGTGTGTGTGTGTGTGTGTGGGTGGGTGCATGTGTGCATGTGTGCATATTGCTGCAGTATATATGCATCAGTATGTAAGTAGGCATGCACAGAAGATGCAAATCAGTCAGACGGCCGGACAATGGGCCAGACAACTGTGCAGTGCTGTGGAGGAACGGACTTGCCGCAACGCAGCCAACATAAATAAGTTGTATGGCTCAGCCGGCGCTTGCACAAGCCTGCCGGCAGCTTAACCCTTGCCACCACACACACAGCCCAGCACAGGCACAGCGTATTCATAGCAACAACAACAACAACAGCAAGTTGGCCCATGCAGTAAACGCTTGAGCAGAATGCGACTCGCTGCTGCATTGTGCTGTAGATCAACCACGTGGGTATGTGTTGGAGCTTGGGAGCATAACATAACAGCTTGTTGTTGCTGTTGTTGTTTTCTGTTTTCTATTTTTTTTTTTTTTTTTTTTTTCTTCTGCTAGCTCACTTGAGTAGACAGTGTACCAGCCACTGACACTTCCGTTTGGGCATTGTTTTTGCATTTTTGGACTGAATAATAATGTATGTGCTTATGTATATGCATACACATACAGAGAGACACACACGCACATGCATGCATAGAAGTCGAGCCGAAAAACAACAAAGCAATTAAAAGCTTTAACTTAGACCTGGCCCATTGGATAAGTTGTAAATGCTGCATGGATTATTTATGGCCGGTCATCTTGATGCTTATTAAATAGTTGCATTTAGAATTTATATTCCCTATGCCTTGGCATAACGAAATTGCACATTTAACAATTACTTAAAGCTCTTCACACAACTCTCAATGCTCACCCGGCGCCTGGTATTTGCATATGGAATAAGTTTTGTTTTCTCAGCCGTTGATATATTTTACGCAATTTCCTCTATGCCTAGAATTTATAACTTAAATGACATTAAAGATCAAGCATGTATGCAGCTTAGAGTTGTAAACTAAAATGAACAAATAAGAAAGCTAGGAAATCCCCTGAACCCTGCGGAGAACAGATATTTCAACACACAACGAAGCTAGAATACTTGAAGCAGCAGAGAGCATTGCAGAAGATCATTAAAGTTGTCTATATGTGTATGTATGCAGCTCTCATTTGGTATTTTTATACCCTGAACCCATTGAAAATGGGAAATCAGGGTATAATGGTTTTGTTAAAATGTATGTAACAGGCAGAAGGAGGCGTGGCAGACCCCACAAAGTATATATATTCTTGATCAGGGCGACGAGATAAGTTGATTTAGCCCTGTCCGTCTGTCTGTCCGTCCGTCTGTCCGTCCGTCCGTCCGTCCGTCTGTCCGTATGTTTGAACGCGTCGATTTCCGAAGATACAATAGCTAGAGACTTCAACTTTTTTTTAAAATGTCCGTATATAGCACGCGCATATCGAGTTTATCACATAATTTCGATAACTTATCCGATTATTTTTTTATCGATGAAAAACCTTATCGAATGTCAATTATTAAATTATATCTCCTACATCTTTCGAGCTAGAGTCTCCAAATTTTAAACGTAGACTCATATATACTTTCTAGAATTTCGGTTTTTGTTATAATTCACCCCCCACCCCTATATCCACCCCCTCACCCTCACCTTTGTAAAATGCGTATTTCAAATACTAGAGACTTGAGATTCGGCACATACACGCATAGTAATGATATAATCACAATCTAAAAGTTTCATGAAGAACGTACGTCCACAAAAAAAGTTATTAAATAATTAAGTTTCAATGAGAAGCCCACACTGCAGCCCATGCGTGTTGATGCGTGCGTGCCTATATGTGTCTATGTATGTGTGTGTGTGTTTCTTTTGTAAGCAAAAAGACGGGTTCAGGGGATTTCGTAGTCGAGCAGTCTCGACTAGAGCTTTCTTACTTGTTATTTAAGTAAAACGAAGCTATAAAGCTCACAGCAGCAGAGAGCGTTCCCATTGCTCACTTGACGGTCAACTGCAACGAGCTCTACATGCTGTTGGCAACATTTGAGAGAGACAGTGCTTGAGTAAAAGTGGCCCTATATAAAGGGCAGCAGCTGCAGCATTTCTTCAGTCAGTCTTCAGTCGTTAAGGTCAGCGCAATAAAGTGAGGTAGAGTGTGTGATCGATCAGCTAAGCATTAAAGACGTAGAGGAATTACGTAGTGGAATACGTAATGGAATTACGTAGTGGAATTACGTAGTGGAATTACGTAGTGGAATTACGTAGTGGAATTACGTAGTGGAATTACGTAATGGAATTACGTAGAGGATACTTAGCGGAAATACTTCGAAATACGTAGAGGGAATACTTAGAAGAAATAGACAGACGAATAGTGGTAAATCGACTCAGCCCCGTCACCCTGATCAAGAATATATATACTTTGTGGGGTCTGCCACGCCTCCTTCTGCCTGTTACATACATTTCAACAAAAGAATTATACCCTGAGTTCCCATTGAAAATGGGTTCAAGGTATAAAAACGAAGTAAGAATTATTAAATCTATTCTGAAAATGAATAAATTCCATAGCAAAAATAGGAAAAATTTGCAGGGGGCCGAGCCAAGCTAATAAGACGATTTTAAATGGAAAATAAAATTACATAAATAGAAAAATGTTTGCCTGACTAAGACTTTTTATACTCTTTGGAAATGTGAAAGCTCGGGTATAATGATAACGTATGTAACATAAAGAAGGAGTCTTGGCTGATCCTATAGAGTATATGTGTTCATAGACGCTGAACTGAATCCCTTTATTGATATTTTCTCTGTATATCTTCGCAGAAATATACGGAAATTTGAAATGTTTTTGCTAATTTATCATAAGCAAGCTTTTCTTTTTCTCGCCAACTTTTCTTTTATTATTATTAAAAATTTGCAATTCAATTTAGCTCTTGGTAACTCCTAGTCGGTCACATCCAACTGCATGCAATTTTAGTTGGAGAAAGTGTAGAAAATACTGAGAAAGGCATTGCATTCTTGCCTTTGACAGAAAAGGAAAAAGCAGCTCTGCTGCAATTAACTCAACAAATGAATATAAAGTCTTACCTTCATTTTCATCACTACATAGATTATTTGTATTGATTCGCGTTGGCTCTCTGATACAGAACCTTGATACGTATATATAGAATTATGAAAAATCAGATCAAATTTTTACTCAGCTCTTATTTATAAAAGTAAAATAAAGCCATAATTGTTCTCATAAAATCAACCTAGATTAAGCGAATATTTAATTAAATAATTTGTATTTAAAATAAAAATATTATTAAATCAAGGAATATTTGAATTGAGTAAACTGCATGGAGAATGGGAATGGAAATTCAGCTACTCATACTATGAATGCTCTATATACAAGTCAAGGTAGTTAAAAGTTCAGAGAGAGACAGACTGCTAACCACGCAGATTATCCAAAATATTTTACAGCTTTAATAGACAAAGACTTGGACAATTTCAAATTCAAGGCCAATGGATAAAAATAAACTCATTACATTTCGTAAAAGAAATAAATTCTTTAGAATTACATAATATAAATACACGCTTGGATATTTTGTAAATCCAATAATTCACATGGAGGATTGCGTTATGAGACGAAAGTACTTGGCTAGGGATTGTCAATTGGTTTTTTTTGAAAAGCTTATATGTACTCCAGTGTTAAATGAGCACAACAAAGTCTGTATAGAATTCTCAGCTAGTGTGATTACCCGCACCCCCCCTCTGAATCATGTGTTGAGCAGAGGCTCTCTGGCTGCTTCGGTTTGCTGCAGTGCAAATGACAGGGCGTTTCAAGCATCTGAAGGATATGGAGTGCCAGTAGGGAGTGTGTGCTCGTCGTCAGGCTACTTATATGTTGGCAAAGCGTTCTGTCATCTTGACAACACATACAAACGTTGTTCAGCCTTTGTCTTACAGGCGAATAAAAGCAAAAAGCCAACAGCAGCTAGCTGTGATGTATGTTGGTGAAAATGCGTTGAAAAATGTGTAAACGAAGCGATCTAAACGCTGGAGTAAATGTGCTCAAGCAATAATAGTGTGAGACACACATACAAACACACACATACATACATATACATATCTACTCACATAGACAATGACAAATAGATTTGAGTGAAACTCTTATCAAATGCAGTTAACGAGCTTGTTGACATCCTCACGCATGAAATAAGTGGGTAAACTAATGTAGACATGGAGTTTTTTTCCAGGAAAATGCTGTTGGAAAATGCTCTAATTGAATTAAAATCAAATTGCACAAGAGTCATGCAAAAAGTAAATTATTTGAGAATGCAACAATACTAATGTAACTTTCAGACTTATAAAATGTGCTTAAGTGTGTGTGTGTGTGTGTGTGTGTGGGTGTGCTGCTTGTGTATTTGTCAATATGAAATTTTTATGTCCAGACGGAGCATAAAATTTTTAAAGCCACTTTGATTTACTATAAAGGATAGGCCCCTCGTCCAATCTTATGAAATTGCGTATGAAATATTTATGATTGCAAAAGCAGAAATAAAAAAAACAACAACAAGACCTCGCCTGACCCAACAAACATTTCTGACTGCCAGTCTGGCTGTCATATGCTGCTACCCTCTGCTAGCCACAGCCCCCTTTCACCCCCCTGGTGCACAAATATTTATATACATTCATTCATACCTACATTGAGAGAGCAGTCGCATAACTGGCAACATATTTTACCCCAATCACATACTTTTGTGGCCTGAATGCCACAAAAAGGTGTGCGTACGAGTCCAGTGATGCCGGTGGGCGGGCGGGGGGTGCGGTTGGTTGGTGCAATTGGCTTCTCTAGCCGAGGCCGAGTTGATAGTTGATCTCGAAAGAAGTTGACAACTTGTTTAATTTGCTGGTACAGATTTATATAAATATATATGTATATATTTCTTTTAAATATTTATATATATAAATGCAGTAAATATTTGAAATTTTCTATCTATTTATATATGTCTTCTTGGCTTTCATATTTCTTTTGTACTCTTTACTTGTCCACTTGTGCGCCTTGCTCTGGGCTCCTTACGGGATAATCTCGGCTTCTACATAGCTGTGATTATAAAAGGTTGCATACTTCGGCGCACTGGCATGCCGGCAATGCCAGAAATATGCACGTCCCATTGGCTCTCTGTGTGTGTGTGCGTGTGTGTGTGTGTGTTTGTCGTTTAGCCAACTGTCTGGCCCAAGTGCAGAGCATTTTCGCATTTCAATTTTTCGTCTATTTCGGCACAGAGCACAGCAAGTTGGCCAAAAAGGACGACAACATTTTTTCGATTGCATGGATATGCAATAAACGTAATTACAATGCCAACTTGGGTGTGTCTCAATGTCTCTGAGTGTCTACCTCTCTCTCTCTCTCTCTATCTCTATCTCTCTGTGTCGATACGTCCTGCAGTTTTGTCCATAGATAAACAAAAGTTGGCCAATTAGATTTTTCAGCATCAACCAACTGGTTTCTTTGCCCATATTATCAACTCCTTGATATTTACCCCACACAGAGCTGTCAACTGATTTAATACTCCTGTGTGTAATATTTAAGAATTTAACAAGAGTTTTGCAACTTGTAGTTTGTTATCGCACAGCTGCACTTAAAGCAATTAGTTTGACTTGGACTTTAATTGGATCGTCTTTCAGGCTTTGACATAAAAAAACAATTTGTGAATAAGTTTTTTAGTATATTTGACAATTTTTATTATTGCATTATATTTTAGATTAACTTGTTCGATAAAAGTTCTATCTGATATTTTTATTACTTAATAGCAATCCTTAAGTTTATTTAAGATTCATTAGATTGCTGCAACTGCAACTATCGTTCGCTCAAGTACTCTGTGTGTTGCAATTAGTTTGAGTAGCGTGTTCGATTTATCATATTAATCGTCAGTTATTTACGATTTAATTGAGGGCTTGGCTGGGACAGACACTACGGCATATTTGCCAGCTGCTCTTGCACAAATTCAATTAAAATCGTTAGAGCAAAATCAATTCTGCGATAGGTATCGGCGGCAAGCGCAGGTCGAGGACGACGTCGAGGACGACGGCAATGCCGAAACCACAGTTGAAATTCTTAACCAAGATTCCAATAACTTAATTGGAAAAACGCATCAAAGCCGATTTCAAGAGTTTGCGCCGCGCCTCAGCCTTAGCCGCGAGGCACACTTAAGCACGAGCCGGCCAAGGTCTACAACGAATTTAAAGCAACAACAATGGGAGTGGGAAACTGTCAATGCGACCAGCTGCTGCTGCCTAAGACAGTGAGCTCTGGCCCCCGGCAAATTTCTAAATGAAAAGCTATTTTTAACGCAACGCGAGTGCTCTGAGTGGGTGGCTGCTCTACGCGTGTGTGTGTGTGTGTTGGTGTTGGCCCAAATCAAATTGCAACTGGCAAAAGAGTCGAGTCAAAATAGGCGTAAACAGATTGCCCACTTGGCTGGCCAAACTCCGCTCTCAGTTCACAGTTGGCTGTTGAGTTGAGCTCGGTTTTGGCTTTCAGCGCTGTTGCGAGCTTGCCGCAACACGGAAGTCGCGTTTGTTGCCACAGAGCGCATCCTGCCTTTGGTTTGGCCGCTGCCAGCGACTGCCACTCGAATTTTGAATTACGCGCTGCTGTCAGGATGCACCCCAACGCCCCGCCCAGTACGCCCAGTACGCCCAGCACTCCGTAGACTCCTGCTCCGCATGTTTAGCCGCATCCTGACTGCTTTTGAAAGTTTTATGCCGCGCACTTTTAGCAGCAGCACAACTTTGCAACTGTACATAAATTTAATTTCATTTTATGAGCAGTCCCAAAATCTTTGGCAGCTCATACACACCAACACACACACACATACAGTCACAATAAAATCTATGCCCAGCTAATGCAATTTTATTTCCCTCCTTGCCTTTTTTTGCAGCGCACTTGCAGCACTCCGGCCGCCTCCCTACCCACTTGCCACGCCCCTGTTGCCGGGAAACAGTTCTGGTGAGTTAAGTATGAATTATGTTGTTTTAGTGCACGGCGGGCCTGAGTTTGAAAACTTATTGAAATATGCCAGCAGTAGAAGGGGCTGCCTGGCCGTAGGGCGCACTGGCAAACTTGTGTCCTTTTAAGCTTAATTGAAAGTTGAAGAGAGAGCGGAGCCAAAATGTTGCCGCTGCCAGAGCAAAGTTTGTGAAAGACGCGCCTGCTTTTCGGCCGCCAGGCAGTAAATTACCAACAGCTGTTTTGCCTTCCGAGTGGCTGGCTGCACCGCCAACTGCAGCGCTCACCTTTGTTTGTAGCCAGGTCCTTGGCCAGGAAAGTTTGCGTTCAACAATTCGATTGGCATTGATCGAGCTGTGGCCAAATGATATATCGAGTCGCTCTCTCTCTCTCTCTCGCCTAGTCTCACTAGCAACAACAGAGCGAATATCAACGCACAACTTTTCACGCACAACAAATTTTTGGTGGAAAACAAGCAGACAAGAGCAATAGAAGCGAACGAGGAAAATCTTTTGCAGCTGCTCATAAAAATGTCAGCCCACCCACTCACTCCACAGCTGCGGCTGCAATTTGTTATTTGATTTTTTCTATGGCCATGCAAAACTTTCGCTTTGAAATGACAGCAGCGAGTGCAGAGAGAGGAAGCTGCTCCGACTTTAGAGAGCACAACAAAGTGCTCCTTCTGCTGTCTTGGGTGGGTGAAGTGGGTGGGTTGACTGTTTGGCTCCAGCACGGAAATAGCTTGAAGTTGTCAGCTGCGCAATGATGCACATTAAGTGTCAAGTGTCAGACGCTGCCAAAAAGTTGTTGACAACAACAACGACGGGCGACACTTGCATCAACCACAAGAAAAGTACTGACAACTGACGCCGCCTGTCAATGGGAACGAGCAAAACGAACGCTCGCTATATTATTTATTTATTTTGTTTAGCTTCTCGACCATTTTTGCCAATTTTCAAACGCCTTTGTGTAAACAAATCTAGACCCAAGCAATTGCTGCTTATTTTTAGGGCAAACACAATAACAGTCTCCAGTGGTAGCGCGAGGCGACAAAGACGCCAGAGTCCTCGCCATGCTCAATATTATTTGCGTTTCCATTTTCGCTACCTAAACTAACGGAGCACCCCTCGCCTGCCCTGCGAGGCCAGGCCACTGGCCTTGTTTGCACCGTCTGCTGCCTCCTGCAGCGGGCGATATCCCATGGAGTTTTCAATTCCAGCTCAAGTACGTGCCTTGCTTGATTTGCAATCCTTTGAAGTCGCATGCCAGTTGGCTGGCATATACATATATATATAACTAAATATATATATTGATAGTGAGTGAACGGGTCTGGGAAACGGGCTCGGATATGGCGAAATGGTTAGCTGATATTTTGATGCATGGTTGTCAAAATTGCGATATGTCGCTGGCATTTGTTTGCGTTGCAACTTAAGTTGCATTCTGATACTCTTAGCCGTGCTGCTTGCTGCGTGCACCGAACATAAGCATAACGACTACGATTTTCCACTGCTCGACATTTTTCATGCATAATTGAAAATAAATTTATACCCGCTCCTGCATCTGCTGCTCCAGCTGCTCTTGGCAAACATTTGCTGACTCGTACGCTGCAGCTCGTTCAATTGAAAAGTTGTAAAATCAACAAGTCACTGGCAAACAGGAAAACCAGCGACAACGCGGAACTGGCAAAATACTCCTCCACTTTCATGTGGAGCATGTGAGCAAATCCACTCACTGCTGACATACGCTGGGATATAACCTTGTCAGGCTGGCGGCACTGTTAAAGTATATCTCTTGAATCAAATATTTAAAATGTAATATCTGAAAATCACAGAATTTTTTAAAAATCTCTCAAATAAAATCTTTAATATATTATGTGTGGAAAGCAGAGAATTTTTAAAAAATATATCCCAAACGAAATAGCTAATATATAATATGTAGATATACAATATTTATATATATGTATATTTTTTTTTTTCGGCTAGGATTATAAAAGCTTGTATTTCAAGTCACAACTGAGTATGTTGAAAAAAAATATCTTAAAAATAATTAAATAAATAATTAAAAATCACTATTATTATCAAAATTATTAATTTTATTTGGTATAATATATTTTAAAACGATTTTATTTATCATTTTATTCCAAAATCTTTTTTTTTAGTTTTTGTTTCTTTTATGTTTAAATAATATAATAAATGTAATGCAAACCAAAAATATTAATTTAAATTTAGGCAAATATAATAATAAAAATATTAAAATAAAAATTCCTAAGATATAATAATAATAAAAAAAAAAATATTTTTCGGTTTTAGTAAATATTAATAACACAATATTGTATTTAATAATATAATGTATTATTTATTTTAATTATTTTTTCTACAAAAGTATGTCTATTTTGATTGTTTTCCAAACGCCATTTCTTAAAAACTCTAATTTACTTATTTATATACTTCCAATTCAGGGGATAAAAATTGTTTTTACATTTTCATATAAAATAGATATGATAAATGTAATGCAAATAAAAATTTAAAAAAAATGAAATTGGGCAAATATAATAAAAAACAAATATAAAAATAAAAATTCCTAAAAAATAATAATAATAATAATCAGGCGCGTAGCCAGAAAATTTTTTCGGGGGGGGTTTTCAGCAAATATTAAATACACATATTCGTATTTAATAATATAATGGATGACCTTTATTTCAATTTTTTTTTCTACAAAAGAATGTCTATTTTCCGACTTGTTTTCGCCATTTCGTTCAAAATATCCTCTGAAGTGACTTCAATTTTAGAGTGGATGTTGAGCTTCCGACTATTTCGGGGGGGGGGGGGGTTTGAACCCCCGAAACCCCCCCCCCCCTGTATACTCGCCTGATAATAATTATTTAAAATATAATAACGAACATTTTAATTAGTATTTCTTGTATTTGTGTGCTTGCAATTAAAAAATTTATTTTTATATTCTCATATAAAATTAAATATGATAAATGTAATGCAAGTAAACAAAAAAAAACACTATCTGTATTAAAGACACAAAGAATTAAAAATTATAAAGAATTGAAAATTTAAATCTGAAAAGAGCATTAAATTTATATTAATTTCTGGGAATGCTTAAGGCCATTTCAACAGTTTATATACTCAAATTAAGCCAAAATATATCTACAATTATATGTAGTTTGAGTTCGGAGAAAAAATGCAAAAGTATTTAATCAAATACATAAAACCATAAACTGTAAATAAAATACATAATACCATAAACTGTGTACAATAAATTCAGTTGAATTCTGATTGAATTGTTATAAAATAGAAATTCAATTTCCTAACTGACACAGTCGACAACATTGCAAAGCCTCTGGCTAAAAGTCACTTTTTAATAACTAACAACTGGGACAGATTTTAAACAATTGAGTTAAGCACAGGCATCAAACTCGATGAGCGTACACAGCTATCATGTATACGAGCACTTGATCAATAGACAAGCTGGAAAAAAAAAAACAAAAACAAGAAAGAAAAGATTGAAAATGTCAGTTTTAAAGCATGCATGTTCTGACAATTGAAAACCAGCTGAAAACCTAAAATGCCAGTTAACTTTTTGTCCGCACATGGTTTTTGTTGTCCGGGGCGCTCGCTGGGGGCAGCATTTGCAATTTTTGTGCAAATGATGCCCACAGGAAAAACGAAACCCAGGCACATGGCTCAAAGGACCCGAAACAGTTCGCAACGGAAAAACTGGCCAACATACGTTATAGCAGCATCACGCATACGCCGTATCAATTTTAAGCTCATAATGTGCAAAAGTCAATGCACCAATGCTCCACTTGAACCACCAAACAGCAAAAAGAGTAAAATCCCTAAAACTGTCAGCGAATAATTTACACATATTTCAAATGTTGCAAAGGTGCAAAAGGTGCAAACAAAATGTACGCACTGTAGCTGCAATGCAATCAAATTAAATATATTTACACTTATTTATGTATATATGCCCAGTGTTATATGCATATATGTATCTAAGTTATGTAGGCTCCATTTGGCTATATTTGCATGCTGCTCCAATAATTTTAATTCAATGTATTTTTCGATTTATTTTAATTATCTGCGCATTACAACTTATGAAACTGCCCACGTGCAGCAACAGAAAAAAAAACAAAAATTGTATCGTTTGATATTTGCTGATCTCATTGTTGTTGTTTCTGTTGTTGCTGTTGTCACAATGCTGTTGTCATTTTTAAGCCAATTTCCGTTCATTTTGACGCATCTGCTGGGCACAGGCGCACACACACACACGCATACACCACATCGTTGTATATGTATTTACTCTTTTGGCCAGGCCTTTTGTTTTTCGGTTGTGTCTGTGGCCACTGTTGTTGTTGTTTTTGTTGTTGTTGTTATTGCATTTGTTGTGGTTATTGCAGTACCCGCGGTTAGTCCGTTCAACTGCACAGTTGTTGTCCTTTCACATTCACAGATACAATAAGCCCTTAACACAAACACAAACACAAGCACAAACACATGCATGCATGCATGCATGCGCATGGCATGTGCATGTACGAATGGTAAACACTGTTGCACAAACTTTGTTTATTTCATGAAATTAATCTTAAAGTCCACCAAAATACTATCTAAATAAACCAAACTATTTCAGCGTACATTGAGCTGATTGCAATTGAACAAAACATCAATGAATTTGATAATTGTGTGTGATGAATAATTTATTTTTGGAATGTAATTAACATAGTGATAGCGATTATGTTGCTATGTGTGGAAGTAATTTGAAATATGAATAGATATGCACAGATATTAAGGTGCCCAAATATATCATTTAATATTTAATTAACTACTAATTATATACCAACTAATTTAAATTAAATAAAAAAATAATTATGAAAAAAATTAAATGGCTTATATTCATAAATTTACATTTTATAATATACAATAACAAATTAATAAATAAATATAAATAATAAAAATAAAAAAAAGGCTTGCAATTATAGATTTACAGTTCATATAAATAAAAATAAATAAATAATTATGAAAAACAAAAAAAAAACATTAAATGGCTTGCATTCATAAATTTACATTTTTAATATAAAAAAAAAAAAATTAAATATTAAAAAATATAAATAAATGATAAAAAAATGGTTTATATTTATAAATTTACAGTTCATATAAATAAAAATAAATAAATAAATAAAATAATTATGAAAAAATGGCTTAAATGGCTTACATCACAAATTTCTTTTCTATATTAATTTTAAAAAAATTAAATTAATTAAATTAAATTAATTAGAAAGAAAATTAAAGGGTTTACATTTAAAATTAACGCTTCATGTTAAACGAAAAAAAAAATAAATAAATAAATGAATGAAGAAATGAATTCAATCAGCAAGAGCCCTCTCTCTGTCTCTGTTTTTCTATTCCCTCTCTCTTTTTCCTTTTCTCTCTCTCTGTTTCATAAGTAGCTCAAACATCTACTTAATTGCTTAGTTCTCTGACGACACTTGGAATAGTAATTGTTGACCAAGTTTCATATTAATTTAATGGTATTTAATTTACATTATTTTCATTTTATTTGTCTATGCAAATTTGTCTAGTGCAACATATCTACATCGCATCAGATCACAGATGATATCACATGGCAATTCATGCAATCATTTTGATTGACGGCTATGTCTATGTCTAGTTTTATTGCCAATTGCCAATGAAATTAAGCAATAAGTCCGTTAGCTGTTCAGCCTTTCCGCAAACATTAAAGCTGAAACGTTTTCATGCAAAAATAAATTATCACTCACAATTACTCAAAAGGAAATTAATAAGACTGATTGTGTCAACAAAATTGAAGACGAAAGAAGAAAATTGCAACATATATGAATGACATATGGATGCCCTGTAAATAAAAGCAATTATTTTAAACATTTTTTAAATATAGTTTAATTTTCTTTTTACATATTTGTATATATCTATAAAAATAATAATCCAAGCCGTATTATTAATTCATAATACGCACAGGGTATGACTATATAAATAAATACAATTTATTCTGCACGATTGCACTTTATAAAATGTTTACACAACTTAGATGGTGACAGACAGAGACAGAGCGACAGCAGCGCGAGCGACAAAGATGGAATGATTGGCGCCATGTTATTATTTATTGAAGCGTTATTTGCCTGCGTGAGAATAACGAAAACAAATTGTTTGGATGCACCACACCTCATACCGCACACAACACACACAAACACCCACCGCCCACCGCCCACCGCTCATATCCCACCACACAGCTAGTCGAGCTGCCAATTGTTGTTCCAACAGCCATGAACAATTTCCCTTATACTTGATTTTATTTTTGGCAACAGTCAGCCATGAATACATTCAGAGTGGCAACGGGACACGCGCCTCAGCCAGGGGGAAATCCCCTGGCTACAGCTACAGCGGTTATTTTGTATACCAAAGGCATATGCATGAGCCAGACCAACAAAGCTTTCATTTCATATAAATAATGAAAGAAAGTCATAAACAATTTTCGATTAACAGTATATGTTAATATTTTATAGCAATTGTGAACAGTTCGAATCTTTGCTAAACATTGTATATATTATTATTGCAACTTATTTTATTTATTATAGTTTTATATGTTCCAATCATTGGGAAAAACAAAAGTTTATTAAGCTTGAAAATATTATGAATTTCATTAAATTTAAAATGACAATAATAAAATATTTCGGTTCTTAACTTGGGCATATTTAGAATATATAGAAAATTTTCATTTAGAGCTTTGTTAAATTTAAAAACTGTGCGCTTAAAAAAAAAAAAAACATACAATAATTTTTGTACAATTTTTATATAAAAACATTTTTCAGAACAGCGCGGAAAACATTATTTTCAGCAAAAATTTTTATTATGAGAAAAAATGTAATATGTGAATAAATATCTATAAACGGTACCTTGTTAGAAACACACACACACATGCATGCATATATACACACCCACACACACATATACATACTTTTCATGTATGCATTCAGTTACATTCAGTTGATGCAGCAGTTCGCTGGCCATTTGTTTACTGTTCGTGGCTCGTTTACGCCTCAGGACATGGCCAGGACTGTGGCGCATTGTCAACATGTTGTGCGGATTGCATAGCCGTTGCTGTTGCAATGGGACTGCATACGGTGCTGTTTGCCAGATAGCCATAGCCATTATAATAAAGCGATATTTTTCAAACGAGCCGCGAGTGCCTATATATAGAGAATGGCAGGTGGGTTTGTGTTTGGTCTGTTCAATGCGTATTGAGAGTCGTTGGACATTATGATACGGTGACATCAGGAACGATGTCAGTGACAACGACATATTGGGCTGAAATTAAATTGCGAGCTTTGATAAGCTGGCTGCTCGGGGGAGGGGGGGCGGTGAAAAAAAAAAACTGCGATTGGCTGACCAGTCAAGTTTTTAATGAGCTCGACTTACGTGGCCTTAATTAAAAACTGTGGGCGTGCCACTGATGTTTGTTTACGTTTGCAACTGCCTTTTGCAGCTCGATATTAAAAGTTGGCAGCATTGGGGCCAAAGGAATTTCATTAGTGCGCCAGATGGGCGTGATCAACGGTTGCTTATCAGGGCGTATGTTTCCAATGCTGGCCAAAATATGCATAGCAAAGGATATGGCAAAAGTTTTGTTATTATTTCATACTGTTGCTATTGTTGTTGCTGTTGTTGCTGTTGTTGTTATAGTTGCCGTACACATGTGTGATTTATTAGCCCATATTTGGTATAAAGTTGCCTGCTTAAAGCGCTGGCAACCCCAACAGCTGCTGGCAACTTATTATACGTCACATGCATGCATGCGAGGGAGTGTGTGCGTGTGTATGAAATTAATAATCCATAATGAGCGGCAAGAGTGAATGTGCTTTTGATTTAGCTACTCTGGCAAAAAGCTAGCTATGCACAGTAAATGATATATATTGATTGGGAACAGAAATATAGAGGACTATAAGAAATATACAGTTGGGCTTTGATATGTGTGATAGATTTCGTAAGATAGTCGAAGAAATCTACGCCTAATAGATTTCTTGCATTTACCATATTGAAACAGGACTCTGAGACTACCATAAACAACTCAACTTATTTCAATTTTTTTATTTATTTCAATATATTTATATTTATTCTTTAGCAAAGTCCAAAACTCTATCTACCATTTAATTAGCTAGATATATTTTTTTTTATAATTTTAATAGAACATTCTCTTAAGACTTTTAATTGAAATACCCTAACTAAAGTGAATGACACAAAATATATATACAGACTCTCGTTATTTCGAAATTCAAGGGACTCTTAAAATACTGCGAATTATCGAATGTTTGAAATACTAAATGGATCGAAATATAAAGAGATTTTGTAGGGGACTCGTGAGTACTTTGAATTAATGAGAGGTTCGAAATATCGCAGGTTTGAAATAACGTGAGTCGACTGTATATATAATATAATAGAGCACCTTCAACAGCCACACAACGCCGGGTAACTGCCACAGAGCTTTGATTATTTCTCACGTGCCGCGAAAATCATTTATTCGACAGGTGAGAGGCGAATTCGAGCGTTGCAAATTCATGCGAATGCTTTGTATATATGTAAGTGTGAGATGAAAATAAATAAACGAGACTCGTTGCCTACTTATGAGCGCGCATTTAATATATGCAACTTTTTGGTGGTGCACGAGGGGAGCGGGGGGGCAATACATATTAAAATACTGCTGACAAGTGCTGGCAGAGCAGCCAGCGCACATGTTTAACAAGCCATATTGCCTTGTATTTCATTTTTATGATGACTTTCGTCTCGGCCCCAGCTCCCAGCTCCCAGCTCCAGTCAGGCAACAAAAATGTTTATTTGGCGTGTTGCAGCAACACAAATAATTGTCGTGCAGCATGTGGCAAGTGCGTGTGTGTGTGTGAGTGTGTGTGAGTGCGTGGCGATGTGCTGTATTTTATTTATGATTATGTGCGCTCTGTCTTTATAGCCATGACGCGCACAACGCACACACACACACACACACAGAGTGAAAGAGAGAGAGATATATCACACATTGCCGCCATGTCTTCAATTGTATGCAAATATTTCGTCAGCTGCCACTTGGTTATTAATATTAGTCACACACACATGGCTCGCCGAGCTATTGGACAAAGTAGAAAGGCAAAAAAAAAGAAAAGTAAGGGAAAACTAATTGCAATTTGTGGCAGGCTCGCAGCCAAAACGTTTCTCACTAAAAAAATGTCGCGCTGCTGACAAACTTTGGCCGCTTTGGCCCAGCCAAACGAAAACGGCAGAGCGAAGGCAAATCGCCTGTCTATATAGCGCGCCATAGATGTCTGTATGCCGATGCATTCAATTCGCTGGGTGGCTCATGTCTGGGGGAGCGTAAAGTCCATTAACATGAAAGACAAACAAACAAGGCACGGTTGAACGTCGAATTTCAAACACTTCATAAACAACATGCAAAGAGAAGAGCAGTCGGCAAAAAAAAAAAGAAAATAAAGTGAAGCCTGAATACAAATTGAACTGCAGTTTGTGGAAAAAAATAAAAACCCCAGCTGAGGTAGCATATGCATAGAATTTATTGCTTATTTACAGAAAACTCTTGAAACAGCAGCGCTTGGCTCTATTTCAATTTATTATCTAGCCGACCTCAAGACAATTTCATTTCGACTCGTTTAAACTGTGACTTAATCAACTAAGGCATCAAGACAAATAGTTTATTATCCTTTTGTCTTGTGTAATCAAGGAGGGGGAGCTGCTGCTTGTTGCCTAATTGAATGGGCTCGTGCAAATAGTGAGAAAATAGACAATTATTGTGTGACAAAACTGGTCACGCCGTTAAGCCAATCAACTGTATCAACAACACGCATACGCCATGTATGCCAGGCACACGCACACACACAACTCCAACAACAATACTTTTCGTATATATTTAGGGCTTACAAGGAATACAAACAGACGGTCGTTGGGTCAGCTCAACTCTTTTATATAGCACACACAATGGCAGCAGCAACAACAAACACACACACACACGCCAGCAATAAACAAATATTTAATGAAGGGAAATAATTTCTAATAAGATTTTGCCTCAATTGAAAACGGATATTAAATACGAAACAATGTAAACAGCAAAAGTGCAATATATACATACGTGTGTGTGTGTGCTCTTCTTGCTCTCGATATCTATGTAAACATTTACATATTTGCCAAAATGAAATAGAAAACAATTCGATCCACAGCTCAGATGTGTGCATGTGAATGGGATTACAAGCTTTTTTAATTAAAACTAACAAAGTCAGAGAAATGCCTTTCATTTTTTTTTTATTCAATTGTTGTTTGTTAATTATTTGTTTACCATGTAAAATTCATATATTTTAATTAAAAATTCATTTGTGCTTGCATTTTTATTAGACAAAAAAAAAATAAATAAATATTTCTCAAACTATTTTATCTAGTTAGCATTCAAATGGACATGTCCAAGAGGCAGTTTGAAAGTAAACATTTGATATACTCCACTCGACAGACTTAAGTGCAGCCGCAAACTTAAAGCTACAAACACACACACACACTGTATGTGTGTGTGTGTGTTTATTTCACACCTCAAGGGTGCTGAAATATGGCAGCATGAACAGTGCAGCCAGCGCCCCCCCTCCCCCCCGCCGTCTGACAGACAAGCTGCGTGCAAATTTCAACAGAGCAACTGGAACGTGTTGCTGCGGGCCATTCGTGCCTGAAAAGTTTTCTAAACATAACTGCAAGATCTGAGCTGTTTTTCCTGTATGCCGAGACCCGTTTCCCCTCCCCTCTTCACCCATCAGCTCCTCTCCAGTCCAGCGAGCATATTGCAATTTCACTTGGCTTCACATTGTTGTTTGTGTGACTGCTTTTTTTTTTTTATCCATCTTCTACTTCTTTTTCGTCTTATCATCATCATGACCAAGGCAGATTGCGCACGTGCTTGCCAGCGAGTGTTGTCTCAACTGCAGATACCCTTTAAAAGTAAACAATGCCTTTTACTGCTTAAATTAAATCCATAAAAAATTATTTTAAAAATATTTGCAATAATATTATAGATAAAGCTGCCACGTTTTGCATTCGTGTAGAAATATTAAAGTAAGTCTTGGTCAACTTCAAGATATTTCCTTTAGCCAGGAAAGTCACCCTCACTCTCCCTCTCTCTCTCTCTCTCACTCTCTCTCTCGACACCTTTTGACAAACTTCCAACAAGTTTGACTACTTTTTGTCTGCAAATATAATCAACTTACATAATTGAGAGCATTTGATTGTTGTCAACAAAATCTGTCACGTCATATAACTTTGTCCTGCATGCAAGACAATTCGTGAACGTAAGCCTCAACACATACCCCGAAGAATGCGAATAATAACAACAGCAACAAAGCAACATACATATCCGCTACGTGCAGAGAGTTTGTGAACAACAACAACAACAGCGTCTCACAAATAGAAAAATATGCCTGTTTATTATTGTGTAAATCGACACAGCAAATATTTTGTATGACCCTGACAAATCAGTTTCGCTCTATTTATATATAATACGCAACGAAAAGCTCAGCGCAGGGCGACCCAAAGGGCGTGAGGGAGCCTCGATTGATTGCGCTCAGTGGGGCGGCTGAGCCAGCTGAGGGGGGGGGCAGGAGTCGGCTCAAAAAAAAGAAAATAGAAGCCGTACAAATTTATAGCAATTGATTTCACTGCGAATCATCATGCCATGCAAAGCACACCCACACACACACACACACATGCACACATGCACACACATGAGAGCGTGTGCTTTTATAGCTCTCATGGCATACCTATGTGACGGTAGACAGAACAAAGAGCGCAAATGTCGATCGATTTCGTGAGCTTCCTGTTTCGACAACGACACGGCATTTATAAAAATCATACGCACCGTTGTACCAGCAGCACACGTCAGAGGAGCACAACCATCGGGCCACAGCACACGGCTATGTCAATATATTCTTATGGACCGTCAGCAGACGATGCCACCCGCACGCCTCACGCATACGTAATGTCAATTTTGACAAAAAGCTGTCGCCGGCTGGCTTGTTGCTAGCGCCCCCTCTGTGCGGGTGGGGCCATAAAAACAGGACACCATTTTATTTGTCCGGAGCTGTCATTAGCACGCCTAATCCACTTGGTTGCCGTGCGGCGAGCTGTGTAAGATTGCCAAACTAAACAAATCAAAGGAAGGACCCAGTCAGGACACGGCCATTTTGACTTCTTGTCCACGGCATATGAGTGATTGGCCGTAATTGAAGGTGACACAAGAAATAACTTACATAGCATCCGGAACAAGTCGAACAAATCACAGCCTAGTGCCGTGGCCAAGATAAAACTAAGCCGCAATTAATTGAAGTAGCTCGCTGGAAGCCCTGCAACATTCAGATCCAATTTGTATGCCAAGCAATCAGTCGAATGCAAGTCGAAGCAGCCAGCGCAGCACACAATGCAAATCGTCTTACGAAGCATTTCATAATTCCAAATTGAAAACGCAAATGTGGCCACAGATGATGGAAGAGAAACACTTGAACATATACTGAGAAGAAGAAGAAATAGACGCACTCTCTCTCTCACTCTCTTTCTTTAAGCAGAACTAATAGAGGCAAATGAAGTGGGATCGAGCGAGGCAAGTCATAAAAATGGCAAAGAGAGGCGAACGGGCGCTTAAAAAGGACATGAGCTATTCAGAATTTACGAAAGTCAAAGGCAGCTCAAGTGTTTGCCATAGTTACTCGGGCGGGCAACGTCTTGAGAGTGTCTGGAACATACACACACACACACATACGCGCACAAATTGCTAGATGTGGTGAGAGTTTGACAGCTCAACTTCAAATGACAATTGCCTGGGCGTGGGCGTGGGCGAGGGCGTGGGCGTGGGCACGTCTCTGTGTGCAGGTGCGTGTGGGGGCGTGCGAGCAAGGTGTTCGGCATTAAATTGGCCAATTTGAAAGTGGAGCTACTCCTGGCAGACAAGGCAACAAAATAGCTAAGAGTCACGCCCAGGCCGACAGATGCTCAGGCTCCGGCTCCGACTGCGGCGAATAGGTTTAGATGACTTGGGTCATCCCTCATCACCGGAAAAGGTATGGCAGAAAGAAGAAGAAGAAAAAAACATTGCTGTCAATCAGCGGCAATGAAACAAGCCAACAAACTGCCAACTAATTGGTTGAAATGCTCAGCAGAAAACTCGGCGCGACGCCAAGGCAAAAAAAAAAAAAAGAAAAAAGTTAAAAGAAAAACCAAAAATTTGCGCTGCCAAAAAGTTTTACGCTTATTACACCAGGATCGTTGCGTAGCCCGTAAAATAATGAAACAAAAAACCGAAACGAGCGAAAACAAAATACATAAAATAATAGCATCATGATTCATTAGCAGGGCGCGCCAAGTGCGAGCCGAGCAGGAGTCGGCACCGACTGCATCGACACCGACAGTTGCCTTGGCTAATTTAAATTCCTTTGACGCCGCCACCAAACGGCGTCTTATTAGACATAGACGGGCCTGACAGCTCTTTAAGCGCCCCAATGATTGACATCAAAAAGGTTTCTTTGTAATTCTTTCCCAGCAGCAGCAGCAGCAGCAGCAGGAGTGAAAGAGACAACAACAGATAATTAAATAAATATAAATATGAAAATCAACTCATCTCTAGTTGATACAATTAAAGCAGCTCATAATTAACACCAATTTGCGCTGATTTTGGATCTCCGACAAACAACCAGGACAGGAGTACTTCATAGAGCCCCCCAAATTCTCTGTCTGTGTAGCTAAACGAAATTGATTGCAAATGACTTCAGTCGAAAATTAGCATTGAATTGTCGCGCAGACTGCTCACATTTGTTATTCATTAGATCATTATGCAAAAATTAAAACCAGATGAACATTTTCGAATTTCGCTAAGAAAAATAAACACAAATATTGATGCGAATTGCGGGAAATTCTTCGAAATGTGCAATAAATAACTGACAAATAAGTGGAAAGCTGCTTAGGAGCTCATTTGCATGTTGTCTGGGCGACAACTTAAGAAAATTATATATTTTTAGATGAATTTTATATTTAAGCAGACAGGAATCTCGGAAGGACGGAAGGACGAAAAAGGCCAGGCAATATGGTATATGGTATTGAAATGTTACCTTATCCTGTGAGCTCAGCCAGCTCAGGCGACAGCCTCGACTACCCAACAAATCTCACTAAATGCCAAGACAAAAGTAAATGAAATTGCACTAAATCTACGGGGAATTTTCTACAGAAATATTCAACCTTTGGGCACAGCTCGAGTTGGGCACAGCTCGAAATTGGGTTAGCAATTGTGCCCAGCAACGGCGACCCTGCCACGCCCCCCCTTTCTGTTGGCCTCTAATCTGCAAAAGGTACGAACAGGCCTAGGCCAAAGTGATAAACCGTTTCCACTGACATCGCATATAAATCTGCGACAAAGTTGCGTCTGCCCGACACACGGACAGCTCCAAATCGTGCCGGATTTGTCACTCCAAATCGTTGAAAATCTCGTGCGTTGTTTATTCGCTCCACTCCCCGTCCAACCGTCCGCCTGTCCGCCCGTCCCGCCTCGCCGCCCTCAAACGAGCTCTTCCTTCATTCCGTTTAGTTTAGCTCGTGAATTTTTGAGAATTCCGCTCTGACGATAGCAAAAAAAAAAAAACACAGCAACAAAATAAGAACAGCTCGTCTCTGACTGAGTCGTAAATCTTCGAGTGGCTTATCTACAGCAAAGCTATGTGCCTTTTAATTCGCTGCAAAAAGGAAAATATGCAAAAATCCGGGACAGACACAAAAAAAAAAAGAGAAACGAAACAATGAAAATCTAGCAAATGTTAATGTTTATTTAAAATTAGGCACATGTTTAGCCTGCTCAAGCTGCGATGAGCTCCTCTTAAATACGAATATTATTTATAGAGACAAGCGAGGCTCAAAAGATGACTGTCCAAATTAGTTGAAGGAATTGCCTACGCGAGTGCAATATCAACGAATAGTGTGAGAGAGAGAAAGAGGAGAGAGGGAGAGAGGGAGAGAGAGAGAGAGAGAGAGAGAGAGAGAGAGAGAGATAGTGAGTTAGTTTGTGACAGGGCGAGGGAAAGGGAAAAACGTATACATTTGTCTTAGACTCGTAGTACCATGAAGACGTAACTACTTTAGTGCTTAACTTAAGGAAAGAAAGACATACTATATGTATATATAGAGAGAGAGAGATAGAGACAGAGAGGGATAGAGAGAGAGAGAGAGAGAGAGCGACAGAATACACCATAGCTCAGGCTCATAGCACTATGAAGACATCTAACTGCTCTGATTTTGCATTAGTCTTTATGCTTCTGAGTCTAGGTTTTTTTTATATACATTCAAACCTTAAGTCTAGTATATCTATTGCTGCATATGTAAAACTCATCGTAGGTATTTTAAATATTCCAAGAGTGTCAGGCTCAGCGTAAGTCTCTTACACATTCTCAACCTATCGCTGGAATTGTAAGAATCCGCGTTTATCTACTCAGGGCTGGATAAGTCCTCAAAGGGGCCCTAGGTAACCATCAATTTGGGGACACTTTCCGAATTATATTTCTGTTTCACTCTCTAGAATTTTCTATGTGTACGAAAATCTTAAAATACTATCTCTTTATACAACTATATATCTATTTTGCCTACTTGTTAATCCTGCCCTATATCTATTTCTAAAGTCCATTCACATGCGACTCATCTATCTGAATGCATGTTTGCATCTTTATGTATATTATATATGTTCATGCCTGAAGAGCTGTTTAGAATTAAGGAAAATATTTGAATATCTGTTCAAGCGAAAGAAAATAATTGCCAATTTCCAATAATTGAAAATCTCTTTGCCAATGCAGCTGATTAAAAATATTATATGTATGTATGTTGGTTATTTATATTTTTAGAATATTGAATATAGATGCCACAAATAAAATATTGACAGTCTTTCAGTCATAATTCCCATTAAACTAAAATAATAATAATAATTATTATAATGTTTTTATTCATATGTATAAACAGTTTTAATGAATTTATTTTACAAATAGCTTAAATTGATTTTTAATTAAAATCAGCAATTAAAATGGCATATATTTATATATATATATTTAATTATTATATATAGTTTATGTATTTCCCAGTGGCCAAAACAAAAGACCTTATATGAATGTATTCAAAAGTATATATATATATATATATATATTCATATTTATAAAGTGCTTATCAATATTTAGCGTCGCTTTTAATAGGTCATTTATCATAGAGCACAGGCAGCCCAGGCCAGCGATGTGAACAAAGCGAAGTGCATATGTATGTGTGAGTTGATAAACGAGATGCCACATAAAACATTTTGGCTTATTACCAAAACGAGACGGACTCTATATATACAATCATATAAACATACTTTTATATAGCCATATAGCTTTTTGGCTAGTGGTGGGGGCTACTAAAAATTTCAATTATTTCAGCTTGTCATTGGTAAAGATGATTAGCAAAAAAAAAACCGAAAAAAAGCGAAAACAAACGCAACGCAATTTGATAAATTTGATTAGATTTTGGCGCAGTAAATAATTGTATGCAAATTTATTTAAATGCATATTTACCCGCGTAATTGCTGCAAATTTACGTTTCATTTAGCCGCATCGTCGCCAGCAGTGGAAGAAGAAGAGGAAAAAAGGCACACAGGTCACAGGACCTCACGGCCAAGCAAATGACCAAATGGCGGCAATGAAAAAGCGGCAAACAGATTATAACTCCCAGCTGACATTGTGGGCTTTATTATTTGGCCATTGAAAAATGTGACGCTGCTTGGCTTGGCGACCCAAGTGGACTTGAATTTTTCAAAGTTAACCCGCAGCATGGGCGAACCTTTCCCTTTTTATTTTTTTTTTTGGTCAGTGGGGCGTGGCAGCTGTGTTTGTTTAAACATCGCCGGGATTTGCTCGCCAGCTCTCGAGCTTTTTATTGTTTACCTTTTGGTCTGTTTGCTGATTGATCCCTCGGGTGGTTGGGTGGGTCAGCATTTCCTTTCGTTTCGTTTCGTTTCGGACCGGGCGTAATTAATTTTGCTTTTTGATTAGTGCATGGCCAAAAAGGAGAATCATCAAATTGTCACGTAATTATATTTGTGTTAATGATGTTTCGTGCCAGCCATGAAAAGTCAATTAATATTTGGCAAAATGAACAATTTAGATTTGACATTAAAATCAACAGCAGCGTTGAGGGTGAGCGGATTCCTTAATTAAAAATTGCTAGGCCGCAATTTGATGCATGCTGTGATTTTTAATTTCCATTGAAATTGCAGTACCGTCTACCGAAATCTCCAAAATTTGATTCATATTTGTATTTGATTTGTTATTGTTATTGTTGTTGTTGTTGAGTATTTCTTTCTCTTTAAAAAGTCATTCAACTCGCGTCGCGCACGCGACCCTAAAGCTGAGTCAGATACCAACTGAGTGCTCCATTAAATTATATAAGCGTTAAGTGGCTATTAGCCGCTATTTAAGCCAGAAACAGGTTTTTTTTATTTGGCTGGTAGCAATTCCAGTTAACCGACTGAGACGAAATTGCAACAACAACATTAAGATAAGCTGTGAAGCGGCTACTGAATTTATTCAAATGAAGAACTGAAGCAAATCGAAAGGCATTTGTAAATAACTATTAAGCATTGCATTTGCATTTACTTAGTGCATTTAAAATATAATTCTTACTGTTGCTTAGCAATTTTCGATTGCATTTTGCACTCTTGGCGCGTTTTTAATTGCAAACTTTTGTTCGCTTAACTCAAGAACTATTACTCATACGCCTGGCTGGAGAAGTTGAGCTCACGTTACGCATACGACATGTTGCACAGCAGTGTTTGACTTAAATGCGAGCAAGCCAGCCAGCCATCTGTCTGCTGCATGTACTTACACGCACGTGCAAGAGCAGGAGCAGGAGCAGGAGAAGGAGCAGCAGCAGGAGCTGCGTGTATGCCATGAACAGGTGCACGCAGGTGCAGGTGCACACTTCGTGCATACTTCGATCTGTCGTAGTGTATGCCGACTCCTGCATCAGTATGAATTACTATTAACGCTGTGCAGAATAAATTGAATTTCATTGCATGACGACGTCAATTAAAAGCATGTAAAACCGAATTGCCAATGACGTTTTTAAAATGCAGTCCAACCGTCAACAACATGGCAGGAGGGGGCGTCGCTTAATGAGTCGGCAAATGGCTGATAAAAATGCCGAGGCAATATGAAAAACATTAACTGCTAGCCTTTGAGTTGTTGTTGTTGTTGCTGTTGCTGTTGTCGCTGACATCGGAACATGGCTCACAAAGTTACCCAAACTGTCAGGAAACATTGATAAGAGTGCCAATAATGACTCGATTCGATTCGATTCGATTCGATGCGGACTGAATCGACTCATTCGATTTGCCTGGCTTAATGACCAGCTATTAAGCGAGCCCTTTCAAATGATTTAATATGCAGCATTTAATAATTGTCAAAGCAAAAGTTTTTTAATCAAACTTACTCGCCGAATTTTTAATCAAATTACAACTTTTGCAGGAGGCAGGAAATAATAAAAATTGAATTGCGCACTTATATATATATATTTAGTTTTTTTTTTTTTTTTTTTTTGGTTCAGTGTAACTGCGGCTGCACTTATATACGTTTAAACAAAAATCCCATTAACAATTATGACCTTCCTTTCTGCCGTCAAGTAGTTAAAACTTGAAAGCAAAGCGCACTGCCATTGACTGGGGCGCAGGGGCTTGGTTGCTCTTTAAGACCGACAACAGTTTGTATGGCTGCGCTGTTGGCGAAGATGCTTTGGCTTTGGCCCAGCCTCATTTCCACTTTTTACTTTTGAAGTTTTTAATTCTTTGAATCTTAATGACTTCTCGTAATAAGTTTTCATTTCTCGTAATTTCTTAGGTTAATAGAATCTTTCCAGCTTGCAGTTGCAGTTGCAGCTACAACTGCCGTGTCAAGAAACTATAAATGTAAGGACAGTGGGCCGAAAATAACTCGTCTAAGGAATTATGAAAACTATAACAAATTAATCAGAACTATTCAATTGAGGCTGTTCGAAAAACTGTACAACACGAATGAAGGAATTACAGTTAATCAGTATGCCGCAGCCCTAATCGAACCCACTGTGTGGTATTGAAACTTTGTGTTGGCAGCAGGAAAAGGGGCTAAGAGAGGCTAGCCATTATTATGAAGTTGACGCACAGTCAGTCAGCAGCAGGAGCAGCCGAGAACTGCCAGGAAAAACGCAGACGACAATAATGACGACGACGACGACGACGACGAGGAGCAGGAGCTCGGGATTCCTATGGCAATGCTAACCAAAGGGAAGCGCTAGAAATGCATAAAAGTCGAGTTCATAAAACGCAGCAGGACCTCAGTTGACATTTATGCGAACCGCGTGCTCTGGCTTTAACTTACAAAACGGCCAAGTGGAAGAAGAAGAGCCAGCAAGCAAGCAAAAAAAAAAAAAGAAAGAAATAATAATAACTGTAAGCCGCCTCAAAAGAAGTCCAACTATGAGCCGCGTTAAGCACTTGGAACGGACAACTAAGCCCACATCATCGTCATCCTTGGCCGCGGCTAATCATAAATTCAAAAGCGGCAAAAGTGCAGCGCAGTTACAATTAACTTATTAAATGGGCTTTGGGGCCAAAACAAAAGCCAAAGCGGCCAAAGGAAGCGAACGCGCAAAGGAAGTGCGCGTGCAAATTGTGGAAATGAAAGCGAAACGGCAGGCGTCAAAGTGACCAACGAGCAGGAGGCAGCATGGGCAGAGAGTGAGAGCATGAACCGCTCCTAGTTAGTTCAGCACATGGGTCCGAGCTCCCTTCGGCTCCCTCTGCCACGGCATCCGGGCACGGCTACTGCGCCACGTGGCGTAATTCATTTAACTGCGCCATCTTCAAAGTGCTCCTGCTAGCGTTTGCGACTCCTGCTCTGCTGGCACATCCTTGATTGCCAGCGACATTTGCTAATTAGGAAAATTGATTTGGAATTTATGATGCGCAAAATAGCCAGAGGATCGTTGTGGATTGCCTCGCCCTCTAATTGAAAGTTAATGTTTTGCATAGTTCTTTCACTTAACGCACAGCTGTTTGCGCAATTCAAATCGAAAGCGTTTCGTATTGTTGCATATTACATAAATACACATATATATATATATACATATATATACATATAAACATATACATAGCTATTTCAACACTTCCTATTCTTCTACTTTTGCAGCTGTTGTGACATTTTGGCAACATAAAACGCAATGGCGCCAAAGATGACGCCATTCTTGCAGCTCGACAAAATGGCGGCGACGAGGACGACGACGACGACGACGGAAATACGCTGGCTCTGCCGATTGCTGCTGCTGGGTGCTTGCATTGGCGCCGCCATAGCTCGAGGTAAATATAACCAGATTACTTCTCAACATATTCACATATTCACATAGCTGAACGTATCAAAAAAATATATTATATAGAAATGTTATTTAAGGCGGATCCGTAAATAAATCTATAGAGTTCACTTACGGAATCAAAAACTTAGCTTGAGTTGAACTTAGCTTGACTTGGATTGACTGAAACTCTAAGAAAGTAAGATCTTTTGCGTTATTCACTCAAGCACTGACTAGATAAAATCTGTCAGTCTATAGTTCTGATATAATATATCTAAAGCGGAACCCATAACGTAGCTTGACTGAAACTCTAATCAAATTTGATTTGAAATACTTACAAGAAAGTAAGATCTTTTGCTATATCAACTCAAGCACTGACTATATGATATTTATCAGTCCTATAGACCTATACAGATATATCTGAATCCACATTGAGATGGACATATTTTTTATGGGCAGTTCAAAAGTGGCATGCAAAAATTCATTTATTCGAGCTATCAAAGTGATTCCAACGGCATATTGTGCAAAAACTAATTATCTGTCAAAATCATATTGCCAAACAAGTGCAGAATGTCCTTTGTGGCCAGAGGATATAAACGCATGCGAAATATTATTAATTAAAATGTTAAAATTGTGCGACGAAAAAAAAAAAAAAAAATCTGTTGTTGTTGCCGTTGAATACAGTTTATAAAATGTTGCGATTGTTTTTGCCCCAATTATTATCATTTTTATACTATACGCTCGAGCTCAGTGAAAAGAAATTTCCCAGGTCCCTGGCTGGTTTTTTGCTGCTGTCCGTACGTGCTCTGTGCGTATATTAATAATCTATATCATGTCATTTGTGGAATATTGATTTTGTCAATTTAATATATGTATGTGCATATTTTTTTTTATTTTTTCTTTTTGATTTTTTTAGTTTAAGCGCATTGCTCGACTAGTTTAAGCACTTAATAAATTTCAAATATGTGTCAACATCGCATCAATTAAAATTAAATTGAAATATGTAATAAATATGCAGCGCATTTAAGCAATTTACACAGTGAGCACACAACAACTAAAAATAAAAAAAAAGGGCACAATAAACCGAACTGCCAATGAAATATGAGTGACAAAATCACACAGGGAATGCCAGCAGGGCTTACGCGGCCGATTCAATGGCGACAAACTAAATCCTTCGTCTCGACACTCAACCGCATCAACCACAGCCAAAGCCTCAATTCAAGCTGTGGCTGCTAGTTGATATCCTGTACAGCATAGACAGAGTTCAATTACTGGCATGAACAGCTATTAAAGTCTAGCTGTAAGTTAAGAAGATGGGCAAGAAGCCCATTAAGAATTAGCTGAATATACATATATATTTTTTCTACTACCATTTCTATATTAAGTGCAATTGCAGACCCAAATATCCTTTTCAAACACGCCCAAATGTATCGATTATCTTTTTCGATTAGAGGGTATGAAATACCAATAAAAACATTAAGCAGAAAAAAAAGCTGGAAAAAAAACCTATCAGAATTCTCTCATACTAACATACTGACAAATACATATCAATCGATGCTCGCCTAGCATCAAAAAAAGCAACAGGGAAGTAATTTGCAATCGGGAGTTGCTGACTGCATGATACTCATTTAAGCTAACTAGTAAGCTGTAAAAAAAAGAAAACTACATTATTTCTTTGCTTTTAAAAATGAAATGAAATATACATATATAAATATAAATTTATATATTATATTTGTTAAACAGCTGAAAATTAGCTTAAATATGAAGAAAAACATATCAAATAACTTTGGTACAGTTGAGTCTCGATAAATTGTACCCCGGTAAACCGAAAATTGCTATAAATCTAAAAAATTCTATTGTCTTGAAATAATAAATCGTTCTCGATAATTATCGGTAATTTGAATTTATGTGTGAATAAAAAAAATTATCCTTTTACCATTTCGAATTATCGGCATTTTGATTAAAAATTCTTTTTAAGCAAGATTGGTTTAGATTTTATATAAAATAATTTGAGTTTCATTTCAACAAGAATCATTAGAATGCAGTCTAACCGGTATAAACTGACTTACATTTATAATATATATTTTTTAACAAAAATAATGTGAGTTTCAACAAGAATCTTTAAAATCTCAGAATATCAGTTTAACACATATTAGTTGACTGAAATTTATAATATAATTACATTTCTAATATATTTCTAACAAAAGTAATATGGGTTTCAACAAGACTTTTCAAAATCTCTCTGTCAGTCAATTAAATTTATAACATAATATAATTTATATACACATAACTGCCTTGCCGATTTGTCACGGCCTCTTGCATATCCATAAAATCTTTTCACAATTTATATTTACTTTAAATTGAAAATCCATACACCTCAAGTTTTAGTCAACTAATATACTCGCTCAATTCAATATACTGATAATTAAATTTATATATGTATATATACTCATTGCCCATTTGCCACACCCTAATGTACATCTATTTAAGTTCTACAATCTAATCTACAAGACTCTAGCTCCATAGAGTGTGCGTCTGCACAAAACCAATATACTCTTATTAATTTCATGAACTGGCATACAAAATGAATTTGCGATGCAACGAATGCGGATCACGTGATTGCCATGGATATGCCATGGGATGGCCATCTCTGCTGTTGCCGTTGTCGCTTCCATTGCCGTTGCTGTTCCTGGCTGACGGTGGCCCGCAGCTCATGGCAATTTCATAGCCATATTGCGACAATTTTTATTAAAATTTAGAATTTTTCAATTTATTTAGCACTTCTCTCGGACGCCGTCTGTGATGGCGCTCGACTCGCCTCGACTCTCGATTTGCTGCTTGCTTTTTGATTTGTTGCAGCTGCGTGAAATTGGTCCAGAAAAAAAAAAAAAAAAGAACACAACAAAAACGAAAAAATGGCAATGGACACCGTACGTGATTTGAATTTAGTTTGGCCCACTCAGCAAAAAGTCAACATTTCGTTGTTTGTTAGCTAAGCGAAAAGCGATAGTCGGCTTAAATGCTGCCACACCCACTTGTGGGCTGGCCCATGGGAGCTCAAATTGAATTAGTCATTTCAATAATAATAATATAGCCAACTATCATTGCTCCTTTGCATGTTCTGTGCTGCTATTCAGCTGGGCAAACGTCCGCGCCCTAGCAAAGGAGCCAACGCGCAGACAGACAGCTCCCTGGGGCAAACACTGAAGGAGCAGGAGTAGCAGCAGGAGCAGCAGAAATAGCAACAGCTGCAGCAATACAGTGTTTTGCCTCGCAATCAATGGAATGAAATCTGCAGTGGCACATGAAACAAGTGGGTGAAAGGCAAATTAGAAATTGCAAAAATTGTCATCGGGCCTTTGCTGTTGCCTTTGCCACTTTCCACTTTCTACTTTCCTCCTAGCTGGCTGATGGCTGTCAACACGCTGATAAGTGTTGCAGCTCTAGGCAGTTGCCGGGAAATCCTTGTCAGCAGACTTTGCCCCCAGGTAGCCAAATGCTAATTTTATTATGACAAATGCATAAAGTCAGTGGAAAAACTGTCTCGTTGCACGTTACGAGTCCATTTAATAATCCTTAAGTGCCACTTAGCCCAGTCCATGTGAGCTGTCATCAATCATTCATGCTGCGCCACAGCCACCGTCTTACACATCGTTTGATTAGCCTGGAGGCTGGAGTAAATTGAACAGGGAGCATTACTTATGCGGCTCAGTGTGTGAGCGGCTAATTGAAAATGATCGCACACCAAAAGCCAAAAGATAGGCACGCAGCAGCAGCTGCGCTTAACTTAACTAGACATTTAGTTGGCATTACAGCAACGCCCCGAGTCCTGCTAACAATCTTGTTGGCCCAACTTCGACGCCAATGCAACAAACAAATCGTTAAGCAAAACGACTGTAAATCGAGATTGCAGCCAGTTTACCAGCTCTGCCAGTTGCCAGTTGCCAGTTGCGACTGCGCAGCTGTCAGCTCTAATCTAAATAAGCGATTTGTCTGCGCATAACTTTTGCCTTAACCGGATCGGCTAGCCTGGCCTAGAGTCCAAGAGTGTGCGAGAGGCAGCTGCCTCTGCCTGACTAAATAATAATTTGTATAATTTATTCCAGAGAACTCTGGCCAGCACTTCAGGCATTCTGTATGCAGGTATTCGCAGCGCGATAGCTTCTTATGGCCAGCTCTCTGGTATTCCAGCTCAACTGATACTCCTATAAATAATTAACACGTGCATAACTTCCACTTGAAGACGCGAGTCTTGTTTTTGTCTTTGTTTTGTCTCTTTTTTATAGCAGCTGCTGAAGTTAGCTAAATTACATGGCCTTTGAGAAGGCCTGAGTCCAACGAGACATATTCTATTCCATTCTATTCCGCTCCGCTCTGTCTGCTCTTCGCTTAAGAGCTTCCGTGGCCTTAGGTCCAGCTTTTGTTTCAGAGCTTACAAAGGTGTTGCACACCTGAGGTGTGTCTGCACAATTGTTAATTTATGATTATAAACACAATGCTATTGACCTTAGCAGGCAAGTATATAATTTAATTTATATAATTTAATAATAGACGCAGAGGCATTTTGAATATGGAATTAGCAAGGCTTAAGCTGAGCCGATTATCTAAATAATGGAGACAATAGTGCTGCAGCAATAGTTATGGCTAGTAGCTTAATCAATTTTCAATTTTGATAAAATTGAATCATTGTTAAGTATTAACTTGGCCCAGTTGGCCTAGTTATGTTAATATGTTAACTACTTATGGATACAAGGAGCGCCGGCTTTGCGGCGATTGTTCCTTCAGGTGCGCCAGGCAAAGTTAATTATGAAGGTGACGGCACATCGTTAGCTGCCAGTGCTCTGTCACACAATGCATATCAGTTGCTCTGGCTGTTATCAGCCGTATCTCAGGCATACGGCGTAATACAATAGACGTAACCTGTGAGAGCCTCCTCACAGCTGCTTCAGCCTTCATACTACCCGCTCTTAAGATTGCTTTAGCATTCTATGAGCTGCCTGAGAGTGGATTGGCAAGTGACTGGGCGTGGCATGGGAGTTTGTGCAGTTGCTCTACACTCCCACCCATACACACACACACACACACATACATATATGTACTGCATTGTATAAAATTGTTGCTGTTGCTGTTGCTGCTGTAATTGTTATTATTCTTGTGGTATTGTTGCAGCTTAATTGAAAATATTGTAAGTACAACTTTGCGCTAGTCAGGGTGTGTCGGTGTGTGTATGGGTGTGTGTGTGCTTTCTCTGTCTCTGTGTGCGAGTGTGTGTGTGTGTGTGTGTTTAGTAATCGCTTGCAGCGTTTCGTTGCGCCGCACTACAAATGAAATTAATTGAATCCCGTGGGCTGTACACAGACTCCCGCTGCCTTCAACACACACACACTCTAGCACTCACACACTCACTCATTGTTAGGATTGTTACTTAATGGTGAGGTATGCTCAAACATGCAAATATCTAACTTTTCACGCCCAATAACTGCCGGCTATTGACGCTTCACCGGGAAATGGGCAACTTTGCCAGAAACAAATGGAATATAACTTTAACATTGGGCATAACCAAGTAGACTGCAGCACCAAATCAATTTGTAATGCGGTTAAAAAAAAAAAAAAAGTTGACTCGTTTTTGGTACAGCAGGAGATTGAAACATTTTAATTAGAGCGCCTCACAGTTAGATACTTTAGTTTTCAATCAAGTTAAGACGATGAGCTATAAACTCAATTTGAAATGAATTGCATTTTAAGCAATAAATAAAATAGTAAATCTTTTTTTTTTTTACAAAAATGATTAAATAAACAAAAAACAATTTATGTTTTGGCATAGTGAATTTTCTATTTATTCTTTATTAAAAATCTATTTAATATATTAAAAAAAAAGACTGCGGCATTCAATTATATACTTAGAGTTGTAATATAAAAATAAATATAAAAATCTTAATTAAATGATTTATTTATTATTATTATTATTTTTATCTATTACAAATATTTATTAACATATTTATTTTTATACCCTGAACCCATTAAAAATGGGAAATCAGGGTATAATAGTTTTGTTGAAATACATACATATATGTAACAGGCAGAAGGAGGCGTGACAGACCCCACAAAGTAAATATATTTTTGATCAGGGTGACGAGTTGAGTCGATTTAGTACCATTCCTCTGTGTATTTCTTCTAAGTATTCCCTCTACTTAATTTCTTTACGTAATTGCTCTACGTAATTCCAAATCGTCTTTAATGCTTAGCTGATCAATCACACACTGTACTTCACTTGCCCAGCAAGCCTGGACGACTGAAGAAATGCTGCAGCTGCTGCCCTTTATATACGGACACTTTTACTCAGGCACTGCCTCTCCCAAATGCTGAGCCCTACGGCAGATAGAGCTCGTTGCAGTCGAGCTTCAATTGAGCAATGGGAACGCTCTCTGCTGCTGTGAGCATTCTAGCTTCGTTTCACCTAAATATAAGTACCTAATGAAAGCTGCTGCATACACATAGACAATTTTAATGATCTTCTGCACTCTCTTCTCTCCTTGCTTTTACTTTTACTCAAGTACTGAATGCGTGCGTGCCTATGTGTGTGTGTGTCAGAAAGACGCGAAGAATTATTGAAATGTCAGTTCTCAGTTCAGGGGATTTCCTAGTCGAGCAGTCTCGACTAGAGCTCTCTTACTTGTTAAATATTTATTTAATATATGGATTTTCAAAATTTATCTAAAATATTTTTTAAAATTTTTATTTAACATATTTTCCAAAGTATTTATTTACATTATTTATTAAAATAGTATTTATTTTACAAAGATATTTGGTAAAATATTTATTTAAACTATTTATTAAAATAGTTATTTAAAATTTATGCTTACATATGTAATTAAAATATTTATTGAAAATATTTGTTGACATATTTATTTAAAATATTAATTTTAAATTATTATTATTTAATTATTGATTTTTATTTTATTTTAAATGCGTCTATTAATTTCCGCTCAAACAACTGCTTAATTAGATAGTATATATTTTCAGACATAAAGCATAAAAATAAAATCAAATATTTATCAAAATATATATACACTAATTAAAACATTTATTTAATGCTTGTGTTAGTTTTTGCCGCAAACAAGAATCGCTTGATTATCTATATAAAACATAAACTTTGATGTTTATGAATCAATTTAAGTCGAAAGCTAAAGAGCCTGATTATTATTGCATAAGGAGCAGCCATGTGGCTATACATCATTAGCTTGGCTGGCAAATTGGGTTGCGAACGCAATTCATTAGATGGCCAAGAACAACTTGTTTAATACAGTGAACACGCCCAAAGGCCCAGACACAAACTGACTGCTAACATGCCATAATCCCATGCCAAGAACATAAAGTAACCAACCGGCCATAAGCAGGTCAGGCACAACTCCAATGATAATAATGCAGCCGAAAGAGGTCAACATAAAATAAAGTAACTAAGCGCTAGACAACGCATATATATATGTATGTATGTATGTGGCAGCTCAGCTGGGGCTAAGAAGTCACGAACAGAGGACACTGGCTATAAGCAATTCCTGGACTTTCGCCTTCACCTTTGCCAGTTGGGCAAGAATTGGTTGTTGTGGGTGTGGCTAAGGCGACGATACTCTCAACTTGGTCTGAAAGCCTTTTCGCTTCCGGCTTTCATTATAATTTTCAGCCAGGCAATGTCTCGGAGCGTGCTCGTGTCCTTTTATGACTCATTTGCTGTTGTAGTTGCTGTAGTTGTTGTATGTGTATGTCTACAATATGCAATTAAATTAAATATTAAACTTAATTACACGAACGAACTAACGCGTCGTGCAGCACGCAGCCGTTGAGTCATCGAGTCATCGAGTCATCGAGTCGTCGAGTCCTCGTCGACTCGTTCTATCATCTCAACGGGCCTGTCCAATGTGACAACGCTCAATAATGCAACATGATTGTAAGAAGTAATGAAAGTCAATTGTAACGTAGACGATGTAGAGCCGAGGCCGACAAAGACAATGTCACTGGCTCTATTGCCAGTTATATTTAGTAGGTCAGGTCGCTCGCACACAAAGATCTTTGGCATCCCAGGCCGAAGCGACGCGTCGCCTCTAACCGTAATGGGAGTGTTGCTTATATTTTGCGCAGCTGCCTCCTGCTGCTTGTTAATTGAATTTAATGTAGTTTAATTGAGACGAACGTGATTCTAACTAAAAGCGCTTTATGTTTAATTTACCAGCAGCCATGAAAGCAGGGCAGGCAGGCATTCCGTGCCATCTCAACTACTTAGTTGACATGACAAGCACTGAAGCTCTTAAGTTGTTGAAACTCAAATTAATTGCTGCCAAGTCAAATATAATTTCCATTTAAATGTGCGACAAAACGTAGTTCGATATTAAATATCTTTTATGGCAGCTGTCAGCAATTTCTTACCGAGTTTAACTCGAAAAATGAATAATGCATGCCAATGAGGAAGTTGGCACAAGAAACTCGACAGGCAGGCAAGCAACGGTGTCACACGCTGCGTATGAGTAATGTTGTCGGATTCGGTGCACTGGTCATTGCAATGTTTTCAAGGACATTTCCAATATTAAAAGCTGTTCAAGCGCAGCGCAGCGCGAAATTCAAATGCAGCTGCCGCATCGCATACCAAAATCTATAATCGCAGTAGGGCAAGCGGAGGGGAAGCAAGGGACTCAAAGGGAGCGGAGCGACAAACAGCAAGCGGAATCTTCAGCAAGGACAGCTGTTGGAATTAGCGTACTGTGTGCTCTTTCACTGCCAGGCTTTATGCGAAGCAACTGTCACAGCATCAGGCGCACTGTCATCTCGCCCAGAATGTCAGAAAAAAAGTCAAGCTGCATAATAAATTGAATTTCTTCTGGCTGGTCATTTGGCGCATCTAATGCCGAGCCAAAGACACACTTCTAGGAGAACCATGAAAAAAATACAAAAACATAAAAATGAGAGCCAGCTTAGGTAATCGAGACAACAAAATATACGACTAGCAGATACTCTCTCGCATAACTCAAAAGAACTTCTCATACAGATTTCTTTGACTGAGATGAGAGATTAAAATCATTTTTAAAAAAAACTAAAATAAGGAATTTTGAATACTTTTCTATATAATTAATTTTATAGTACATTTTAAAGAAATTTTCAGAAAGCTAATCGGCTATATAAAAACCGAATATTCTTTATAGATATGAATATTGAAAGACTTATTTTGTAGATCAAAATTTGTATGAATAGGGTATAGAAAAAAAATCGCCTCTACCTCTTCTTTATTTTCTCTTTCTCTCTCTCTCTCCATCTCTTTACCTCTAGCTCTCTATTTCCCCATATCTTGCTCTCTTTCATTCTTCACTCTTTGTCCCACTTGGTGTATCTACCATAAAACTGTTGACGCCATCCTGGCCGCACACGTACGTTGTTCAACATAAAGTTAGCGACAAAATGCCACCAGACGCAAATGAAATTATACCAAGCCCAGAAGCAGCAGCAGGAGCAGGAATAGCAAGAGTAGTTGTTGTAGTAGCAGATGCCATGGGAGCGACAAACTTGGACAGCAGCTCAAAATTCCAAATATCATATTTACAACATGCAACTACTTGTACAAAGCGAAAATAGCTTCCAACTCGCCGGAATGCAATGCACAAGGCAAAATGAAAACTGACATCTGAATTCTTTTATTTTGTCTACGTTGGCATTTACACAAAAAGAGAATAGGATGAGCTGCTTTATTATATTAGTCTGTAGTCGGCTTGCAAGCCAAGGTAATCAAATCGCGGCTCAGGCTTGTCACGAAACTCGCCTGGGATAATAACCAAAAATATATGCAAAAGAATTTTTAAATAACAATTTTGTATATCTGCTATGAAGTAAAGCTGTGTAAAGTTTTACCAGGGAGTTAGAATATAGTTAGAATATAGTTATTCTTCAGAGAACCTCAAATCCCTCTCTGAAACATTTTGAGTACATACAATAACTAGTAACATTATTTATAATATATAGTTCCAGCTTTTAAGAGCTCGTACCTTTTATAATAATTGGAAAAAAATTATCTAAGCTTCTCTCTCTCGCTCCTTCTCTCTCTCTCCTTCTCTCGCCCTCTCTCCCTATCCCTCTCTCTCTCTCTCTCTCTCTATGACGAAACATAATTCCCATTGCTTTCTCTCTCTCTTCAAAGCAAAAGCAAAAAAATGGCAGCTATGTATATTCTTTTTTCTCTTTGTTAATAGAGCATCACAACGGCCAAGCTCAATAAATATTTAATTATGAAAAGAATGAAGCAATTTTAATTACTATTTGCCATTTGCCTAAAATGGGAAGCTAGAATTTTCGCACACCAAAGCTATGCATAACAACCCAAATAAACAAAACAAGTAAGAAGGCTCTAGTCGAGACTGCTCGACTAGGAGATACCCTGAGCCCTCCAAGCTGGTATTTTAATCATTCCGCACTTCTTTTATACACATATGTATATATATACGCATAAGCCCGCGGTCTACTAACTGCGCAGTAAGCAGCGACTGCGCTTGGGCTCAATAGGTACATCCCCTCCCAGGGGATTTCCCCTGGGCAGCTGCCTGACAAAAGCTGAATGCTATATCACTCAATAATAAATATTATATAATTTCGTTTGTAGGCGTACAATCTTAATGAAACTTTCAGAATTTAATAATAATGTGTAAATGTGTGTACACTCCAAAGCACAAGTCTCTAGTAATTGATAAATCCCTTCATAGGAGATTTCCCCGCCAAGGGGATTTCCTAGGCAGCTGCCTGACAAAAGCTGAATGCTATATCACTCAATAATAAATATTATATAATTTCGTTTGTAGGCGTACAATCTTAATGAAACTTTCAGATTTAATAATAATGTGTAAATGTGTGTACACTCCAAAGCACAAGTCTCTAGTAATTGATAAATCCCCTCTCAGGGGATTTCCCCGCCCAGGGGATTTCCCCTAGGCAGCTGCCTGACAAAAGCTGAATGCTATATCACTCAATAATAAATATTATATAATTTCGTTTGTAGGCGTACAATCTTAATGAAACTTTCAGAATTTAATAATAATGTGTAAATGTGTGTACACTCAAAGCACAAGTCTCTAGTATTGATAAATCCCTCTCAGGGATTTCCCCAGGGGATTTCCCTAGGCAGCTGCCTGACAAAAGCTGAATGCTATATCACTCAATAATAAATATTATATAATTTCGTTTGTAGGCGTACAATCTTAATGAAACTTTCAGAATTTAATAATAATGTGTAATGTGTGTACACTCCAAAGCACAAGTCTCTAGTAATTGATAAATCCCCTCTCAAGGGATTTCCCCGCCCAGGGGATTTCCCCTAGGCAGCTGCCTGACAAAAGCTGAATGCTATATCACTCAATAATAAATATTATAAATTTCGTTCGTAGACGTACAATCTTAATGAAACTTTCAGAATGTAATAATAATGTGTAAATGTGTGTACACTCCAAAGCACAAGTCTCTAGTAATTGATAAATCCCCTCTCAGGATTTCCCCCAGATTTCCCCTAGGCAGCTGCCTGACAAAAGCTGAATGCTATATCACTCAATATAAATATTATAAATTTCGTTCGTAGACGTACAATCTTAATGAAACTTTCAGAATGTAATAATAATGTGTAAATGTGTGTACACTCCAAAACACAAGTCTCTAGTAATTGATACTCGTTTTTTTTTTTCAAATTACTGGCGAAAGGGGCGTGGTATCCGAAATCTGTAATTAAAAAATGTGTATATTCGTAAATTGCATATACACAGTAATCTGAAGTCTCTATGTTTATAGTGTTCAACTAGGCTGAAAAACCATACCAATTTATCGATTATCCTCGATAAAAAGATATCGAATGAGTTATCGAAAAAATATGATAAACTCGTACTGCGTATGGTATACAAGAGTCTACATGCAAAATTGCAGCTCTCTAGCTCTTATAACTTCTGACATCGACGCACTCATACAGACGGACGGACAGGGCCATATCGACTCAGCTCGTCGCCCTGATCAAGAATATATATACTTTGTGGGGTCTGCCACGCCTTCTTCTGCCCGTTACATACTTTACACAAAACCATTATACCCTGATTTCCCATTTTCAATGGATTCAGGGTATAAAAAGAGAAGAGCTCGAATAAATTTTCACGCTTAGCCTGACGAAGCATTTACATATATTAATATTTAGATTAAACATACATACACAACGATAGAAGACTTTAAAATAATTAATAAATAGGCATGTAATATGTTAAAATAATCCCGTAGGATGAACGATCATACAGATATATAGAGAGAATTATGATGTGGTCTGTCTTGCACTGCATAAAATAAACAGAGGGAAATGTCTACAGATTATGAATATACTACATAATATATTATACTATAGCATAAACACACATTGCACCATGGCAAATTGTATTACCCTCTGGCAGAGTATCAAGTGCCGGCTCATATAAGCCAACGGCGAATAGTTTAAGCTTTAATAACTACATTTACTATGCCCTAATGTGCTTTAATGCTGCAAATTGAAATTTTAACGCAATACACTAAAACACTCACACACACGCATACACACACAGAGATTTTGGCAGTGCCAACCTCGTCCCGGAACATGGCGTATCCAAAACTATTTGCGGACATGCTGTGCGGTCAGCCTGTGGCCTGGGGACCCGTTACGCCTGTCGCCTGCTGGGCGCCATATAAGTTTGCGGTCGCTCCTTTTATTTCATTTTGCATAAGTTCTAAAGTAAACATCATATATAATTAAAATCACAAAACGGTCAATTTAGACTCAGCGAAAGCCATGCGCGTCGAGTGCCAGCGAGAGTAATGGGAGCGACGATTTTGGGGTCGGACTCCCTGTGCATATTATAATATTTCCATTAAAATTGGATATTATGTTTCTATGTAAAGTGGCTTATGGGATTTGTTGAATTACTTGAATTTTATGCATTTCTAAAAGCAGTCAACACGTTCCTCAAATCATGATAATGATAGATTTATTTTGGGTTTTATTCTAAAATATTATGCAAAGGCGATTCGAGGCAGAATCAGCAACGAGACTAGGATAGCTGGGTAAAAAGACCATAGCAGCAGAGATATATTATTCAAATCGGTAAAGTAAAGAAGTTAAAATATAAAAAATAAATAAAATCAACCTATCTTTCACTCTGTTCAATTGAGAATCCTGACTTATATGATATATTTGCTTCCTTATTTGCTTGCAATTATATAATACGATTTGTGCTTGGAATTAGGCAAATCATTTCTAATTTTTTACTGAGCCGCATGTAGCTACACCGCTTTTTTTTCTCCACCTCTCTCAAAAGGCACAAAAAATTTCGGCAATTTCGTTGAGCTGGAGTAGTGAGCTCCATACATTTGCCATAATTAAGTTTTATGGGCCTTGGATTTTGGCAATTTCGGCAGAGTAAATGGACCTGTATGGCTGAGGGCACGCCGTCCGGCCATAAAGCATTGGCTTTGGCTTACATGGCCTCCAATGAAAATCGCATAGTGACTGATGCAAATTTATGCCAATCCCTGTTGGGTCTAATTTTTAGACGCGCGTTTACAATGTTTTTGCCAGATTTGCATGCCGCAACAACAATTTGGTTTATAAGGCATGTCGACAAAAAAAAAGGAAAAAAATAGGAAAAAAAAAACATTGTTGCGGCCAATGGAGCTGTGGGTACGTGAATAAAAAAAAAAAAAAACATACACAATTCATTTTCGAAATGAATTTGTTCCGCTGTAAGGGCCATAAATGCATTTAAATTTATTGGAATGCACGACAGCAGCAGTATAAGAAGAAGCAGATCCCAAATACATAATAAAAAAAAAAATAGCACACTCTCCCATTGAATGACAATAAATTATCAATTTTATTTTGACAACGCGAAAAATCCCGCTCCAAGAGAGAGAGAGAGAGAGATGGTCGAGCGCAAAATGTCAGATGAAATTGAGCAAAATATATTCAGGCGGGGCATTTGTGACAGGAAGTTTCAGTTGAATGGTTTGTTCCAGCGGCCGGTTCTGAATTGCCAGCACATATCCCCTATATATACATACATACATGTATATAACGTATGTATGTATCGTTTGACAAACATTTGACTGAAATGCACTCAGCCAGTGCCGTTGGGCGTGACAATATTAATTTATATGCTTAATCGCAATGGCCCCCAACTAAATCCAACTTACAAACGAGTATATCGCTTGACTTTTATTGCAGACATTCCATCTTCGTCAGCGCTGGGACGCAGTGCCCCCGATGATGTTGCCTTCTATTGCCCGGAGGAGGGCCTGTTTCCCGATGACTACGACTGCCGCATCTACTACCGCTGCGAGAAGCGTTCCGAGCATTACATCAAACCGTACATGTTCGCCTGCAAGGAGGGCACAGTCTTCTCGCGCACGCTCCAACTGTGTCTGCCTGCCATGCTGGCCGGACGCGGAGAGTGCGAGCCGTACATGAACGAAATCGATGTCGGCGATGAGACAGACAGCCAGCTGCCATTTGATGGGCTCGTCAATAACCCGAATGGACATAATGCGTTGCTTAATAGCGCCGTAACGCCCGCCGCCGCCTTCCAGCTGCACACCTATGCGACTGCAAATCAGTTGCCCACAAATTATGGACTGACAGGCCTGAGTGGTGTTTCAGTCATATCCTTTTCGAGCTCATCATCTTTGCGCTCGGCCGCTGAGGATGGTGAGGGGGGTGTGTCGTGCGAGGATGATGGATTTATGAGTGATCCCATTGACTGCACCGTGTTCTATCGCTGCATCTCCAATGGGCGCGGCTATAATAAAATTGGTTTTCGTTGCTCGGACGGAACTGCCTGGGATGAGTCACTGCAGTCCTGCAACCATATAGTCAAGGTTCGTGCCAATGGCGGCTGTCGCAATCAGGCCGATCCTCTCAGCGATGAGCAAACCTCGACACAGTCATCCCACTCGAGCTATCAGAATACCACCTCATCGTCGTCTTCGTCCAGCAGTCAACAAAGCTCTTCGACCAGTTCCTCAATGTCTTCCTCCTCCAACAGTTCGAGCTCATCCAACGGCTCCTCGAATCAATCGAGCTCAAACTCCAACCAGGAGTCATCCACCTCGAGCAGCAACCAACAATCATCGAACAGCAATCAGTCTTCCAGCAGCACAGAAAGTTGGAGTAGTAGCACTCAACAGTCCACCTCGGGTTCTTCGAATCAAAACTCTGGAAGCAACCAATCTGCCAGTAATAACCAGAACGCCAGCAACAGTCAAAATGCCAGCAGCCAAAGCTCCAACAATAACGAAAATCAAAGCTCTGCCAGCAACAACCAGAGCAACCAGAGCAACCAGAGCTCATCGAGCAGTGGCTCCAACAACCAGAGCAACCAGAGCTCATCGAACAATCAGTCGAGCAGTGGCTCCAACAACCAAACCAATCAGGCGAACAAGCCTGCATCAAGCGAATGCGAGGATGAGAACACCTATATACCCGATCAAAAAGATTGCGCCAAATTCTACAGATGTCGCAAGGATATTGATGGTAATCTAGAGATGGTGCCATTCACATGTGGTCCGGGCACTGTTTGGGGTCAAGAGGAGAAAGTGTGCGTTCTACCTAGCGAAGATCAAAAGAAACAATGCAACATACAATCCAGCTCTCCCAGTCAAGGTGGCAACAGCACTTCCAACGAAAACAATCAGTCTAGCAGCTCTAGTTCCAGCTCAAACAATAGCAATAACAACAATCAATCTAGCAACCAGCAGGAATCATCGTCCAACAGCAGTCAGCAAGGTTCGTCGAGCAGCAATCAGGGCTCATCTTCATCATCAAACTCCAGCAATCAATCTTCTAATCAGAGCAGCAATCAAAGCTCCTCATCTACTTCAAACGCTGGCAATCAATCCTCCACATCCAGCTCCTCTGCAGCTCAAAACTCCACTAGTGCTTCGAACTCGACAACAAGCAAACCCTCAAATCCTGACGGTCAGTGCGAGCACTCGGAAACATATTTGGCTGACAAAAAGGACTGTGCACGATTCTATCGCTGCGTCGATAATGGAAATGGTGGATTTGATAAGATTGCTTTCGATTGTGCACCAGGCACTGTTTGGGATCCCGAATCAAAGGGCTGCAACCATCCTACTGATGTACAGAAGGAAGAATGCAAAGCAATGGCCAGCGGTACAGGAAGTGCATCAAATCAAGGCTCGTCGTCCAATCAGGGATCTTCCTCTAATCAAGGCTCTTCATCTAATCAAGGATCGTCTTCTTCTCAAAGTTCTTCCTCTAATCAAAGCTCTTCATCAAATCAAGGATCATCTTCTAATCAAGGATCGTCATCAAATCAAAGCTCGTCTTCTAATCAGGGATCATCCTCCAATCAAGGATCATCCTCTAATCAGGGATCATCTTCTAATCAGGGATCATCCTCGAATCAAGGCTCTTCCTCTAATCAAGGATCTTCATCAAATCAAAGCTCGTCTTCTAATCAGGGATCATCCTCCAATCAAGGATCATCTTCTAATCAGGGATCATCCTCGAATCAAGGCTCTTCATCTAATCAAGGCTCATCCTCTAATCAGGGATCTTCATCAAATCAAGGATCATCCTCTAATCAGGGATCTTCATCAAATCAAGAATCATCTTCCAGTCAAGGATCATCCTCTAATCAAGGCTCTTCATCTAATCAAGGCTCATCCTCTAATCAGGGATCTTCATCAAATCAAGGATCATCCTCTAATCAGGGATCTTCATCAAATCAAGAATCATCTTCCAGTCAAGGATCATCCTCTAATCAAGGCTCTTCATCTAATCAAGGATCATCTTCTAATCAAGGATCGTCATCAAATCAAAGCTCGTCTTCTAATCAGGGATCATCCTCCAATCAAGGATCATCTTCTAATCAGGGATCATCCTCGAATCAAGGCTCTTCCTCTAATCAAGGATCTTCATCAAATCAAGGGTCGTCATCTAACCAAGGATCATCCTCTAATCAAGGATCTTCATCAAATCAAGGGTCGTCATCTAACCAAGGATCATCCTCTAATCAAGGTTCATCTTCTAATCAGGGATCAGCCTCTAATCAAGGTTCTTCATCCAACCAAGGCTCGTCATCAAATCAAGGATCGTCTAATCAAGAATCATCTTCGAATCAAGGCTCATCCAACCAAGAGCCAACCACAACGACAACGCAGAAGCCATTCAAGCCAGCAGAGAAATGTGAGAGTGAGGAAACCTTTTTAGACGACAAGGAAAACTGTTCGAAATTCTATCGTTGCGTGGACAACGGAAAGGGCGGATTTATGAAAGTATCATTTACTTGCCCACCAAATACCATATGGCATCCCGAGGCCAACAGCTGCAACCATCCATCGCAGATTGACACGCAAAGCCTCAAGTGTAAGCGGGTCGTCAATAGCAGCTCTAGCCAATCTTCTACTTCATCATCTTCAAGCAGCAGCTCCACACAGCAAACGACATCTACAAGCTCTCAATCTAGCAGCAATACTAGTTCTACATCAAGCTCAAGCAGCTCTAGCTCCACCTCGTCGTCCAAGCCATCTGGTAATTGTAATGTTAATGGTCAATTTCTGGGCGATGATAAGGACTGTGCCAAGTTCTATCGCTGTGTGGACAATGATAGAGGTGGTTTCTATACGGTGGCCTTTTCGTGTCCGCCGGGAACTGTATGGGATGCCCAGATCGAGGCTTGTAATCATGCCTGGGCCGTCAAGGATAAAAACTGTGGCAGTAGCATCACTACTCAACGGCCAATCGCAACCACTACTACACCTAATCAGGGCTCATGGCAATCCCCAAGCACAACAAGACCAACTACTATAAAGCCGACAACACAAAAACCAACTCAAAGACCAACACAAAAACCGATGACTACAACGGGAAAACCCGTAACCCAAAAACCAACTACTCAAAGGCCTGTTACACAAAAGCCAACTGGAAATGTAAAGTGTACATCTGAAGGTTTCATTGGCGATCCAGACAATTGTGCGAAATTCTATCGTTGCATTAGCAATGGCAAGGGCGGCTTCAGCCAGGCGGCCTTCCATTGTGCGGCGGGCACAGTTTGGGACCAGGACCTACAAACCTGCAATCACGATTTGAATATGTGCAATCCAAAGCCCGAAGATGGCCCTGGCAATGCCACAACTGAGTCCGATAAGGGTCCATGTGACAATACCACGGAGAGCCCAACATCAACAGCATCTCCGGACACAACTAATTCGCCAAGTACAACAAATCGTCCAACTGAGGCAGCCACGGAATCAACAACGGATGGACAGACCACAACTAGCCAACCCACAACTAGCCAACCCACAACTAGCCAACCCACAACTAGCCAACCCACAACCAACCAACCCACAACTAGCCAACCCACAACCAATCAACCCACAACCAACCAACCCACTACCAACCAGCCCACAACAACTACTCCAGCTGAGCCAACAACGACATATCAACCTCCAACGACACTATGGACTACGACAACAACCACACCAAGCACAACGACACCGCCTAATTTGCCACCTGGAACCGAGTGTAAAGGCGAAGGCTTCATGCCTGATCCTAACAATTGCCGAAAGTTTTACAGATGTCAGAAGACCGGAGACTCCTACACGAAGTATGAATTTATGTGCGCCAAGAATACTGCCTGGAATGCAGACATACAAGCTTGTGATCATGCGCAGAATGTTGCGAGTTGCTCAGGTCAAACGGAAGCTCCAACAACAGACCCAACTGACACAACAACCGAGATTAGTTCAACAAAGCCTACAACATTACCAACTACTATAGAACCGCCAACAAAACCTACAACAGAACCACCAACAAAGCCAACAACAGAGCCACCCACTAAGCCAACAACAGAACCACCAACGAAGCCAACAACCGAAACACCAACGAAGCCAACAACTGAACCACCAACAGAGACACCAACAAAGCCAACAACAGAACCACCCACAGAGGCACCAACAAAGCCAACAACAGAACCACCAACGAAGCCAACAACAGAGCCACCAACAGAACCACCAACGAAGCCAACAACAGAGACACCAACAAAGCCAACAACAGAGCCACCAACGAAGCCAACAACGGAAATAGTTACGAAACCAACAGATTCTCCAACGAAACCGACTGGACCACCAACAAAGCCCACAGATTACACGGAGAAGCCCACGGATACCCCAACAAAGCCCACCGACTATCCAACCACAGAAATGTATCCAGAGACAACTGCATCCCCTCCAGGCTACCCTCCAACTACTACTCCGGCTCCGCCAATAAACTTCACGTGTCCAGCTGAAGGCTTCCATGCTGATCCAGAGGACTGCAGCATTTACTATCGCTGCACCAAGAACAAGGATACTTATCAAGTATATAAATTCCGTTGTCCGAAGGGCACGGTCTGGGACACATCTCTGGACACATGTAATCACGCCGATCAGGTTTCTGGCAATTGCTCCTCAGGCAGCACGACAACAACAACAAAGCCGAGTGAAACAACACCATGGACAGAAATGACAACAACTACCATGGTGCCAGTGACAACAACTAAGCCAGAGACAACCACCAGCACAGACAGCACTACAGGTAGACCAGTTGACACAACAACTACAGATAAGCCAACTACAAATAAACCGGAGGATACAACTACAGCTAAGCCAACGGATACAACTACAAATAAGCCAACCGATACAACAACTACAAGGCCAATGGAGACAACCACTGAACAGCAACAGACATCAAAGCCTGAGGTATCCACTAATACAAGTGCTCCCTGCCCAACAACCACTGAGGAGCAAAGCTTGTTTGTCTGCCCGTCCGGCTTCCGTCGGCATTCCAAGCAATGCGGCGTATTCTACCAGTGCAATGAGAACTCTGACTCGAATCTGAATATTGTATTGTTCCAATGTCCCAATGGCACTGTCTATCAGGAGGCATCATGTCGCTGTGGCAAGCCAGAACCCAATGACACCTGTTCCAACAAGGGATCCTCACGTATCCAACTGTTTGATGAGATAGCGGAACCACTAAACATGGCAAGTATCTGTTAGATATAGCAAATCGCACAGTCTTACTAACCCACAAATATGTCTCCGTTTAGGTGCCAATTCATTCGACAGAGCCTCTTTGTCCGGAGGAGGGACACTTTGCACTGAACCAGGATGTATGCAGCCAAGTCTTCGTGAAGTGCGGCTACTCGCAGCAAACAGGCCGCATCGAGGGACAGATATATCGCTGCCCGCAGGGCTTCGCCTATTGGAACGTCAGCCGTCGTTGCGAACCAGCTAAAAAGCTGAGCAGCTGCAATCCAGCCTCGTACAACGTGGGCAACAGTGTGCCTCTGGAGTGGGTCAACATCGGCCACAGACGTCGCAATCTGCGCATCTAAAACATACACATACACACTTTAATAGATCGATAGCATTAATGTAGAAATTGTAAAAGGCAATCGCAATTGTTTGCTGCGCACGCTCCCCGATTCGGGGCAGCTTGCGCAGCAAATGACGAGCCAAAAGACTAGCTTAGGTTTTAGTGCAATACCAATAAGTCTCACAAGGGTTAACAATAACATATTCTGGTGATGGTGCAATTTGAATGGCATAAAATAATTCTTTTTTTTTCGATTTCCTGTAACAGTTGCATTGGCACAGCCTTCGACTATATGCACAACATCTTGTTGCTCTTCATGCAGTAATTGTATTTATATTAAATGTAACGTTCTGAACGCCATATTTAGCTTAGACTCTATGCTTAAAGTTTATAATAAATTAAAACATATACAAAACGGTTTTACAATAAGCTGAAGCTTAAGGTGACTACGGTGCTTGTTCTTTTCACTTCTCGCCTTTCAACTGAGATCCAGTCATTTCCTCTTCTTTGCGACGGGTGGTGCTGCCGGATTTTCGCCCTTGTAGAAGTCCTTTAGCAAAGCCATTGCCTCATCCGCTCGCACACCGCCCGTTATGTTGATCTGTTGGCCAACCACTGCGGCAACGTCTATCACTGTCTTGCCACCGAATCGATCATTCTCGCAGCCATAGATGATCTCCTTGACGGCGAGCGTGTGCAGTGCGGCAGAGCACATGATGCAGGGCTCCACAGTGACCACAACGCTAATCTCACTGAATACCTGGCGTGCTGGCAAACGTTTCTCACGGCAGTACGCCAAGGTGGCATCGATGCATATGAACTCCGCATGACGTGTTGCATTCCGATGTACATTCACTTCGTTCCCGCCACGTGCTATTACCTTGTCATTGTGCACAAACACACAACCAACGGGAACCTCGCCTGCGTCACGTGCTCGCCTCGCTTCCACAAGAGCATCCTCCATAAACGCGGCCATTTGGCATGGAAATATTGCAATTTATTCGCAGACTAACAAAAACAGAACTGACTACGACGCCACGACGCAGGCAAGCAAAGAAAATAACAAGCAAAAATCAGCTGTTCAGTCACAATGTGATTGGCAACTCAGCGACAACAGTGTGGCAACACTGGTCGTGATTCAAATATTTTCAATTCTGTTAATACACTAGCCATTCCACCAACAAACACATAGGCAGCTATCGTTTCGTACACAAACACATTCATACTGTAAGTGAAAGTGTGTGCATGTTCTTCGAGAGAAAAGCACACCGAGGTATCATGCCCTTCCTAAAAGTAATAATGCAAATGCTTAAAGTTCTGGTATACTCTTCTTTCAAAAGAGAATAATTGGCAACTCTTTGCAAACAATTTCAACTTTTGTTCGCTGCTGCCTGTGCCGGCACACAAACATGCATACATACATATGTATATCCATACATACATATACATATGTATGTTTGTATACATTTGGAAAGAGCGACAGCAACGAAAAGAATTGTATATAATGAATCTGCATTGATTTAGAGATCATTTAAGTTGTCGATATGTATGCAGCAGTATTCATTTGGTATTTATATTTAAGTAAAACGAAGCTAGAGTGCTTGAAGCAGCAGAGAGTGTTCCCATTGGTCATTTAGAGCTCGGCAGCAACGACTCCTACGAAGCTAGAGCAGCGGAGAGTCTTCCGATTGCTCACTTAAAGTTCGACTGCAACGATCTCTACCTGGCGCCGGGCTGAGCATTTGAGAGTGACTAAGTGTTTGAGTGAAGGTCGCCCTATATAAAGGGCAGCAGCTGCAGCATTTCTTCAGTCGCCCAGGCCTGGTGGGGGTCAGTCGTGCAGTGGTGTAAAGTAAAGTAAAGTGAATTAAAGTGTCTGATTGTTTGAAGACTTAGAGAAAAAACTTCGTATTAATATATTTTTATGTATATACGTATGTATCCATATATGTTTGTATACATTTGGAAGAGAAGAGAGAGTGGCAGCAACGAAAAGAATTGTACATAATGGATCTCCATTGATTTAGAGATCATTTAAGTTGTCGATATGTATGCAGCAGTATTCATTTGGTATTTATATTTAAGTAAAACGAAGCTAGAGTGCTTGAGGCAGCAGAGAGTGTTCCCACTGGACATTTAGAGCTCGGCAGCAACGACTCCTACGAAGCTAACGAAGCTAAACCAGCGGAGAGTCTTCCGATTGCTCACTTAAAGTTCGACTGCAACGATCTCTACCTGGCGCCGGGCTGAGCATTTGAGAGCGACTAAGTGTTTGAGCGAAGGTCGCCCTATATAAAGGGCAGCAGCTGCAGCATTTCTTCAGTCGCCCAGGCCTGGTGGGGGTCAGTCGTGCAGTGGTGTAAAGTAAAGTAAAGTGAATTAAAGTGTCTGATTGTTTGAAGACTTAGAGGAAAATTTATTAATATATTTTTATGTATATACATATGTATGTATATACATATTTATACTTTCAGGTGAACTTCTATTTCTTCGCTTAACACTATTTAGCTTTCTGGCTTATTACATATATATTTGATTAGATCTTTTTCCTGTAGCAATGCTTTCGCCTCTTCTGCCCACTTTGTATTGTTGGGCACACGCATACTTGGGTGTTTTAAACGAATCACTGTTGCGTTTGATTTACAATAAGACGATCTCTTTTTGAGCTCTATTTCAACCCACGATCCAATACCAACAACAAATTGCGGCCGCAACAATTCGAGCTGTTTCTCTAATGTCATCAAGCACTTGTCTCGTATCAACGTCTTGTAATCGCCCTTTAGGTGGTCAGGCGTTACATTGCCACCGTTTTCATCAAAAAACGCCAAAGGACAGAAGTTGTGGACAAAGCATTGTTGAAAAAATATATCCAAGCTGCCAGCCAATTCCTCAAATAGATTCCACAAACGTAATCCACTCTGCTCCTCAGTTTTGTAATTTAAACCTGTAACAGGTCGTTTAGCATGCAACAAGGGCGGTTGGTGCACTACACCAGAGAGTTGCATCTTATTAAGGACGGTGCCAACGTTGCCGAAGGGTATCTACAAATAATATTATACACATACATTAATATATGTTTACATAGTCACATATTTCTCAAATAAATATTACTTACGCCTGTCTGGCACATACCCTTTGGCCCAGGATTTATGCCAATAAATACAACATTTTTGGTTCCACCTAAATACTTTTTTAAATACGCCCAATGTAAGGCTGACGCATACTCGACGGGATTGTAAACACAAGAAATCTCCTTTGGCAACTGAAGCTTCGCTAGTTCTTCATTTAACTCGCATTCAAAGGCATAAAATTGTTGGTCAATTGCCGGCGTTGAATCCAAAGCTGTTGATTTAGTTTTCCTTAGATCGAGAGCCTTCGTTTGCCTATCGAGCTTGCGTTTCAACATGATGCGTAATTTCACACCCGTTTCATCAATAGCGATTCTTTGTGGACACCGACCACTTGTCGGACAAATATTTGTAATAAATAAACTTCAAAATGCATTTGTGCAGCAAAAAATTCGTTTAATGCAAAACATAGCACTAACTTTTGCAAGAGTTGCCACCTGGTAGACCTTTAACAGCGTCTATGTGTTCTTTGGTCAGTGGCACTGCTAAGAAATGAGCGGCAGTAATGCAAATTTCACGATTTAAAAAAACGATAAGTAATTTATTAAATATGTATATTAAAATTGAAACTAAGATTGATTATGCGTGAAGCTCTTTAACTTGGCCTCATTTTCTTTCACAAATTTGGTTTTAAAATCCTTAATATTCTTTGAAATATTCGTCTTAACAACAGTTCCAAAAATGTTCAAAAATTGTTCCACCTGGAAGTAAATAAATGCATTTCAATACCAAATATTGTTTGCTACTTACATGGTTTCTACTTACAGTTAAATCCTTTTCAGCGCAACCCATTTTAACAAACTCACATTGTGGGGCGTGCTTCAGATGCTCCTTCCAAGGATCGTCTTCTGCCTCCCAGCCATCTAGGGTTTTGGCGCACACGAAGCAAGTGGCGGTATCGTTTTCACGCGTGGTGCCCGTCCAGTAAAACCCCGCTTCGGCCATCTGCACAGTAGTTGGAATAAATATTTAAAAACTGTATGCTACCAATGTATTCACAACTCGCTTGCCTTTCCAATGCTGCATGTGGAGCTTGATGAAAAGGGCCAATCCTTAAAACTCTCAACTCGATGTTTTTCTAGTAAGTTTAGCTCACGGAATGCTTCCAGCTTGCCATCGTCCAATATACTTGTTGCATCCATTATTTAGTTTGCTTCAATTACAATTAACAATTTTAAATTATTTGTGCGCACAACAAAACAAAATAGCAAACAATGCCAAGCGTAACGCGTCGTTGCTGCGCTCTGGCAACTCTGCAATTTTCTGTTAACATAACATAATTAAGCAGTTCCAAAATGAATCATTTTTAACAGTACAAAATGAGTAAAAACTTCAAATAATATGTTTTGCTTATTAGATTTCGTTGCAGATAAATATCAAAATATCTGCCAAACCGTTTTTGGTTAAATAATTTAACATTGTTTCGGGTTTTAACCATTAGCAGATAATTTACACTTTTTTATTTGAATTTAGATGAACCACGAAGTTCGCTTAACTGCCAAGAAATCATATTCTTTAACTTCTCAACACTGACACTTTTAGTGCTCAACTTTTATCGTTTAGCCGCCACAAAACAAGGCATTTATTATCTCAAATAATAAATAAATATTATTTACCATGCCCGCAGATCAAATTCAATATTCCGAAAAGTACTTTGATGACAAATATGAGTACAGGTAAAGATCTTATAGATAATAATCAATAACATGTATTAACAATTCGGCTACCGCTTCCAGGCACGTAATTCTACCGCCCGACTTGGCCAAGCATGTCCCCAAATCGCATTTAATGACAGAGACTGAATGGCGTAACCTTGGAGTTCAACAGAGTCCCGGCTGGGTACACTACATGATGCATGCGCCAGAGCCACATGTGATCCTATTTCGTCGAAAACACGTCGAAGACGAGACATCCGCATCGCAACCAACAGCCAATAATGTCAATGTTTGCGTCTAGTTGGACCAACGAAATGAGGACGCAGACGCAGACGAGGACGTGCCAGAGGCAGAGGCTAGTAGAGTTGATAGCGAGCATTGTGTTAACGTTAGACAGTATTCAATAAGATTGGAGTTAATCATCAGTTACCTTGATGTAAAATATGTTTACAGTAGGTTAAGGACACACTTTTTGATACATTGTTACAATTGTAGCCTTAAGTTCATTGTGGCCATTCAGTCAAACACAAATTTGAAAGCCTTTCACGAATTTTTCCCTAAGTTTATTTACCTAATATACGAAACGTACGCCATGTGTACAAATTACAAGTAGTAAGACTAACTAACATTCGATTAAAAAGAAGAAAAACAGTTTGTTTTGCTAATGATAGCAACGCCAGATCGCAGGTGTTATATAGTCCGTCCAGCGCTCGTAGCGCAGGTCACAATTACGTTTCGCATAATACTCCATGGAATACAGCGAGATCATGATGCCGTTGCCGATAATGAGAGTAAACCAGACGCAAATGTTGCCCAGTGTCTTGGGTGCGCTGCGCATCAGGAACACCAACGCCACGCCCAACACACCGAAGAACATAAACATGACGGGGAAAAACAGTTGCAGCCCGAATCCCAGCACCTGCTCATGCACCAGCGCCGATATCATGAACACCAGCAGAGAGGCGACCACTTTGGAGCCCTTGAAAACGTAGGTATACAGATCCCTATAGACGTACTCGTACAGCCAGTCGTGCACCACCACATTCCAGTTGCGATAGTATCCATCGTAGGTGTGCGACGTCCACCAGTCCTTGTAGAACATGCGATCCCCGAAGCGCAGCAGCTCCGCCGTAAAGTTCAGCCACGAGTGAAGGATCATATAGAAGCCACACAAGAGGATCACAGCGCTCGGCAGCATCATGCCAAAGACCTTGACAATCAACTGAGAAGGCCCCAGCGGCTCCTTGCCAAACTGGCCGAAGTACTCGCGAATGTGACGCTCGTGTATGGAGGCATAGAAGAAGGCAATGGCCACGACCTCCATGAGGCGGGCGAGCGCGAACTTCCAGCGTATCTGCTTCGTGCGTGGATAGGTGTCCCTGTAGATTAGGGTGGGCGCAAACAGAAAATATACGTAGCAGCGCAGGGGTGGCAAATAGGGACGAGCATCCTTCAGCTCGCCGTCGTCGTCCGTCTTCTGCTTGCCCTGCAGCACCCGGGCCGCATTGTATCTGACATATGCGTGCATTTTCATTAGCAACCGCGTGCTCTCCAGGAGCAGCACACAGGCACTGATGAAGGGCAGCTGGAACTTCAGGCACAGCGAGGTGGACACATACCCAAAGACGAACTGGGCGCTGATGTACAGGATCAGGCAGCTGTGCGACCAGAAGCGTTGCAGCGATTCTGGAAGGGAATTGAAATTATTATTAGACTATGGCTTCGGCAAACTACTTTCGAGACTCACTATGTGACTGCAGCTTGGCACGCACCACTGCCCAGCCCTGGAATGCATAATAGAGCGCCAGCACAAAGACATGCTCCAGCAGCCAGGCGCCCAGCACCCAGTGCAGGCGCTTCAGTCCCGTGCGGAACGTGCCGAGAGCCAAATTGATGCGGCCCTCGACAAAGTAGTCATAGAAGATGACGTTCATCAGAAACATGACCAGAATGATTGAGAATATGTGGTAGATGGTGCGCATGTGCTCCACCTGCAGCAGCGCCGTCAGGTACGATTCGCGCGCCACGAACACCTTGTCGGGCAATTGACGTCGCGCTCGATCTTGTCGCTGCTGCGCCTGCTGCTGTTGCTGCTCTTCTTTTGGCGTTGTCTCATTTTGGGCATGCGCCCGACCGTTTGGGCAGTCCCTGACGTCATTTTCCGCTGTTGTTGCAAACGCCTGCTGTTGGCGATTATGCCAAGTGGTGCTTGCGTGGTTGGCTCTGCCCCGCGAGGTGTCGAACTGGCGGAACTCCTGCGCGCGCAGCTCCTGTTGCCGCACGTCCTGCATGACGTCCTCTATCATACAGGATAGACGCTGCTCGAAATCGCCCATGATTTTGCTCTGAAACTTTTGCAGCTTGTCGCGCAAAAACTGCAGCTGATCGACGCCTCCTTCCGTGCAGGACTCGCCGACTGTCCTCGACTCCTCAGCCATGGCGAAAAAAAAAACAAAACAAAACAAAACCAAAACTAAATGTGTTGTCTATTTCGCGTTGTGCACTGTGTGTTTATCAGTGTTTCGCAATGACCTATGCTGTTTTATAGCAAACCGTCTGCGTGAGAAGCTATTTGAACAATGTGCCGAGAGCTCCGAGGCTCAGTTGCTTTTGGCTGCTGTTGTCAAATGCATGAAATGATAACGGCGCATTTGCCCAACAGCCAGAGGCGTAGTTAATGAGGGTGCGTTTGCACTGAGAAGCACAAAGCGCCTAGCTTGGCGCGCTCCTCTCTTCTCACACACTCTCTCTCTTTCTCTCTCGTTCTATCTTTCGCTCTGAGCAAAGTACACTGTTGTTGCTGAAATAGTTTTGCTAAGTACATTACAATTGAGACACTAATTTGATTGCTCGCGCCTTATGCGACCCGATTAGCTGTCAACGGCTTTTGAAGCTTAATCAATCGGCCGCCCGTCCGTCTTACGAGAAACACATGTGGGTCTATGTTATTGATAACACCATTGTTCATTGGCCCGGGTGCACTAGCACTCGCCATCGCACAATCACACTGGCATAAATACATATGTATGTATGTACGCTTACTTATACATAAATATGTATGTATGCAAATGTATATTTATGTACGTGTGTGTGTAAGGCAATATGACGCGGCGCGCTGAGATTTCCACAGTGGATTAAGAAATGTAATATGTAAGTATGACAAACAATGAAGGGTATATGCATATACATACATAAGTACGATTTATAATTTGATAATAATTTTGCACTTGAGCATATTTTATGTGTGTAATGTGCAAAATTTGTGTCCAGTGTCGTGCTCATTTAGAAGGTTGTTGTCTAAATTACCAAATGCAGCAAATTACCTAAGGGGATATTTTTTGGGATTTTTACTATTAAATTGAAAGTCCAGTTGGAGAAACGGATTTTTAAATCTTTAGGTCATTTGCTATTATGTAAATAATATTAACTGATTATTTAATGTGAACACAGTTATTATTATTATTTATTTATTTATTTTTTAACACAAAAAAAAATGAATGACTATGGAAAACGAATGACTATGGAATATTTAATTTTTTATTATTTTTTTTGCGTATTTATTTTTTAAGTTAGCTTTAGCTTTATATTAATTATAATCTACAATAAATAAACAAAATATAATATTTTTGCTTACAAAAAAACCCCAATGCATGATTAAAAACTTTGAAAATACTTTGCTATTTTTAATTAAAATGCTTGAAAATTGGGATAAGCATGAAATTTGTTGGCTAAATCAAATATAAACAATATTTGGATATTTTGATAGTGGCCAACGCCTGGGCTCTATTGAAATCTATCGACCTGTTTATTGTGTGGCGTGTAGATGTGTGTGCGTGTCTGTGTGTTTCGCATATTTAATTGCAAATATTTATGTGTGAGAATAAAAAAAACAACAAATACATGCGCATAGGCCTAATGTTTTGATAACGAAAAATGAGCCAAAATTAAAGCTCACGGCAATGCGTTGTCCCGACTGCCGCACACGATGCAGGATGTTAACGTAGATGTGTGTGTGTATGTGGGTGTGCGCGCTTGTGTGCAAAATAATATTAATGCTGTGCAGACGCAATAACCAAAAATATTTATTATTTATGCGGAATAAACAGCAGCGCGGCAGCCCAGCGCACACACAAAATATGAAATTAATGCAAAAATGACAAAAGCAACGCGCAAACGGCAAAAGACAGAAGAGAAGAGCGCACAAAGCGTACAAGTAAAACATATATGTATATTCTATATGCGAATATTGGCATAATGAAATGCCAGCTTGGTAGCCCAGCCCAGTAAAACATAAAAGTCAAGCTCAGGCCCAGCAAATATTCATAAACAGAAACAAAAACGGGCCAACATTATGCAGGGTGATCTGCCAGATAGTGCCGCATATAAAAAGACATTTTTATTGCTCGAGGAAAAAAAAGAGAACGGCATGCTGGAAGAGATAGTAATGGAAGGGCAAAAACAAAATAAAGAAAAATAAAGAAAATAGAAACAAAAATAATATGCGACCGTATAAAAATCTATATAATTCATAAACCCACACAATCGCAGAAGCTGAGACTGAACGAAACACGTACACCGCGCTTGGCGGCCATATTGGGTCATAAAAAGCGCACACACACACACACACATACACATACACTCATTGCACACACACTCACATATACACATAAAGCCACAACACAACAGAAAAGTGGCAGCCGCAGCAAAAAAAAATATTATGACGAAAAACTTTGTGAAGCAGAAACATATAAAAAATGTTGCATATTTTCGGGAGCAACGTTGAAAATTGTCCCACTGCTCGCTCTCGCTCTCTCTCTCTCACACACACATACACAGATTGTGTGTATGTGAGTACTTGCCATTTCCGCTGTATTTCTGTTGTTGTTTTATAGGCACACAGTTTTGTGTCCTGTGCGAATAGAATGTCCGAAAAAAATGGCGCAGTTTTGTAATTTGCTAAAAAGGCACATAAAAAGCAGCACAAAATATTACCAGAACAGTCTGGTACAGTTACGAAATGTGAAAAGAAACTATGTAGAAGAGGCCATTAAGATATGTGGTGCATCATGCAAAGACTTTGTTAAGCACGCTCATTTTTATTATTCACTTGTGTATTTATTTTCAATTTTATAATAGCATTAGAGTATTTTAAAATGCCATAGCAGAAGCATATATACATATTTGACATACATATAAATTTATTTAAATTTATTTAAGTTATTTAATTTATTCACTGCTGTGTTTTACACACATTATTTATATATTTTGAATTTTATAACTTGACATATATATTGATTTAAAAATTATATTATATAAAAAAAAAAGAAAAAAAAAGGAAAATGTTGCTAATAAAAAAAAAAAAAAAAAAAAAAAAAATACCAAAAACCCTTTCTGATATAATATTAATTTTTGTACATACATAAAAATATACATTTATATCCAAGAAAAAAATCTATACATATAAAAAAAATACTTCTATATTTAAAATAATAATAATAATTAAAAATGTATATGTATTACAAAGATTTACCACATCTAAAGAGACAAATATGTTTAGTAGAAAAAAATTATATAAAATAAATATTCTTTAACAATATAAAATAAACAATATAAATAATATAAAATAAATATAAATATTCTTTAACAATTTAACATAAACAATATAAATAATATAAAATAAATATTAATATTCTTTTATAATCTCATAACAATTCTATATTTTTATCTATGTACATATATATTATTTTATCTATCAATTTTAAGAACTTCCCACGGCAACAATTTCCCTCAGTGAGAACTTTTCCAATTGGACAGCAATCCAAGCAGAATTACCTAGGTCTGGCAGAGCTGGCTGCTCCTCCAGTTCGACGTCTGGCGGTGGTCTTGGTGCACGTCTAAAAAATAAAATAAAGCTGCTTCATGTCGCCAACGGCGGCTCACAGTGCTCATAAAAATATGCTTGAAATTGGTTTTGCGTTGGGCAGAAGCGAAAAGAAAAGGCTGGAAAAATGAGGAAGGAGAACGAATCGGCAATACCCCGCATAATGCTTAAGGCAATGTTTGCTTTGTGTGTTAAGATTCCCGCATTGTTTGCCTTTTACAGGGTATTTCTCATATAATGTACAATACAAACAACTTCTTTCTAGCTACATTTAATGTCGCCAACAACGACAAATGTCGCGGCCAACGCTGGCCATGTGCGCCAAGGACCACGCTCCACCGACCAGGAGTAATAGAAGCAGCCGGGCGAGGAGTGGGGTGGGGGTGGGGGCGGCCAGGCGGCTGGCGGCTGGCGAAGAGTGGAGACGAATCGTTCGCTTTTGATTGTTTTGCAAACAAAGCGAAAGCGAAACAAGCAACCAAGTAACCATCCAACCAACCACCCACACACACACACATAGACCATTACAATACTTTTTGCTTTCTTTTTTCCCCCAAAATGAAAAAAAGGAAAAAGGAAAAAACGTGGCAACTTTTTTTGAGGGTGGATTTTCATTTTGTATGCTTCATGATTTGGAACTTTATTCGCCAGTCGTCCCTTGCTAAACCGTGCACGTCTGTCTGTCTATATGTGTGTGTGTGTGCATATATATGTGCGTATTTCTGTTTGTGTGTGCATTTTTTTTACCATTTCATTATTTGCAAATTTATGCGGGGTGGTATTTTTGTGACTCAGTCGCAGTTGTTGCTTTTGTTGTTGTTGTATTTTTTTTTGTCTTTTTCTTTTTCTCCTTCTCTTTTTTTTTTTGCTATTGCTACTCCCCTGCCATTCCGCTCATCGATTTTTGGTTTTCATGTCGAGCGATTTTTTTATGTAGATTGGCCATTATGTGGAATTAGTTTTTCTGCCAGTTTTTCTCTTTTTTCACTCGTTGATCGCTGCATGTGTGTGTGTGTGCGTGTGTGTGTGTGTGTTTGAGTGTGTGGCACATAGCAATGGCGTGCGCCATAAAATGTTATTGGCTGCTGTTAGCAAATGCGAATGTGTGGAATGTTTGAGATGGTTTTTTTGATGAGGCCCAGAAGTATATGTACTATAGAGAGAATAAAGTAGAGCAATATTTGATGGTTGGGTAAAAGACATAAATACAGTGAAATGTTTTCAATAGATTAGTTCCATCAACTAAAAAGGTTTCTAAATTAATTGAAAAAATAAATAAATAAATAAATAAAAAAAATAATAAATAAATAAATACAAATAAAAAGAAAATAAAATTGAAAAAAAAAAAATAAATAATAATATTATTAAATAAATTAATTATAATATGAAAATTAAGAATAAAAATTAATACAATTATTGTACTAATATAAAAATATAAAAGGAAAAATATTATATTTATTTTAAATAAATATTTAACATTTATGTACGATAATAACAAAAAATTTAGACAAAAATATATAATTATACATAATTGAAATTATAAATGAATTAATAACAATAAAAAGTATAAAATTATTTTTGATATATGTATTTAAATGGACACATATTTAAATAAAATAAATAAATTTATAAAATATTAATATATATATAGATTCATTTGTTATTTTTTTATATATTTAAATGCAAAACACATCTGAATTAATTTGACATTTTTTAATTTTTATGTTCTCTTTAACTCAATTGTTTTTAAAACCTTAAATTAAAGTGAATATAAATTTAAATATATATAAAAGCTGAATATCATAATGAATTTCATATATTTTTGCTTTGTCTCTGACGAGAAGTTCCCTTGCAGTGGAAAATCGACCACAATCACTAATTGTGAATGTTGACTTTTTTGTATTTACCCGAAAATTTCCATAGAATAGAAAATCACAAAAAGTACAATGACCGCAATGGCAAACAAGTGCCGATGTGTTTTTAGCACTTTATCAGTTGTTCAAACAGAACGCTTCCACAATTCAAATATTTTTTTACAAATCACAAATTATTTAAACAGTGAAGTAGTTTCTGGGATTTAAAAATAAGAAATGATAAGCTTAGTTGCAGAGGAGAAGAGGAGTGGAATAACTCAACTAATCGAAAGACAATTTAGTTTTGAGTTTTAGTTAGAAAAGTCAATGGTATCCCGAGTTAAATGAGGCGAGAGAAAGAAACTTATTCAATGAAGAAAGGAACTAGCTATTATAAAGCTTATTCCTATAAATTTTTCAACTACAAATACATCTATCTTCAAATTGTAAGCATACATAGAAGATATCAGAGTAAACGATGACCAATTATAATATTTGTAAGGCAAACTTGAATTGTTTGCCTAATGGGGTTTACTTCTAATATTTTCAGCTTCTCTTCAGATTTGAGGGCCAAAGGAAAATAATTTTCAGTTGAATTTTCTACCCTGCATGGGCAAGCAAAAAGAAAACCATAACGAACTATTTGGAAAAAAAAAATAAATAAATAAAGAAGTAAATGGGCTGCCAGCGATTCGTATGCTTTACGTGTGAGTGGGTGTGTACGTGAATGTGTGTGAGTGTGAGTGTGTGTGTGTGTGTGTGTGTGGGGGTGGTTGCTGGCAGCATAAATAGCCAGCCCTGGACTGGAGAGGGTGGCTGCTGTCTTGGGTGATAATTTAACAAGAAACGAATGCGAAGACGAAGGCGAAGGCAAAGGCGAAGGCGAAGGCGAGTGCTGTTTTTGTATTTCACTTTTATTTTTGCTTATCTTCGTCTTTTTTTACACACACACACACAAACTTGTGCTTGTGTGTGTGTGACACATGTGCGAGGGGTAGTGCTTGGTGCAAAAAGCAAGAGATTCACATAAAAATATACGAGTACTCATTATGATAATACGAAAATAAATGACAGTGGTGTTTATACTCATGGCATAACGGGGAGTTCCAACTCCCAATAACTCACCAAGCAACATACGAAACTAAACAGCCAATTCCACATGTGGGCGTGTCTGTGTTAGGGTATCTGAGAAGTTGAATACTTGAAAGAAAGAGTCAACATTGCCATATCGAAGTTAGCTTTAGCTCCATCCTTGTATAATAAATTCACATAATAATTATTAGTTCTATATAAAAATTTGTTTAAATATATATAAATACTCTACATTCATATTATTTTCCATGTAGAGTATTCAGCATTCGTTGCTGCTTGTCATTTCTACAGCTTAAAGCATAAAATATGCTGTCTTTGCTGTGCCTGACTTACGTCTAATACCTTTGTTGCTGGCGCAACAAGCTGGGTAGGCATGTCTAATTCATCCTTTTTGGCATGGGCTTTGCATCTAATAGGCCCGTCTACTTTTCGTAAGCAGTTCAATTTTTTATTCGCACTTCGTTTGTGTTTTCCGGCTTTGTTTTTGGCACAAAATGGCCGTCGACATTTCCCATTAGCGACATATTGTTACAGTCCTTGCTAAACGAGCTGGTGGCGCAGGAGGCGGCGGAGGAGGAAACTAACGGAAATGTAGGCGCAGGAGGCCAGCTGCCTGGCCATTAAGCTAATCTTTCTGATCTTCAGGTTGCTGCTGTGCACTTACGATTTAATGTACATTTTCCTTATGTACATAAGGCTTTATAGTGTAGTTGTATAGCAAGATATATATATGTATATATACTTGGTACAAGTATGTTTTTTTATAGGAAAAATATTTATAAAGTCTTTATACCAATATGAGAAAAAGAGAAAGACAGAGTGAGAGAGAGAATATGTGAGAGAGAGAAAGAGAAAAAGGTTACGAGAAAGAGAGAGAAGGAAACAGAGAAATTCTGACTATTTATTGCTAGAAGCTGAAATAAATTTAAAATAAATAGAAATCAAATAGAAATAAAATAAATAAACAGCTAAATTAATGCTTAAAGCATTTAATTTTTTAAAATATACAATAAATTATAATTATAAATTTAAATTTATATATTTATTTATATATTTTTATAATTATAAATTGAAATATAAGAAGAAAATTTGAATTATTTTCATAGCTGTACATTACTAAAAGCTGATATTGTTCGACATCTGTATGATATTTTCATTTAAAGCTAAATGCAGTATATTTATATTTTTATTATATTTTTTGTACAATTTAAAAATATGTATAAAACGTCCATTTTTTTAAGAGGCCAATTATAGAATAAACCTTAAAAAACTACCGGAACATGTATTTGTGCTCTACTGATAAAAAATCAATTAAATTTTGTGAATTTTGTGAACGTGAATTAAATGAAAAAGGCAGAAAATTTTTGTTTAGAAAGTTTTAACCTATTTAATTGAAAGCTATTCATACAAAGAAACCGTATAACATAAAATATAAATATAAATATAAATATATAATATACTATAAATATAATATAATAATATACATAAATTTGTCACAATCGAAATTTTACTGCCTAAAAATTTGTATTCTCTATTCCAACTCTGATAAAGAGTCCGTTAGAAAAATAGTTTTTGTGTAGTGTAGAGCAGCTGCAGAATTTTAATTTGATTTTTGGCGAAATGCGTTACATTTTGGTCATAAACTGGACGCTCTGGATATGCTGTAGCCGGGGGTCAACAATTAAATGGCATTTGCAATGGAAACACTGAAATCGCTGATGACCATTGTGGACTGAATGGCATCAAGGCAATGAATAATTATTTAAATGTGCCAACTATTTTGAATCAAGACGAAAAAAGGTCAAGCTAGGGGCGAGGGGTCAGCCGCAGTCGCAGTCGCAGTCGCAGTCACACGATCCTCGAAAGCCATTTCTCTACATGCAAAACAATGGAATAGGAAATCCTTTTTTGCAGCTCAACAGTGTGTGTGTATGTGTGTGTGTGTGTGTGCGAATCGAAATCGTTACAATTTAGAGCATTGCTGTTTGTGTAGCAATAAATTTGAAAATTGCAGCCCCTGCCCGGGGTCCTGACCCTGGCCACCCCTATGCAGCTCGGTCAGCTCGGGCAGCCTTCTTGAAGCTGCGTCTTATGCGTGACCCCGAATATTCACGCAATTTTTGTGACACATTCACAGTTTTCGCATTAATTTTAACCTCTGCTGGACGTTGACAAGGGGTCAACTTCAGCTGCGGCCAATAGCCGTTGCCCAACCCCCGACTCTCGCTCTAGCTCTTGCTCTAGCTCGATCCGCATTTGGCTCTGTGTTGGCGTCGCTGCACCGCAGGGTTCACGAAAGTGTGAAAATGTGTAACTGCCCGGCCGGCCTGATTAGATGATGGTGTTGGTCAGCATTTGAGGATATATGTATATTCGGGGTGAGATTCAGCACATTTTGGCGCTTATTTCAAATTGCCAATTGTCTAAGCTTGGGATTTAGCACAACGGACTCAAATCCAGTCTACAATTGTGCTGGCCATTGTTGAAATGCATTTGGATTCTAATGTGCCAGCGGCGACATTCAAGGCGGACTTAGTGGTATTCATTTCAGACGCATTACAAATGTAACCCAATGGTCACTCGAATAGGGAGTCAGACCGTTGCATCAATCCTGAACTAAAATGATTTGTGGTATCACAACGATAATGTAACGGGCGTTTGTAAGATTTAAAGACTTGCATTTTTAAATATTATATAAAACTTACATATATACATACATATATATAATACATGTAGTACTATATACATATTTATATAAAATCATTTAAGGCTTGCTAATTTTAATAAAAAAAATGAAATTTCATTTCCTCTTTTTTCATTCTTTTTTATTATGCTTAATTATAAACAAAAATCTTTTAAAATAGTTCTTTTAATATTTAACGTTTAAAAAATATATAATAAAATAAAAAAAATTTAAAAAAACGAGAAAGTCTTCGGATCCTAAAATACATAAATAATAAATCTTTTTCCATTTATGTCAATCAGTTTTTCGTTATTATTCAAATAAAAGTTTTGTTTATATTTCGTTTTATCTTAAAGCAAAAAATCGTTAACAATTTTGCCAGTGCCTAATTCTTCAGTTAGTCTTAATTATATATTTATTTTAATCCCAAGTAAATAAATTAGCAATGATTCGGAGTATTATAGACAGCATATACAGTCTCTTTAATATTTGTTCATTTTTATATTTCTAAAAAAATGTTCTCAACTTAAAATACGCATATATAACAATATGAAATAAATTGAAATAAATATTTAATGTAAAGTATTTAAAAATATAACTTGTGTTTTTTATATATTTATAAAACATATTCTATATATTTCCTACAATATTTGCTGTATATAATTTCAAGAAAGTAATGTGCATTGCATATTAAAAAACATTTTGCGAATACATATGTTTAAATTGAAAAAATATAAATAAAATAAATTGGCAAAAAATATAAAATACATAAAAATAAAAATTAGTTAAAAAAATAAAAAAATATATATAAAAAATATCAAATATAAAATATAAAAAAATTAAAAAATATAAAATAAAATATTTAAAATTTATAAAAATAATAAATATTAAAAAACAATATATATATTTTACTTTTATTATAGTTTAGTGAAAAAGTTTTCTACGGCAAACAATTGTCGAGTTTTGTCAATCGTAAATGCATTGCAATTCATTTCATTTTTCGAGTATTTTTAGGGCAATCATAAAAGGAAACCCATCGAACTTAACCCTTTGGCATGGCTAATGAGCGGATACTGAATTCGTGGAACGGTGGACGGTGTTTGAAAGCGCTCATAAAAAATGCACAGACTTGCATTTAACCCGTTCGGGCAAACAGGCCAAGAACTTTCGCCAAAGGGTTAAGGAAGTGCGAGTCTTTCGTCCTGCGAGCTGAGGAACAATGGGTGTCATAAAAAACACAACCAATGCATCATAAAGAACACAAAGCGAGCGGCATTAGCTAGAAACAAAAAAAATAAACACACACACACACACACAAAGATATATAGCGTAGGCAGTTTCGCAGGAATTTGGCAAGGACACGGAGCGAAAGAGAAAGCAAGAGAATTGGTAAGATCTTTTTTTGTTAATGGTGAAAGGGTTAAGGGACAAAAAACAGCAGCCGCATCCGCAAAACAGCCAGAGTCCTGGGTTCAGATCGAACTACCTGCTTTGTCCTGGCCATAAAAAACTAAATGTTTTATGGTTTGTGCACGGCTCTAAAAAACAACATTACGCGGAAGTACGATCACGGCATTTTTTGTCTCGCACCGTCTCCGTCTCTCACAGTCGCCGCGGTGCCGGCGAGTCCTTGGACAATCATAACTAGAGCAGTCTAATGAGCCTTCAGTGCCGTAGATGCTCGAGTTGTACTTATTTCGAGGCGTCAACGTCTGCCCGTCCAGAGGAACTTTCTCGTGATTTTCCAGTGAGTTTCATTGTTAAGCCATTGGCCGTAGCTGATTACCTGGTACGGCATGCAAAATATGTGAAAGCATCATCTAACTGCTGAGATGTGGGAATCATAAACACAGCACGGACCCGGCCACCAAGCCACCGACGCGGACAATTGTCCTGCACCAATGTTCGCGTTGTCCTTCACGCTTTTGTTGCTTTTCAGCTACTTTTACGGCGTAGCCATTAGGACAAACAATCAAAATTAGAGCAACTATTTCGCCATGCTCATGTTTTTCTATCTGTTTCTGGTTCTGTTTCAGTTTCTGTTTGTGTTGTCGGGTTTGTTTCTATCTGGGTCGCTGTTGCTCTAGTTTCCTTTTTTAATCCTTCGGTTTTTCATGCTAAAAAAGGATTTACGGATGTGTCGTCCGTGCCCGCTGTTTAGCATAACATTTCTCCGAATCCAACTACGCACCTCTCACCCAAGTGGGCGTATCTCTGGCGAGCACTTTGTCGTTTTGATTTATTTCAATGCAATTTTCAGACATTTACAATATAAACATTCGGATTCTGGCATAGCTTAGAATATGTTTTTATTTATGCAAGGAATGGGTAAAATTTTAAAGACTCTAAGAGAAGTATATGTCTTGTGGAAATGAAACTCAATATTATATAAAAAGATATATAAAAAAAAAAGAGTTATGAATCATTATATTTGAATTATAGTTGAATTATCTATAGCATTTCATGGATATTCTCTATATATCCTGTACAACCAATCGCATCTCAATTAGCTTGTCCAGTAGCACTTGGAAAAGAAAACTATAGAAGATTGAAAAACTAATTATGATTAAAGAGCATAAAAAGAAACCACATACAGGCAGGCAAACCCGAAGGGAAAAAAAGAAAAAAAAAAATCCAAAAGAAATTGCCACATCATCCATGGCATGAAATCAGCTTAAAAACTCAAGGAACTGCTCGATGAGGTCAGCTGAAAAGTGCGCCAAATGCAAACAAAACTAATGAGGTCTGAAATAAGCGTTTTGGGGTGTGGAACTCTCTGGGCATGGGCACATCAATTGAAATTCAGCCAACCGCAAGATTCGCATTTGCATATGAGATCTTGATCCTGAACCACCACCACCGCAGCCACAGAAGAACAAAGCTGGACTAAGGATGCTAAGACTCAATCTCAAGGATGTCTGTTGACATTGGCTGAACAATGGCTGAGGCCAAGCCAGCGTATCATTTTCATAGAGCACTTGAACTTAGTGCTCGGGCCAAATTAGATGACAGTTATTATCACGATCATCAATTAAAAGGTCAAGCGTGACGCGTTGCCGCTGAACATGTGCGAACTTGCTGGACAGAGGACTAAGGACTATGGACTGAGGACTAAGGACTAAGGACTAAGGACTGAGTAGTGCGGCTTAAGGAACATTTGTTTTGGCTTTGCGACAACTTTACATAACTTGCGGATCAGCGGCTCCACACACCCGCCCGCGCCCGCCTTAAGCAACGCTAATCACATGATCAACACTCGGATCAGGATCAAAGTCACTGATCCTGATCCTGCAACACGGTGCGTAATGTTGGATTATGCAGTCGCCCACTGCAACTTTTAAATCACTTTTAAATCTCTGGCTCTGGGACGCTGCTGTCGCCGCTGCTGCTGCTGCTCTAGTTTCCCGGCAGCCGTGGTTCGTTCGCAGATCGCGGGATTAATGAACGCAGCGGCCAGTAGCAGGTAGCAGCACCTTTAATCCTTTCTTCAGTGCTCGCAAATCCGCGTACAAAGTCCGGTTGCACTTCTAATCCGGTTGACAGCGTCAATGATGCGATGCCTGCCTGCAGTGCCCCTGCCACGTCTCCTGCTGCTGCTCGAACTACCTGTTCAGCAGCCACTGCATCGCAGCGAGCGTCCTGCCATGTCCTGCGCGTGTGCTGCGCATATGTATTTGCATACTGTTCGCGCTTTGTTTGCGTTTTCGAACACCGTTTGTTTTGTAAATATTGCCAACAAATTGCGAATGTCATTTACAACGCTCATGTACATGAAATTTGTTGTTAAAATTGTTCCATATTGAATTTATGCAATTTAAAGATTTAAAGAGGAACGCCCTTAATGTAGTACACCTCCCATATCAATGTATTTTTCGAATTGCTAATCAATTTCGTTGCTTGGCAAGTCAAACTAAATATATTTTTTATTAAAAGAGTTACCATAATTTAAGTTATCTATTGCCATTTTCTAATTTCTTCTCAATCATCTCAGTTTCAATGGCGCACAAGCTTCTGGCTGCCCTTTGAAAGCGAAAGTACGACACTTGATGCGTCGCATCAACAAGCTCCATAACATGCTTTATTATTGCTTGCATGTTACTTTCTATCAGCATTGTTTAGTTGGCTTTAAGTTGGAAACGGAGCAGCCAACCGCCCCCCGCCTATATGTGCATGCGATGAGAGCTCCATGGAGCTCTATGTAGCAGCGGTCAAAGGCCGACGAAAATGACCGAAAATCAATAATCAATAGTGAAGCGAATTTTGGCAAAAATAAACGACAGCTGCAATTGCGAACTGCAGCAAAATGCAGCGCGTAGCCAAAGGATGCGTATTAGACGCGTGCATCAGGACGAAGAGAGTGCGCTCGCTGAAGAAGCATTCGGAGAGGGAGCGCGAGAGGGACAGCGAGCGGGGCAGGATGAGAGCGAAACAGAGACGGTGAGAGACAGAGAGAGCACTTGGGGAGGCAGCGACCAGTCAATGCACGCCGTTTATGGGGACGGGGCTGTTAGCACTCAGAGTCATTGAGTCTGTTACAGCAGCAGCAGCCGTTTTGAGTGCGTTTTTGCTTTTACCGTTGTAATTGAGTTCGCTCTTTTGAGCATATTCCGCTCTCTGGCTCTCAGCACGACCCGCTGTGCGTGTGCGTTTGTGTGAGCGTGTTTCTGTTTCTGTTTGTATGTGTTGTGTTGGTGTGTGAGTATTTTGTGTGTGTTTTTGGTTTTGTTCGTGCATTTTTGACATTTGTTTCTTTTGCATTTGAGTGGCTTTTGGACCAGAGCTCTGCACTATGCGGAGATTTTCAGCTATGACTAGTGCTAGTTGAGCAGGAATCCGTGTCAGTCGTGCTCAGTGCCTCGCATAAGCCGAACGTCGCTCTGGAGCAACCATCAGCAATCTCAAAAAGGACGACGAGTGTCTCAACTAAAACGAAAGCGAAACCAAAAACACAGTAGCTCTAAATAAAAAACATCATAAAAAAAGCAACAACAAAAAAAAAAAACACTGTAAAAAACTACAAAGCAAATCAACTGCCAGTGAGTGTGTTAAGTCTAGCCGCAAACAAATATTAAGCGTTCGTAAACAATTTACAAATTATTGGCCAGCCTTCAGAAGAGATTTTTTTTCGCACATGCGCGAACTTCGCACAAAAAAGCTAAAAAGCAAAGACCAAAAAAAGAGATAAAAACGACCAAAAAGGAGCAGCCACCACACACCAACACTCCTACGAATCCGTGTGCGTGTTTGTGTGTGTGTGTGAACGTGCGCCTGTGTGCTGTGCGCGGTTTTTGTTTCGCACGCACTTTTATCACCGTTTTGTTTGATTTAACGGTGCCGCGGTCAAGTGTAGAGAGCGAGCGCGAGAGCTTCCAGAGAAACACCAGCAGCAGAAAAAGCAGCAGCAGTCGCTGCTTCTGTTCCCGATTCCCGTTTCGGACCAAAACTTTTTGAGATTTGCCCACAGTCGCCCAAGGTATGTAAATAACACTTTCCACTATTATTATTATCTCTCAGTTAACCTTCAAAATTTGGCTTGCTCTGCAGGCGGTAAGGCAGCACATACATATGTACATAAATCAAGAGCAATAGTAATAGGTTTACAGTTAGAGAGCAAAGTGCACTCGACACAGCAACGGTGCAGTGATTAAAGAAATAAACAAAAACAATTGAACGCCTTCAAATAGTGCATAGTATTTCGAGGGAATAGCACAAATCGCAAAATGTTGAGGCATTCGGATAAACATAAAGCTCGATTTAACAAATTTAATGGGCATACTAAATAATGTCTAAAGGTATAAAAATGTTGCGAATGTTATTATGGATTTAAGTCTATACTTAAATTTCGATGTTCACATATTCCAATTGTTTTAGCTTTGGACTTGGAGTTAAGTGGTGTAGCTTGATTTTTATTATATTATATTAAAAGCCATTAAAAATGGAAAATTGGGATTGTTTTAAAATACTTTACTTTTTATACTTTATTTATTTATTTATTATTATTATTATTATTATTATTATTATTTTTTTTTTTTTTGTTGATTCCACAAAGGCTTTTTTCAGCAGAAGATTAGCAAAATTAGTTATTTTTCTTTCTTATTATTATTTATTTATTTATTTATATATAAATATATATATTTTTTTAACAAATTTTACTCTTAAAGAAAAAATTTTATTATTATTCTATATAAGGGAATGCCCTTAGTAATAAAAATTCAATTTGTCTTCGAATGCTTTTTTCACTTGATTGTTTCTGTTGTTGTTGTCGAACGCTTCTTTTTGTGTCTAACCTTAAAGACAAACACACACGCGCACACTCACACACACACACACATATATACATTTGCTTACATATCGCTTGCTAAAAATGCAACAGCAAAAATTCTAAAACAATATTTCAAAATCTGTCTGGCTTTTAGCCGATCTGGCGAACTTGTTTTTTGCCCGTGCATTTTGCCAGGCCTCACCGCCCCATGGGATGCCCCCCCCACACACACTCCCCGACACTACCCGGCGTTCCCCGGCCAGTGCAGCATCGCCCCCTGTTCGCTCGTTCGTTGCCTGGCAGCTAATTTTATTTGTTTACATGTCCGACTGCATGTTGTATTTTTTGCCCGCCTTTCTTTCGCGCCGTCCTCTGGCTTTTTAGCAATTTCTTTTGATATTCGCCTTTTCTCATTTTTTCTTTTTTTAATATGTATTTAATTTTAGACACTCAACTATAATTCAAAGTCAACGGTGCAATTTTTTAATGTCCATTTTGTTTGAGCCTGCCAAAAGTGCATTTCAAAATAGTTCTCACTGCCCGAATGCAAGCTGAAAGAAATATTTTCTTTTTTGTTTTTCTTTTTAACTACATATTTTATATTTATTTTATTTTATTATTCTTTCCTCATTTTGTTTTTTTCTTGGCAACTATTTGCAAAAATGATTGTCAGCTGCTTTGGCATATTTTTAATGTTTGCTGACAATAGAACAGCGCAGAACCAAATAGATGATCAATTTTTTTGCTTATGACAATTTACGTTTGGCATTGAAAAGACTTTTCCTCGACTGTTTTCCATGCCGTTTCTCTGGCTAAAAACGCGCGCGATATTTACTCATGCATAATAAAAATTGCCTTTTGCAACAACAACTAAACAACTAAATATATAAATAATTTTTTATAATGCACATTCATCGACAAACGCTGCAGTTTCCCCCCCGGTTGCCTGCTCCCTCTCCCTGGTCCATCTCCTGTCGTTGCACATTTACAACAAAAACATTTTTTGTGGCGCATTTTCTGCGTCTGAATTTTCCATTTTTGCCATTTTCATGATATTTTTCCAAAGGGGGCGGTGGCTGTGGTTGTGGTTCGTGTGCGGAGCGACTGTATGTGTGTGTGTGTGTGGGGGGAGGGGGGGAGGGAGGGGATTGGCCAAACGACTAGCACATGTTTACTTTACTTTGCAGTTTCGGTTGCGTTGCATTTCGCACTCGTTGCCCAGCACCCCGTAAGCCTCCCGCTCTTGGCCCGCTCCTGCTGATGCTCCTGCATGGCATGTAGCCGGCGGAATATTAATTTTACACTTGGCCTTTAGTTTTTGCCTTTGTTATTGTTGCTGTTGTTGTTGGTTGTGCAAAAAAGTAGACAAGCCGTAAGCTTTTCACTCTCCCCTTGCCCTCTCTCTGTCTCTCTCTCCCTCTCCCTCTTTGTTTCTGTTGCACTGACAAGCCAATTAATTTGGGTTCTTAAAAATATCACTAGCTAAATTAAATAAATATGCTAAGCACATTATACAATATATATGTATATATGTATGTATGTATATATATATATTGCTTTTGTTGTTTTGCTAGAGAACTTTTGCAGCGCCAAAATTTCCTGTACCATCAATTATGCATAAGTATTGTAGATATTTTAGCAACCAGCTCGATCCCCACTCTCCAATCCCAATTACCATGTCATCGCCCACCGCCGCCCCTGCTGCGCTGCCGACTGCTGCTGACGTTTTGCGTTTTTAATAATATTTACTTAAAAGCACAAACAATTGGCCAAAAATGCGGCAACTGCAGTGAAATTGCAATAGGAAAAATGCAAAATAACAAAAAAGAAAAACAAAAAAAAAAAAAAATATATATATATAGCAAAATTATTGGGTATATTTCAAAACTACGCAAATCAAAGTAAAGACTAAAACAAAAATAACAAAAAAAAAAAAACAAAAATAATAGAGAGCTCTTAACAAAGTATTTTAAAGCAAAAAAATATGAAATATTTGATATTTATATAAAATATTATTTTACTGGATTATTAAATATCAATTTCTATGTTTCCATAAAATTAAATTTCTTTTTTCTGTCTTCATATTAGCTGAAAAAAGATTCTGAATAAATTGAAATTGTGAAAATGTTTAAATATTACAACAACAACAAATCTCCCTTTCTGTTTATAAAATTCATTTAGCAATAAATGTTTCACTATGGTACTAATTAAATTGAAATTAACAGAATTTGTTAAAAATAAATTTAACTAATTTTAGCTTAGAGTATTTATAAAATTTACAGTTTTACAAAAGAATTTTTTAATATATATAAGATTAGCTCCGATTTCATAAGAGGTTTTCAATTTTTTTTTTTTTTTTTTTTATTGCAAAAAGAGAATTGCATTGAGTTGAGTTCGTAGAATCCATATAATACCCATTGTATACAATTGTTGATTTTGATTTTTATTTCATGTTTTTTTCTCTTGCATCGCCTTTTGTGAATTCTATTTGCGTTCTATGATCGCTTTGTCGAACTTTTTTTTTTTAGAAATTCAATGAAATATAGTGAAATTTTCTCGTGCAGCTTTTCAAAAATATCTCATTAAAATAAACTTGTATAAATAACAATAATTTAATTGCTATTTAAATGAAATTTATGCGCTTTCCATGATAACAAATTGCAAATTGCAACGTTTCATAATGATAATCGCCCAAGCTGACAAATTCGCCAGCTGTGGGCAGTTCAGATTTATAGAAATCTATTTTCTATTCTATTCTCTATATGTATAACTGTATCTGTTCAGTTACTCAACCATATACCGCGTAGTGCCGACAATTAACTTAAATCCTTTTGCTTTTTATTATTAAACGTGAAATTCGTTGTCGCAGGCTGCGCCTTCTAATCCAATCCAATCCTCGATGCTCGCTCCTGGCTGCTCGCGCTGATTAACTTTAATCCACTGCGTGCCGTGTGCGAGGGGAAAACTCGTTGCGTTTTGTGTTCTAATCTGCATAGCTTAAGTTTCGCGGCCCGGATCATCCAAATCCAATGCGCGTAATTTTTCTCCGTTTTTCTCGTGTTTGCATTTTTCCGCTTTTGTTTTTGTTGCCGCTCTAATCCAGTTTGAATGGATCAAGAAGCTGAGGCGAGTGCGCGACTCGCGACTCCTGCGACTCCGCGACCCGATACCTGACTTTCGCTCACCTTTTTTTCCCATCTAATCCCTTGACGCGTGCATCGCCTACCTGACCCAAATATAAGCAACGACCATTTGCAATTCGACAGTCAGTCACACATTTGCTTGTCCAGCGACCAGACACACAGCATCCGCTCCAGATCAACTGCAGCACAATCACAAGCGCAATAATTGGAATATATAATACGAATATCCGTAGCACGAGCAGAGCGCTAGGTGAGACCAATTACCCAAGGATATCCCATACCCCCATACACCATACCCGTTCCAGCCATTTTGTTCACAGCAAAACTCACTCAAATTGCCACCCCGCCAAGCGCTCTCTCTCTCTCTCTCCTAGCAGCAGGGTGGCACGCCTGGCTTAGGGGTGGCAACAAAAAAAATACAAACACTTGGAAAAAAAAAGCAAGAAAAAAAAGAATGAAAATGAGACAAAAAGCATAAAAAACTCGACGCAAGCGCACTAACCACTGACATTCAAATCATCAAATCTTAACCGTGTGCTCTTTGTTTCTTCCATTGCAGCCGTAACCAGCAACATGCCTAACTGGGAGACGAGCACCGCGGCGCCCAACTACGAGCAGCACAATGCCTGGTACAGCAGCATGTTTGCCGCCAACATCAAGCAGGAGCCGATGTCGCATCACCACAGTCACCATCACGACAATGGCAGCAACAGCAACAGCAACAGCGGAGCGAGCAGCCCAAGGCAATCGCCGCTGCCATCGCCCAATGCAACTGCCACTCAGCTGGAACAATACCTCAAGCAACAGCACCAGCAGCAACATCAGCATCAACAGCCAATGGATACGATGTGTGCGGCTGCCATGACGCCGTCGCCGAGCAACAATGATCAGAACAGCCTACAACATTTCGATAGCACACTCCAGCAGCAATTGTTGCAGCAGCAGCAATACCAGCAACACTTCCAGGCGGCGCAGCAGCAGCAGCAGCAACATCATCATCTCACACTGGGCGGCTTCAATCCGCTGACGCCGCCGGGTCTGCCCAATCCCATGCAACACTACTATGCCAGCAGCATGCGGCCCAGTCCACAGCCCACGCCCACGGCCGTTCCCACAGCGGTGGCAACGGCCATACAGACCGGCGACAAGCTGCAGGCGCTGACGCCGCCAATGGACGTGACGCCGCCCAAGTCGCCGGCCAAGTCGCAGCAATCAAGCGTGGAGCCCGAGAAGGAGCACGATCTGATGTCGAACTCGAGCGAGGACATGAAGTACATGGCCGAGTCCGAGGACGACGACAGCAACATACGCATGCCCATCTACAACTCGCACGGCAAGATGAAGAACTACAAGTGCAAGACGTGCGGCGTCGTGGCCATCACCAAGGTGGACTTCTGGGCGCATACGCGCACCCACATGAAGCCCGACAAGATACTGCAGTGCGCCAAGTGCCCCTTTGTGACGGAATTCAAGCATCATCTGGAGTACCACATTCGCAAGCACAAGAACCAAAAGCCGTTCCAGTGCGACAAGTGCAGCTACACCTGCGTCAACAAGTCCATGCTCAACTCCCACCGGAAGTCGCACAGCTCCGTCTATCAGTATCGCTGTGCCGACTGTGACTATGCCACCAAGTACTGTCACAGCTTCAAGCTGCATCTGCGCAAATATGGCCACAAGCCCGGCATGGTGCTGGACGAGGATGGCACGCCCAATCCTTCACTGGTCATCGATGTGTATGGCACACGGCGCGGTCCCAAGAGCAAGTCCTTCTCGGGCAGCAGCTCCAGCTGTGGCGGTTCCAGCAAGCGGAGCAGCGCTGCAGCAGCTGCCTCCCAACAGCAACAGCAGCAGCAACAACAACAGCAGCAGCAACAGCAACACCAGCAACAGTTGCAGCCCCAGCCACAGCAGCAGCCGCAACAACCTGTGCTGCCACCAAGCGCCACATCTCAGCTATCCGCCGCGCTTCAAGGATTTCCCATCCCATCAGCAGCAGTCGCAACAGCAGCACCAGCAGCTGTGGCGCCCGTCTCCCCACCGTCGCCGGCCAAGAGCGTGGCCAGCGTTGAGCAGGCGCCCAGTCTGTCCAGCGCGTTGCTGCCACCATTGGCCAGCCTGCTGCAGCAGAACCGCAACATGGCCTTCTTCCCCTATTGGAATCTCAATCTGCAGATGCTCGCTGCCCAGCAGCAGGCAGCGGTTCTGGCACAGTTGTCGCCGCGCATGCGTGATCAGTTGCAGCAACAACAACAGCAACAGCACCAGCAGCAACAGCAACAACAACAACAGCAGCAGCAGCAGCAACAATTGCCAACGCACAGCGACAACGAGGAGGATGATCATGACGATGATTTCGAACGCAAATCCGTGGACTCAGCCATGGATCTGTCACAGGGCACTCCGGTCAAGGAGGAGCCGCAGCCCCACAGCAACCACATGGCCATTAACCTGAAGCTGAAAGACGATGACACACCTCTGATCAGCAGCAGCAGCACCTCACGCCGCAAGGGTCGTGTCCTGAAGCTGGACACGCTGCTGCAGCTGAAATCGGCTGCGATGTCCTCGCCGGAACAGCAACTGAAACTGCCGCCTAGTGTTCTGCCCACGGCCTCGTCGCCCATTGCCGGCAGCAGCGCCAACAAGCAGCTGGCGGATGATCCCTGCTCTGGTGCCAGCTCCGCGGATGAGTCCATGGAAACGGGCCGTGTGCCGCAGGCCAACACGAGCGCCAGCTCAACGGCCTCCAGCTCCGGCAATAGCTCGAATGCCAGCAGCAGCAGCAATGCCGCTCCAGCTGCCGCCGTTGCCACCTCCGCCACCGTATCGAGCTCATCCACAGCCACATCCACGGGCAGCAGCGCTCCGGCCATATACGAGTGCAAGTATTGTGATATTTACTTCAAGGACGCTGTGCTCTACACAATCCATATGGGGTATCACAGCTGCGACGACGTCTTCAAGTGCAACATGTGCGGCGAGAAGTGCGACGGACCCGTCGGCCTCTTCGTTCACATGGCCCGTAATGCGCACTCCTAAGAGCCACTCAGCGCCGGCGGCCCACAATATTGTTATTAGATATTTTTTTAATTATTATTAACATATTTCGTTGTCCAAAATTGTATATATTCGTAATTTAAGTTTTCATTTTGTTGTCGAGAATTGTACATAAGCCAAAAATGCGCCCAAACGCTATCAAACTAACTCTAGACCTAAGCCTACAGCCCCATAGATTCGTGTCTAGCTCTAACTGTAGATCTAATGTAGTAACTATTCCCTCACTCTCTGCTAGCCTGCCTCTCCATCCTCTCTATATCCTTTCCGTTTTCAGTTTTCAGTTTTCAGTCGCAAACCGAACAAAAACCGTGAAAAAGGTTTAAAAATTCCTAGTTTAAGTCGACATTAACTTAACTTAATTCGTAAGCAATCAGTCCAAAGTCACAGTTACACAGCAGCGATTAGTGTATAACTATTATATTTTCTTTACCAAATAAATGTTTAGTCTTAAAAAAAAAAAAACAAAAACAAAAGAAAAATAAGCGAGTGCTCTCTTTTCATTGATATTACAGTATTTTGTTAGTCTAATTTCAGTCTTAAGTCAAACCACAATAAACGAACATTTTTTCAAGAATAATTTAACGATTTTATGTTTTTCTTCATTTATTAATTCTTACTTTAAGTCCAACTCATTCGGCATAATGACAATATTTTTGATATCGATCAAAAAGAAGTACAAATCTAGAGATTTTACAACTCGAAATTTTCAACAACAACAAAATGTGTAAATGCCCACGATTTTTCAATTGAATAAACATAGATATATTAAGTGTATTGTATAAATAAATATTTACAAAATATTATGCGCAATCTGAGCGAATGGATCAAAATTCAAATTTAATTAGTTTCTAGCTGTAAATGTAAATCAAGGTCACAATATTTGCGTGACTTTGTAATATACAATCCCAGTGTGAAGAAACACCTGTATAGTTAAATACTTATAAATAAATAGAGTTTCCCAAATGTTTTTATGTAATATGTAATAAAGAATAATATGCGATATAAAGAAATTCATATATATATTAAATTCTATAGTTTCATGATCGATGCCAGATGTCAGCGGCTTTTTCCGGAAGATGATTTATGGAAGAAGAACCACACAATGTGGTGTAACGGTTAATTGAAAAACTGCTCCATCATCGACTAAATGCTCGAGCTATTAAGTGAAAAAACTGTGTGTGCGGGTGACCCGAGCAAATTGGCCTGGCGAGAGAAATAGCTGTGAGGATCTCATCTCGTCTCTTAAGAACTTCCCTTGATCGATCATTGTCTGGCATTTTGCGTGAAAACGCACAATTCGCATGGCATATGATCTGTGAGGGGGGAAATTATATAATAATAATGAAACACTCATGAGCACACGCTCATGGGCAACGCCTTTCAGGGGATCTGGCGACGATCGCGAGGATCGCTTGGAGAGTTCTCCGAGAGCTGCGCATGCGTCGCACACGCTTTGCCTACAAATGGCGCGTGCTCTTGAGTTGAAATTGGTTTTTCTTTCCCCTGATCCCTTGGCGCATTTTTGGGCGTTTTATAAATAGTTTTTCCAGCTGGCCTCTGATTGGCTGCAAAAGATTTGAGTGTGGGCTAGACACGACATAGCTCGAATATTTGTTCATTAGATAGTTTTCAATATTTGTAATTTTCCGTTTTTCCCTCATTAAAACCGTGCACCCACAAGGCAATAATTGATATTTATGAGTCGATAGAAATTAAATTCGAAATGGGGCCCCGCCTAGAATAGAGTTTAGAAAATATTGCCACTAATTTCATGTAAATATTTGATGGTGGTCCAGCTGATATTTAGTCAACAGCCCAAAGATCTAATCTGAAATAAGATTTTGCATATCCCTTTAGTCGAACATTTCCAGATTCTTGTCCATTTGAGCGCACGTAATTGGCTAATAACCCACTGGACAGTCGGCTTTTGATTTTGGCTTGTGGCAAGCGCAAGCGCAGCTCTAAGATGTTTATCTGCCGCACAGAATCTTAACCTCAATCTGCTGCCTAACGATGCTCGGTCGATCCCTAGTCTTGTTTGTCAGCTCTTATCTCGGCTTGTGGTATTGTTCCCATCCCTCTGGCCATTGTTTGGTGCGCAGACAAAAAACTCGGAGCATAATAGAAAGACGAATCTCTTTTAAGTGAAACTAGCCGGGGTCACTCACTGAGGATACCCCACAGTCTCGAATAGTCGTTGACTGACTGAGTTGACCATTTAAAAGGTGTAATTTTCGGTTTGAGATGTTGCGCATGCGCCATTTTTCCGGTTTCTATTGTATTTGCTGCGATTCCCTCTTCTCCTCCTCTAGCAGCTGTTGCTCATTTTGCACCTTTAGCTACGAAATTTCGGTGTTTTGTAGTGAAAGGTTTTGTAAATCATATTTTTCTTTTAGGCTAAAGCAATTTTCTCATATTGCAAAAGAATCGATATGAATATAAAGTTCTTAAATGTTAATTTCATATTTCCAATATCTAGAAATGGTTTTTCATTTATTATACATGAAATCATCTAGTACTAGTGGGAGGGATAATATTATATTTATAAGATTGTGAACTCGAGTAAATATTTGTTTCTATATTCCTATATATATAAATTTAGATTCCTAATCACGTTGTACTTTCTCTATGTTCTGAAGACAGAGATTAAAGACAGAATTTGACGTTTCCTTAGGTGAAATATATATCAATTTGATTCCATTTTCATTATAGCATTAAGTACTAATAATACTAATAATAAATATTTTACGATAGATATAGAATAATCTATGAAATCTTTTCAGATATATACTATTTCTACTAGACTATTTCTTTCACACAGTTAACGTGAGCTGTGATAATACAAAGATTTTACTTTAATTATGTTTTTAGAGAACTAAAGAAGAGTTTATTAATGCAAAGAGACCGTCTCTTCTTTTATGCACTTGGGCTAACTTAGAAGTTTATATAAAATGCCTCCATTTTGTAGTTACCCTTCAAATTTATATTTATATATATGCGATATATCGTCTGGCTTATCCTAAAATCTACATAAGAACCGCAGCCAGCACACAATGGTAAACATGAAAGTATTATTAATGCCACGAAAAAAATCTCCCACAGGGCTGAACATAAAATAGGTATTTACAGTCACAACCACCCCCGGAACTACTAACAACAACAGCAACAATAGCAGCGACGACAACTACAATAAAGTGTACAAAAAAAAAAAAAAAAATCCATAGAGCGCACGCCATATTGAAAATATTGAGTCTGGATTGTGGTTGGGGTTGTATAGGGTTGGGCTGGATTTGGTCTGGGGTATGGGTAGCCATTTTTAGACGCGTCAGATGCTCAACAGCTAAAAATAAGCCAACTAATAGTTCCGAAATAATTCAACGTAGCTGGAAGTTGAGTTGAAAAGTGTTACAAGGTTTTTCACTATAGCAAAACTTGCCGGCGCTGCATGGGCAGCTGGGAGGGTGGGGGCGAGCAAGTAATGGAGGGAGGCGTGTGTTCGTTGTGCACGTTGTGTGGGTGTTCAGTTGATTAACACACGCAAGGGTGCCGTTAAATGCCAGCGATACACTCACCATTTATAACTACTCTTGACCATGGACCATGAGACGCTGGATGGCTGGCTAGCTGGCTGGCTGGCTGGCAATACACCCCGCCAGGTCGCAGACCACGAGCCCTTATCAAACAGCCGTTGCCGCCTGATCCGATGCCATTTCGCAGAGACGGCGCCCACATTCAGCACGAGACGAGACGGGACGGAATAGTTAAGGTCTACACGTTGTTAATAGAAAATTGCCTTCGACCAGCATCTGTAGCCAATTATGGCTAGGCTCTGATCCATTGAGCATGACGTCATGTGCTGCCGTCTATCGGCACCTAACAATAACCCTCGCTATTCATGCAAACCAATCCTAACTCACACACGCATCGCCGAAGGATTTGCTGAATAGCCGATAATTTATTTCTGTAAACAATTTTCACTGGAATTGCGTACGGTCCGAGAAGCACTTTCGCTTCTTCAACCAGTCCAACAGCTGACCAAGGTCCGTGCATCATCGTGCCCATGTGTTGGTAGATGGAACGAATTTTTAAATAGGCCCCGTTAACAAGCAGACCTAAAGATGCCAACGCTTCAGCCAGGTGAGTGTTTTGGCATGAGCTAAGTTATGTTTATCTATTATAAATGCTATAAAAAAACTATAACTAGGTATAAAACTGGATGTGGTCATCGGGTATATATGATTTTTTTATGGAATAAAAAAAAAAAAAGAAAAAAATTAATATTCTTTTTGTTTACAGGCTAAACTAGAATATATTTTACAATAACTTTCCTCGGCTCACCAAGTTTTTGTTAGACAAAGGATAAACAAATAGATCAGACAAAGATTTATATAATACTAGCAGTCCCAGCAAGCGTTGCATTGCCCTACTCTTATTTCTAGGTAAAAAATGATTAAAAGGTATGTTGTTCAGGTTGGGAAACAATGATTGATCTTACTATTCAATGGATTTATCATTTTGATATTAAAGTGATATCCATCGTCTCCTTGCCAAAACATCAGCGGGTATTGTAAAGCGTCATGTGAACGGTGCGTTTCAGATATTCTCTACTAAATTAGGAGTGATAACTTTTTTTGTGTACCAAAAGCAAACAGAATAAAATGTATATAAAGTTAAAATGAAAACAATGATTGATCTTACCATTCAATAGTGTTTCGCCATAAAGCAGGGAACGCAATGGCTCTGGTGGCGAGACCACTAATGGCAATGTCACTTTACCACTAAGGCAGCACAAACCGGGCGTTTCACCAGCAAACTTCAATGCGCCACAATGCTGGCAAACAACGTCCATTGGACCAATGCAAACTAAACGATTCAAGCTGTAGTCAATGGTACAATCATATCGAAACGCTGCTCGATTCAAATCAATCCTTGAACTATTTCTTATTGCCGTTTCACGGGCTGCCTCTCTTTGAGAAGCACGAATTAAGGCCGTTCTTTGTTGGGTACTAACGCGGCGCCTTTCTCGTTCTTCGTCAGATAATTGACTCGCGGTATTCCGTAGCCTAATTGCATTATGGGTCCGCTGGGAAAGATTAGATCTTCTAGGACGCGGCATTTTCTTTAATAGTAATACTGAATATGCCCTCGCACCAAACCACATAAAATATCGAGAAATCGAGAAATATAAATAAAAATTATTTACAAAAATAATGTCGAGAAATACAAATATAAATTATTTACAAAAATTATGTCTGAGAAAAACAAATTCAACAATACCTACCTGAACTTTCGAGATATTTTGCTTTTGTCCGTACGCGTATTGTTTTTCAAAATTTTTTTTTTAACAAATGTGCTTTTTTATGAATAGTCAGGTTCGCCTGAGGCTGTGCCGTAGACTGACTGACTACCAGAGAACTGCAAGTGTGTCATTTTTTTCCACCTTACTCACACTCAATAAAATTTGTGTGCCGGTGCTACTCAACACTGGCTGAGCAAATCATAAATACACACTTATAAAAAATTGTGTGAGTGCTGCTCATGCAGGCAATATCTTGCTATCACTCACAACAATGTACCGTTTTCTTTTTGCTTGTCACCCAAGTATTTTTCGGCAACGTATGCCGGTCTCACTTACACTTACAGCGAACGTAAAAAAAAAGCGAGAGTGTGAAGAGAGCAATCGGTAACAAACACAAATAGACAAAACACATGTATGACACCCAAGTGTTTTACAGGCACCATGGTGTTTGTGTCAAAGTAGTGCAGCAGCTGAAAGAGTATTTTCTTTAGCGGGCAACATAATAACAGAAAAAAGAAATAGATTAGGTCCAAAAACGGTAGACAATTTGCTCTTTTTACACTCTTTTTTTTTAAAATAACAATTTGTAATTTGATTTTTATTTTAAACTTGACTGAAAAAACATAATATTTTGTTATTTGCAATCTAATGTTTATATTTCTCTTATGTTAAACTTTAATATATTTAGTTTGTTAATTAAATTAATGCTTATATAATATATTAAATGAATATAAAAAAATATATTTTTGATTTAAATATTGTTTTTTGTTCACTATTTTTTCTTATTGTGCGCGCTTTTCCAGCAGCAAGTACGTAAACAGGTACATATGTACGTAAAAAAAAAAAAACAACAACTCAACCGAAGGCATGCACGAAAGAAACCTCAACATCGGACACACACACACATTGCATGACTCAATTTTTGTGTATCTCTTTTCACCCAACTTTTTTTCGACGCTCAAGCGTCGGCATATGTCACACACACATATGCAAAAAAAATACCTACTCACTTTTGCAGCTTGTGTGCACAAACACTCGCATATTTGTGTGAGCTTTGGGGAAAAAACCGCGTTTTTCAAGTATTCGGCAAATTTTTTGAGTATTTTTAAGACCCTATACTATACTCGTTGCGGAGACAAATCCAACAAATCAATAACCATGAAAATTGGTTCAGCCCAAATCAAGTTATAAGCGGTCGACACTTTTACACAACTTTCTTTTATATATATAGATATCACATATATAGACTTAGCTATGATCATCTTTAATTATTCCAAAAGTAACTGCAGTTCATAAAATATTTCTATATTTCATTTGACTGAAAAGAAACTGAAACTGAAAATAGTTAAATTTACTTTTTATGGCAATAATTGAAAACTTGCACTCTATGTAGGGGCTTCTTTGTGCATTCCATTATTGAGATTGGGGAACTAATTACTCTGCCTACATTAGAGCGCTATTGAAATTCGAATTCAATTGAAGTGCAAAAACCAAAACTAATTGCAACACATTCTGTGATAAATATGCAAAACTGAATCGAAACGCCGGCCGGGTGCTGACTACCATGTATATATGTATGTGTGTGTGTGTGGATGATACTGAAAGGTGGCAACACCCGTAGATACCCACTAACCCAATGAGGTTGCCAAAAACAAAAAAATGAAACACCAAATCCACTCAGCATTAAAATAAAAAAAAAATGTTTATAGTTCCACACTGTCCACACTTCACATGTAAATCGGAATCGGAATGCTAGGGATGCATATATACGTATGTATGTATATTTGTATTGGAGTGGGAGGGAGATGGAAAAACTAGAATCGCCTACATGATGAACATTTTCAAAGATAGAAAAAACATCTGCCCCTGATGGCACTTTAGTTAACGAAAAATAACAATGGTTAAAAATATACATAGCCATTTATACATATACACATGCACACATACATATACATATATATGTATATGCAGCATGGAACAAAAAAAAATGTCTTTGTTGTTGTTGTTTTGGACTGGCTGTGCCATCGATAATGTCCAGCATCCGTTATAGAGAAAAAGGAAGTCGAAATAAACGACAGCAGCGTGTGCCTGATGCCCTTTGCCTCAGCCTGTCCATGTCTGTGTGTGTGTGTGTGTGTGTGTCTGTGGGGGTTGCACACGCGTCCTACTTAGTAGTCCGCTGTGGCGTTGTCCTCAACTATTTGCACTGGACAGACAATGCCGTGGACTGGACAGCCGTTGGCGGCCTTCGTTTGGACAGTTTGCTACATTTGCCGCGCACAAACAATCAAAATTGTGTGGGTTACTCGATTGAATTCGATTTTCTTTTATCCTCCACACACACACGCACACACACACACAGATTTTTCTTTATTTTTTTGCAGCCTTTACTTAGATGCTATATTTACGCTAGGCCGGCGACGCAGATGTCGGCGAGTCAACAGAGTAATCGTAGATGCCTGGGATACCATTCAGGCTGAACGTCTCGGAAATTGAATATACCCAGCCCGATACGAATTAGTATTGATGTTCACTTACATTTAAGCTTTAGATCTTAAATAGAAGAAATGCCTATACTACTCTACCACTCCTATACCTATTATATCTTCACATCCCTAAAGTACTCCATCAACTTTTAACCCACATATATCCGAGTTTTTTCACATACCCTTGGCAGCTCCTCTACAACCAATCAAAATGTTTGCCGCACAAGCCGAAAAGTCAAAAAACGCCTATTACACAATCAGAAGCGAACAATTTCACGCTTCGCACATAAAAAACGCGATTACGACCAATAAAAATATAGGGGAAAAAAAGGAACATAAGTAAATAAAAGTGTCTGAAAAAAAAATAAACACAAAAAATGGTTTGCAATGTGCAGAAAAACTGCAAATGCGGCAAATGGGGTGGGTAAAGCAAACATCCCCTGCTCGGGGAGGGTTGCAACATGCAGGGAAATCTTTTCACAATACCGAATAAATCGATATTTTTTTTTGCCTCTGTTGTTTTTTTTTGTATCTTTCAGTAACAGATACTTTTCCTTTTGGACAAAGATGTGAATAGATCTGGTATCTGGTATAGATAGACTTCGGTCGACTTATTGGTCTTTGTGCAGCGAGAAGTGCAAATGTCAGCTGGAGTTCTGTAATGTGAGCAATTATACATGCTCTGTTCAGGTATCATTATCAGGCTGGAGTAACAACTTACAGGTGTTAAATGATACCGTCCTCGCCAAGGACCTACAAGTTGTCATTGCAGCTCACATATCAAGACATTAAACATTTGATGGGCGGATATGGGTTTTGGGTTACTCTCTGGGTTGCACTGCCCCATCCTCATCCCGATGCCAAGGCCAAGCGAATCGCAAGCCTTTCACTCAGCAGCCAGGTGTCGCCTATGACTGGAACCGCATCCATCAGAGCTGTCGCCTGCTTCTATTTGTTCTACGTGAAGTGCATCCATTATGCTGCACATATTTTGCCCACATTCATTCAATTGTCTGCGTCTAGACACAATTTCCAGCTGCTCCTTAATTCAATTGAATTGTGGCTAGATCTCAGCTTGCCACATTTGCAAATGTCATTGATTTTTGCCAAATCAGCGCAGCGCAGCGCAACGAACTCATTTCGTTGCCTTTTATGACAATATTCTGAGCTGTTTCTATACCCTCCGAATGAGGTGTTATTTTTCTACATTTTAACCCTTTTTTCGGCTCAGAATTTTATACACAAGCCCTTTTGGTGGTTGCTGTCAACAGAAACATCTGCTTTCATTTATTCAGCTTGCAATCGTTACAAGTCGAGATTAATTAGTTACGACAATTGCGTAGTTCTCCAACTTATTTGCCACGCAAGAATATAATTGGGTAAATCCAATTATTTGTAGCCGTAACCTAGTACATACTTGATGTTGGATATTATATATATTTTATATTTTTCAGATTAAAACTTCATTATTGAATATTGACTATAATTGAGAAATTAAAAATATTTAAAAAAATATATATTATTATATTATTAAAAATACATATCTTTTTAAATTATATAAAAATATTTAATAATATTATATTAATTAGAAACATTTAAATAAAAATGTTTGCTTAATTTATGTATATAAAAATATTTAATATTATATTAATTAGAAACACTTCTTACTTAAATATAAAATATTTGTTTAAGTTATATACAGATTTTTAATAATATTATATTAATTAGAAACACTTCTTATTTAAATAAAAATATTTGTTTAAATTAAATAAAAATATTTAATAATATTATATTAATTAGAAACACTTTTTATTTAAATAAAAATATTTGTTTAAGTTATATAAATATATTTAATAATTATTTTTATTTAAATAAAAATATTTGTTTAAGTTATATAAATATATTTAATAATAGTATAACACTTCTTACTTAAATATAAAACTATGTTTTTACCATAATTTATTGTTTTCAGATTTTAAATACTGTATTTAGAATAAATTTAGCCTAAGGTCTTTGAAATAAAGGCCTTTTTCTTCTCGCAGCAAATGGGAAACATATGTTTATATGATCAGCTAAGCTTTACTTTTTTTAATTTCTTCTAAGAATATGAAAATTATTATTGATATTTCAATTAATACAGTCGAAAAACATTAGCCTGACTTCTTTACTACAAATATTGTAATTCTTTTGAACGTACGCGTTCTGCTGTTGGCGAGCTGCAAATTTCCTTCCGAAATATTCGGATATTTACACTGAAATATTCGAAAAGCTTGACAGATCAAATCAGAAACTCAACTTGTCGTAATGTTGTGTATTTTGATTAAAAGACTCTTATAGTTTTCAGTTTAATATATTCAATAGATTAATGCTTATTAAGTAACTCCCTTTACTGATACTACTGACTCTGAGAATTTTGATTATCAGCATCTGTAACTGCACTTACTTACGCAACTGTGTCTACTTTTCCGCCATTTTGATAGTTCTCCATAGTTCCAACCCTCAAACATATATCGCTTTTCCCCCCTTTTTGTCATTCGCCTTATAACACTTTTATGTTTTTAAAAATGTCAAACACATACACACACACACATACGTAATTTCCACTTTCATCCCGCCCTATCCACTACTTACAAAGGGTAGAAATATCCAAAATTAACGGCGCCCAATAAAAACAAGAAAATAATTTGAGCTCGGCGAGTGCCCGAAAAGAGTTTGAATTATTTGTTTTTATTTTTAGGCAGCCCCTCGTATTGTTTAACAGCACGTAAGTAGATTTAATGGTGGGCCAATCAACGCTCGGGGATTACACGGCGCATCTATGGCAGCGTGGCACCGCAAGATCCCCGGCATTGAACTTGAAAAGTGTTCGAAATGTGCCCAGCAACAACAACAATCACACAAATGCAACAGATACAACAACAGCCGCTGAGTTTACCCTTTCAACACGTTGGGCAATCAAAGGAATGCGCTCTCCGAGAAACCCTTCGACTGTCGCACGTCTTTATAAATAGCCCGTGCCGTCGAGGAACCCTTGCTTAGTCTTTTCTTTTTGTGATCATCTCCAGACCCTGCCCCTGACTTGTTGCATCATCATCCACATCGAGTTACCCTCATCATATCGAGTGCACTCACAAATTAACCACCAATAAAAAGGCACTTCATAAAAAAAAAGCAACTTCCGTTTTTTTGTTGGCCCTTTGTTCATTGCCTGTTGCTTCCCCCTTGCCGCCTGCCATGTTTCCTTTTTTTTTTTTTAAATTATGTTGTAATCGAGGAGTCTCGTAAACACCCCTAATATGATTTTTAGCGCCACTTATCGCGCACTTTTTTAGGGTGTTTTTTGTTCCCTATTTTATTTATGGAAAAAAAAACCATGTAGTTGGGGGTTAAAAAAATTGACATGGTAATTGGAGTGTATTATGTAATTAACTTTTCAAGTGGGGGCATTCTGTTGTGCTAAGGGTGGCTGACATGGGCGTGGCCGACATTTTTTATGAAAATCAAATGCTGAAAAAATTGTTTTCGACTTCATTCATTTGAATTGAATAAAGGGAATATATGTTCATTTTTTGCACAATTGTAAGCAATATTCAGAAGAGGGAGAATAGAGAGAAAAAGAGACAGAGAGGTAGATACCAAACCAGTCTACCTATAATAAGTAGAGACTTGGAATTCCATATGTGAGTCCATTAGTAGCACTTGTCGATCGTAAATAACTTTTCTTTGAAATCCATTTTAATCGATTTGCATATTTTTTGAAGTAAATATAATGTTTTTTTGATATAGGATAATTTAAGTTATTTTTATCTGTTTGGAAATATATAATATAAGGCATAATTGCATTATTCGAATATTTGTCAACTAAACCAGAGAGTCAACAGAAAAATATTTTATAAAAAAAAAAATATATATATATCTAGAACTGATTAATGCAAATATTATAAGTTTATTTTCCTTTTCATATATCAACATAAATGAATACTAAGCTCTAGTTGGGAGCCTTAATACTTAAAATATTACGTAGATAAGCTCACTAAAAAAAAAATTAAATAATTGAATTCTTGAGTACTTTTATTAAAAAATATTTAGTGAATAGCTCTGTACATATTTCTAGTTCAATTATTTCCATTAAAATTTGATATCTCTGATTTACGCAAGGACTCTTGTATTCTATAATCTAAAGAGAATAAAAGATATTCAAATCATTGTTCGTTAGGCGTTGGTATGAATCATCTGCTGCAGCTCGGACGGCATAATGAACTCATCGCATAAAATGCTGATCGAATAGATCCTCAATCGGTCCTGCAACAAATTGCCGCCCATGCAGAGGCCAACAATGGAGTTTGAGCAGTTGTTCAGGTCTATGCACAAATTCAAATGTCATTCAAATACGGCTCGCCAGCACAATGACGATGCTAAATGGACGGGCACGCGGCCAGAGCTGGGAGGAGATCGAGCACGAGTAGAAGCAGGAGTAGGAGTAGGAGAATAGGAACCACGGGACATAAGCAGCCGCAGCAGCAGCAGCAGCAGCAACGCCTGCATCTCATTTCGGCGCAAATCTGTTCGTTGTTGTCATGAAAATACGATTTCAATGGGACAACGCGCCAATATCCTGGCACAGGATACGAACGAATATTGTTATTATTTTCATGTTTCATCCGGTTTCATGTGCTCGCTGCCCGGTGCGTCGGCGTTGGAGTTGCCTCGACTGACAGACAGCAGGCAGCAGGCAGAAGGCAGCGTGCAGCGGCTACAAAAACAAAAGCAGCAACTGGCTGAAAATGAAACTCAAACTGGGCTCTGGGTGTAGCCATCGGTCTCGACTTCCTTTTGAGTGCAACCACAACACTAGCCAAAGGCAACTGCCCCGACCTCATTCAGCGTCGCCTGCCTGGTCTTTGGCTAGATCTTCATCTCAATCGTTGTCGTTGTTTTGCAGCGATAAGCGTGACATTTTCATATTGTTGACGATCGGAATTCGAGTTCCATTCAAGCAATCTCCAAGCAGATCCTGGCTGAGCCGAAGCACGCCAATCACTCACTGACCGGATTAGCTGAAGTGAAGTTTTTTATCTTTCTTTTTCTAGTCATCGATTGTCCTGTGCTAATTGGACCGATCCTCACATAGTCTCATTCAAGCCGATGGCCATGAAATCGGAATCCGCTCTCGATAGGACGATATCTTCTGATGTATCAATAATCTTTATTTTTTATGAGCGTGCAATTGCCGTAAAATTCTAGCAGACATCCGGGAATATCTACCATTTTGTGGAAGATGTAACTATTTACTACATGACTATGCAATAATGTCTGGCATCAAATATGAAACAGAACATCAACTGAATTCGAATTTTTTAATAGACTAGCTATTTTATTATCATTTATATAAGATTTCACAAAGAAGTAGTCAATTGCTAATAGGCGAATATACTCCTTAAACTTCTTCAATGATCAATCTATAAAAGATTTCAATATTTTTCTATATCCTAAACCTAAAGAAAATGGGAGTTCTGGGAATAGTATTTTATTACTTATTTGTGAAAATTTATCAAGATTTTCAAGTTTTACTAAAACTCTTATATGAACAGCATATTAAATTATTGAAATAGGAAACACTTGGAAATATAAGGAAGCATCTACTCTCAACTAACGAACAGCCACACACAGATGTCCTGGCACATAGAGGGACAATTTTTATAACACATCCTTTAGAACATGCAGACATGGAGCGGGAGATTTTCATGGCTGAAAAATTACTAAAAACTACCAGAAATTAGTGCATAACTTCATAACTCCAGTTTGGACAGATGTCAAATGGGATCGCAGGCGGCGTACCAGGATTCAACTTAACCCCGCGCTCATTTAAATGTCACTTCTGCAGAAACAACAAGTAAGAAGGCTCTAGTCGAGACTGCTCGACTAGGAGATACCCTGAACCCTCCAAACTGATATTCTAATCATTCTGCACTTCTTTTATGCATACATACATACACATGCCTCCACATGCCCGCATAAGCTCGCGCTCTGCTAACTGCGCAGTAAGCAGCGACTGCGCTTGGGCTGCGCTGCAGTGTGGGCAATACTATGAGATTATATTTGTTGAATAATTTCGTTTGTAGACGTATGATCTTAATGAAACTTTCAGAATGTAATCATAATATATAAATATGTGTACATTCCGAAGCACAAGTCTCTAGTATTTGAAATACGTTTTTTACGAATTGGGGGCGAAGGGGGCGTGGTATCCAAAATCTGTAAATGACAAAATGTGTGTATCCATCGAATATATATACACAACAAATCTGAACACTCTATGTTTAAAAGTGTTCAAATTAGGCTGAAAAAACAATATCAATTTATCGATTATCCTCGATAAAAAAGATATCGAATGAGTTATCGAAAAAATATGATAAACTCGTACTGCGTATGGTATACACGAGTGTACATACAAAATTTCAGCTCTCTAGCTCTTGTAACTTCTGAGATCGACGCACTCATACGGACGGACGGACGGACGGACGGACGGACGGACGGACGGACGGACGGACAGACGGACAGGGCTATATCGACTCAGCTCATCGCCCTGATCAAGAATATATATACTTTATGGGGTCTGCGATGATTCCTTCTGCCTGTTACATACTTTTCACAAAACCATTATACCCTGATTTCCCATTTTCAATGGGTTCAGGGTATAAAAACAAATCCCCAAAGGAGCAGGCATAAGAAAATCATTTGTGAGGCAAGAAACTGTGAATGCATATTTGAACTTCACCTCGGGGTCGCCATTGAGACCAGGGTCAGGGCTATAGATCTTGAGCGTGTGCTAAGGGCAGCAACAACAGCAGCAGCAGCAGCCAAATGCCATCAAGGGTCGCGACATTGGCGCGCAAGATTTGTGTGTTTCCGGAGCGAGGGTCGGTGTGAGGTTCGGGCTCTGAGTCGGGGGTCCTTTAAATTCCTTGCCTGGCTGCCAGCTTCTTGGCGAGCGTAATAGCGTAAACATTTAATGGGAGCGTGCGCTGCGCACGCGCAACATTGCCTCACCCCGACCGATCTCGGTCTCAGCCTCTCTCGGCTTCTATCCTCCCTCGAGCTCGTGGCGTCATTGTTTGATTTCCTTTAGGATTCGTGTATTACTTCTGCGTCTTATGATTGAATACTTTCTTTATACTCGCGTCAGTTTATTGTGTTTTGACGATTTTTCATATTCATGATCATAATCTTGTGGCATTCTCTATGGAGCATGAACAGTACGTGGGGTGTAGTATATAACAAATTTGCGGTTGATAGTTTCGGAAAAATATACAGCGTGATTATTCATAATGCGCAAGGAAAAGTTGATTACATATTATATTTATGTATAGAATTTTCTTTCTTGAATTTATTCAACTGATAAAAAAAAGACAACTGAAAGAATTTACTATGAACTAAAATTTAATATTTATGGGAAGATAGAAGTATCATTTATTTCTATAAAATATATGTAAAATATTTATTCAATTTATTCATTCCGGCTAAACTACATTTATAATTTAGGAATTTCAATATCAGGTGATTTATGCTAACAGACAAATAATATATTATACATATATCTACATTTTCTTACTAAAGAACTACAGAAATATTATTTATAAAATATAATAAAAATATTATTCATAAAACTATAATAAAAATTTGATTTATTAAGATATAATAAAAATAAATTGAATTTATTCATGGATTTTACACAAGGCTAATAGTAATTTAAAATATTTTTAATTATTAGTAATATTAATAATTATCCTATGATATAAAATCACGACATATTCAACAAGAAATCACTTAAATATTAATGCACTCAATATATAAGGAGTCCAATAAAGAATCCAGAAGCAAAGCTTTAGCTTTACTGCAGTTTGTACATGGAATCAACTGGTGCTGCGGCTGCCACACACATGTGGCACACTTAACACCTCCAATTCATAATGAATGAGTTAAGAGCATCAACAAACTAAACATTAACATATAACTTCGGCTACTGCGACTGCGACTGCGGCAGCAGCTCTGCCCCTTGTGATGCTTGAAGAATTGCGTGTCAGGGATACGCCCGCATGGTCGGCAGGACATGTGTTAATCAAGTAGCGGCCTCAGCGGCGCATAACTCAACTGCAGTCAGCAGATGCATGTATGTATGTGTGTGTGTGAGTGAGAAAGCGAACGAGTAAACAGCTGCAGCAGCTCATGCTACCAAGTCTACGACAAGGACTAAAAATAGTTGGTGGCAAGGTGCAGTGCGAGGCTGTGATCTGCCCGGGGGGATTTATGTGACAGAATTCTCGTGTTTACGCTTAATTTTCGTTTAATTTTTATGGGCGCCAAGACGAGACGGCTGCCGTTGTATGAAGGGAGCTGCATTCAATGTCTGGCAAATTTGGCCATTTGTCTTGTCTTGACATCGATCGCTGTATTTACTGATCAAACAGAAAAACGTAACATGATCTAAAAAACCAATAACCATTGCCCAAAGAAAAGGTGACAAGCAAGCCGAAAAAACAAACATTGAGAATAAAAAGCGCAATTGTTGCAATATGACAATTGAATGCAATCCGGAAATGTCCTCTGCTGTGCATGGACATAGATAGATCGCCCAAGTGGAAATCTAAGGAACTGAACTCAAATTGAAGAGAGGGAGAGAGAGTGAGAGAGAGGGTGCTAACTGAGAGAATTAATGCCTATATCGAAAATCTCAACCCCTGTTTCGAGTGAAAACTCAATGCATTGAGCAGCAGCAGCGGGGAGTTGAATGGAGTTGGAATTTGAGTATGGAACTCTTGTGTCTGCAACATGCGTAAGTAAGTCCAAAGTTGACCTCTAAGACGACCTCAAAATGTGTCCGTATGAAGCGCGCGCGCGCATGCTGCTCCTTTTGTGCATGCGCCGGTCATTGTTTGACCTTTTCTGATTCTCTGTCTTCGTTTTCCGTTGGCACCCGCTCGCCTTTGTCTTATGCCTGCGTTGTGATCCTGGCCTGTTGTCAATGCCAAAGGGCATTGCAATAAATGTGATAAAGATTGCTTATTGTTTTATTTTTTTCTTGATTTTATTTTCCTTCTGCAATTGCTCAGACTCTGTGCCATAAATTGCCCGTAGCCGGCTGGCCGATCGGTTGACCGTTGGCCGTTAGAGGACCCCTTGATGTCGCATAGCGTTGAAAAATGCCTTCAATGATACCTTAATTGTGGCAGCTGAAACTTTATATTTCTATTGAACTATCGCAGAAATTGTGGGAGTTTAGCGCGTGTTTCCAAGAGGAGTTTCTTTTGTATGTTGTTTCTTGACGTCGTACATATTTAGACTATATGTATTATTAATAAAATCTTTACTATGATAATACATACTTTGTATGTATTAGATTAAAAGATTTGCTGCTGCTGTTAATTCAATACATTGAATAAATTTTTAATCTATAGAAATCTAGCTGGTTAACATAATTCCCATATTTACTGGTATTAAATCACATGATTAAAAGTAACTATTTAATATTTACTTGATATTAATCTAAAAATAATACCAATTTATTTATTTTAAATGAAAAGCATTATATTATTTATTAATTTATCCAACCTTAAAAGTTAAACAGCTATCAAAGTTAAATATGTTACAAGAAAATAAACCATTTCATTTTTGAATTAAATATGTTTTTGCGGGTAATATGATTAACTTCGGTCACACTATTGTTATTAATAAGTGAATCATTCTTACTATCGATATGTAAATTGTCAGAATGTTCGATATTATCTCAATTCGATAAATAAATTTTTCATCTCTAGACCACCACTCAGCTGTTCTTGCAGACAAAAATGCAAGACTACGTTTACATATTTAGTTTTAAAAAACACGAAAAATGAGCCACTATAGTAACGTTAAGTACACAACATCTCCAACGCCATCCGTGGTGTCTGGCTATTCGAGCGCATCCCGGCTACATTCGCCGCTGCCCCCGCCAGTTGGATATCGCAAAGATTGCCTCTCGGCGACATCAAAAAGCTACAAATATCTGCGGCGTTTACTCAAATTCAATCAAATGGACTTTGAATTTGCATTTTGGCAGATGATATATTTATTTATAGCGCCTCAAAAGGTCTATAGGAACTTCAACTACAGGAAGCAAACCAAATCTCAATTTGCCCGCGATGATCCTGCATTTCTGGTGCTGTTAGTTATTTGTCTCTGTGGTAAGTGCCTAGAAAGAGGAAACACCTAAATTTGAAAGTTAAATAAAATGTTATCTCTATATTGATTTCAGTAACCTCCTTGGGCTTTGCATATGTACTTGGCCTGTCCATTTGGCAAAGTATTTCTTTTATATTCTACGTGGTTTTCGTTGATTGCATATTTGTTGGCATCATAATTGCGTCATTCTTCTGGTTGGTTACAAATCGCTTCTTGCGCACCAATAATCTGGAACCAGACATTGAATGGGGATACGCGTTCGATGTCCATCTAAATGCCTTCTTTCCACCCTTAATGCTGTTGCACTTCATTCAATTGTTCTTTTACAATTGGCTGATCAGTCAGACGTGGTTCATATCCCGATTCCTGGGCAACTCATTCTGGCTAATGGGTATGAGCTACTACGTTTACATCACTTTTCTGGGCTACAACTGTGAGTATAAATTACAGCAGATATGTATATCTCAACTAATCATATGCTTACTCTTTCAGGTATTCCACACTTAAAGAATACGCGTCTCATACTCATCGCCTTGCCCATTATCTTTCTCCTGTATATTGTAGTCACAATCATTGGCTGGAATGCAACCATTTCGTTTGTAAATTTTTACAAATATCGCGTGTATTGATCGATTTAGCAATGTGGATTGTAAATTATTTTGCTTTTTAGCTGCTAGGCGCTCCCCTGCAATAATGACTAACTAACTTACTACTGTAGCATAATCCATGTTAATATATATGCATAAAAGTTAATCTTTCCATCTTAAAAAATGTCAACTGTCTTCTCATTTTTTGTTTGTTTTAGGTTCTATTGAACTACAAGGTAGAATAACAAATGCAGTACTTTGGATGATCTATGCCAGGTGTTTGGGTTTAACAAAGGTACGTTTCCGTTTGTTGCGTTTACGCTGCAGCTCTAGGGTGTGCAATTCGGTGTGAACCTCAGCAAAGATCTCTTTTTGCTCCTCCTCTGGTATAGTGGCGCGGTATTGCTTCATCAAGTCGTATTTTTCCCATGGCTTCTGTACTTTTTCGGCTGACTTGCGATGCTTGTCCTTTATATATTGTTCAATGTTTGCCACGCCAAGCAGATTTTGTCGTTCCCATCGCTCTAGCCAGGGTCGTGGACGCAGAACTACTTTAATATCGTTGATCGGCACAGGAGCTCCTTCCTCCAGAGGTTCCGCTTCCATGTTTTCATCAAATGTGCTAAACTCAGGCAGTGCATCACGTAAATAGAATAGGCTATCGTCGAGACGTTTCTCTAGACGCAAAACCTCTACTTTCTGTATGGTTGGATCATACAGTTCGTAGACCACCTCTATGCCCTGATGGTCGATCACGTTACGAAGAATAAAGCGTGCGCGCAGTCCACAGCGTTCACGATGTATGCAAATGCCCACAAAGCGACTTGTCTTGCCAGCAGCATGGGGATCGGAGCTAGTAACAGCGAGAATGGATCCCACATAAAACTCAGGTAGCTCAATTTGACGGCGACGATCGAGCATGTCAAGCCGCTCTAGTTTTTCGCGAATTGCATTGCGCCATTCAACTTTGGGATCTGGTAGAAACTCGGGATAGACAAAACGATAGTGTGCCGGCACAATGGGCTTGCGTACTGACGGAGTCGTCACTTCTTGCTGTTGCGGCACTGCGGCCGCTGCAGCCTGCTGTGTCGGTTTTGTGGAAAATGTGACTGAAATTGCAGCATGTCAATACTTTCTTTTAGCAATAAAATATCATAGGTACTCACCAATTCGCTTGAATGCATATTGCTGTGCCACACTTTTAGTTAGAATTCTAGCGTTAATATTCATTTTAACATAAAAAAAATGTTTAGATAATCACGGCTAGAGGTGGATAATGTTTCAACCCATCCACGATTTTTTATTATCGATAAATGGAAATTTTCGTGACTTGAAATGAAAACGATTTGTGCGGGGGGCATCAACTTCGATTGTCCGCAACTGAAGCAACCACCTGTTGGTGTTGTTATTGTTATCGAGTCAGGTTAAAAATAATCGCTGAAACTGTTTTATTCTGATCTTTAAAATTGTATGGACATTTGCCATACATATCAAGAAATATAGCAAAGTGGCAAAAACTTTTATAATCATTCCCCAATTGATATAAAATATCAGTTTGAAATATGTCATTTAAATTACTTTATTTTACTTACTTTACTTAGTTGCTTTTGATGATTTTAATAAAATGTACATTTATTATTTTATTTAATACGTCATTGCCTAATCAGTTCAAATCATAGATTCATTTAAAAAAAATAAACATAAAAGAAAGCAAATGCATTAAATAATGAAACTCAGCTGGAACAGTGCTAGTCAATAGCATTTGGTCAGTCCTCACTCTTAACAGTCGTGGCGCTTGGAGGTAATTGAATACGCGCTATTCGAACGATCGCTCGCTTGGTCGTTGGTAGCACCACATCCTGAACAACATTTTCATGCATTCTATTCACGTGTCTTTTCAAGGCCTGCTTTTGGGTAAAATCATATCCACAATATTGGCATTTGTATGGGCGCTCTCCTGTGTGAACTCGACTGTGTACTATCAATCCACACCTACGCACAAAGCCCTTCCCACAAAACTCACAGAAAAATTGATTGGCTTTGCCATTTCGTCTACAAATTGTAAAACACATTAACAAAATTCGGTTTGAAACATTATTTAAAAAACTACTTACTGAACTTTCGACTGCCCCTTCGTAAGTGGAGAACAATTTTTGGGCAGTACTTTTTTGGATTGCATTTGTTTGTATTTTTTCGTCTTCGAGTTCACTGATTCACAGTTTATGTTCAAGGAATTGAGATCGACACTTGGCTTTGTCTCCACGTTGTCTAATTCACATTTTACATCCAGCTCTTCATAAGCGACTGGAGCTAATCCACGATCCAGAGCATTAGAACTGTTTTTCTTTTTTTCCTTTCTCTCTTTTTTGTCCTTTTCCCCTACACTAGCTTTGGGTTTCTCTCGGGCTCTCGGGCATTGAGGACACTGAAACGGACGTTCGCCAGTATGGGTAAGACTGTGAACATTTACATCGTGGCCTCGGATGAAGCCTTTGCCACAAATCTCACAGAAATGTGTTTTTTCGCCAGTGTGGCGCCTGGTTAGCATATAAGAAACTGAAGATTAGCTTTGTCTGCAACAAGTTAGCTGTCAATCACTCACTCTTCGAGTTCGTCCTCCTGGGCAACGACTTCATCCTCACTGAGTGGCTCCACCTTAACACAGCTCAAATTCCCCGCTTGTCGATCCATATAGTATATTGCCTGGACGCACGGTAATGCAATATTGTCCTCCTCACAAATTTTAATATTTTGCAGCAATAATAGCTTCCGCTCAGTCTCCTCGAATTTGCGTTTGAATTTATACGCATTTTGTGCCGCAAGAACACAGGACAAACAAATCTGCTGTGGAAGGAAATCATCCTTTTTTACCTCACCAAATTCATTTAAAATTTCACACAGGCTCGGCTGCTCTTTTGATGGTTTTTTCCGCTCGTTAAATATGTTCACTAATGTAACGGAATCATCCATGCAGACACGGCAGAGTTTGTCCATTTCTGAATTCGGTTTAATATCATACGATATTTTGATTAAAAACAATACAACAAATTAAAACTCTTTGCGTAGAAAATTTGTGTATATGTACATTCCCATAAACACAAACCCCGATTTCGATTGTCAACCCTTGCAACCATGTTAACAGCTGATTGGGGCCTCACGGTTTTGCTTATAATACGAGCAGCAATGGCAAGTTCAACAGTTTTGTGAGTGGTGTTGTAATTATAGCACTCTCCCATAATAATACTTAATTGACAAATTATTTCAGAAAACGTAGTCAAGGCCAAATCTGGAAACTCAATAAGGCGCATTTCATCAAGCCACAAACCGAAGTGCTTCCCAAGTAAAATTAACTAACAAATATGATACACAAGTTGCCTATCTATGTCAGCGGTGAAATCGTTCGTGGATTTGGTCGTGGCTCTAAGGAGCTAGGTATTCCAACAGGTATGGGCCGCTCTAAATCTCATGTAATCACATAATGATTCACATTAATGTACGATTTATATTGATAGCAAACTTTTCACTGGATGTGGTGAAGTCTCTACCCGAATCCCTGCAAACAGGAATTTACTATGGCTGGGCAAAAGTAAATGACAGCGAAGTGTACAAAATGGTACTTAGCGTGGGATGGAATCCTTTCTACAACAACAAAGAAAAGAGTTTAGAAACGCACATTATGCATAAATTCGACTGTGACTTGTACGGTCGAACATTAAAGATTTGCATTGTTGGCTATCTGAGACCCGAACAAAACTTCAAGTCTCTAGATGACTTAATCAAGGCTATAAATTCGGATATAGAAACAGCAACAACATTACTCGACACGGCGGAAAATCAGAAACTACAACATGCCCCTTTTTTTTCAACGAAAAATTAAAACTCCCTTCATTGATTTCGATCGACAAGCTGATTACATTTTATCATTCAGGTACTTAAAGACGCAAAGTTCCAAGATTCACGTACTTGATAGAATGTAGGACGTACTTAAAACAAATTTAGATTTTGAATAAAATACAATTATTTCTATGACGAAGCTTGATTGATTAATTTGCTGAGGCACGTCGGCAAACTTAAGTGGAGGTACTTGACTACTAAATGCCCTATGATAGATAATTTTTGAATATGTGATTAGCCACTCAACAAAATGTAAACTTATTGTATGATTCTCCAATGTAAATAGAATTATTTTAATTAAATTTCAATTTGTGGTAACATTGTTTATATTATAAATAGCGATTCAATAAATTTCTGTTCAAATACATTTAAATTAAAACTATCCGTTATTACTGACATACAGGTCATATTAGACCAATTGGAAATATCGATATTATAGATGTAACAGCTATCGATAGTGTCATCGATCTTAGGCTTATGTCAATGATCGCGGTAAGTTTTTTACGATTCTGTCGCGAAGATTTATGTGTATAAAACCATTGCATAAATCAACAGGTAAAGCAGATCAAAGTCTTGCATTAGCTAAGCTGGTTAACAATCACTTCATTCCACACTGTGATAAGCAGTTCAACAACATGTTAAGCAGCAACAACGTGTCGACGCCGCAGCAACAACAACAGCAGCATGTGCGCATTGAGGGTCATGATCAACAGGTGGTGGCCAGCTCGCCTACGCCGTCGGCTGCAACGCTGTCCATTGCTGAAAGTAAGGAATTAACCGGTTTAACGCATGAATGTGGAGTCTTTGGTGCGATCGCCTGTGGCGACTGGCCCACCCAGATCGATATTGCTCACGTGATATGTTTGGGCCTAGTAGCTCTGCAGCATCGCGGACAGGAGTCGGCTGGCATAGCAACAAGCGAGGGAAAATGCTCCAAGAACTTCAATGTTCACAAGGGCATGGGCATGATCAGCACCCTGTTTAACGACGATTCAATGAAGAAACTGCGAGGCAACTTGGGTATTGGCCATACACGCTACTCCACTGCTGGTGCTTCGGAGGTGGTCAACTGTCAGCCATTTGTCGTGCACACGGCACATGGCGCCATGGCGCTGGCCCACAACGGCGAGCTGGTCAACAATGAATCTCTCCGCCGCGAAGTGTTGGGTCGCGGTGTCGGCTTGTCCACACACAGTGATAGTGAATTGATAGCTCAATCTCTTTGCTGCGCGCCGGAGGGTGTGTCTGAGCATGACGGACCCAACTGGCCGGCACGCATCAGGCACTTTATGATGTTTGCCCCATTATCCTATTCGCTGGTCATTATGCTGAAGGACAAGATCTATGCCGTACGAGATACGTATGGAAATCGGCCGCTATGCATTGGTAAAATTGTACCCATTAACTCTGGCCATGTCGCCAACAGTACTGAAACTCCAGCTGATGGTTGGGTGGTATCAAGCGAGAGCTGCGGCTTCTTGTCTATTGGCGCCCGCTATGAACGTGAAGTGGAGCCCGGTGAGATTGTGGAGCTGACGCGTAAGGGCTATCGCACTGTGGACATTGTGGAGCGTCCAGATTTTAAGCGAATGGCCTTTTGCATCTTCGAGTACGTCTACTTCGCCCGAGGCGATAGCATCTTTGAGGGTCAAATGGTGTACTCTGTGCGTTTGGAGTGCGGACGTCAGCTGTGGCGTGAGGCTCCAGTTGATGCTGATATTGTTAGCTCTGTGCCAGAGTCAGGGACTGCGGCAGCTCATGGTTATGCCAGGGAGTCCAATCTGGAGTTTGCTGAGGTTCTATGTCGAAACCGCTATGTGGGCCGCACGTTCATTCAACCCTCGACTCGCCTGAGGCAGCTGGGCGTTGCCAAGAAATTTGGAGCACTGTCTGAGAATGTAGCCGGCAAGCGACTGGTACTAATAGACGACTCGATTGTGCGCGGCAATACAATCGGCCCCATTATCAAGCTGCTGCGTGACGCCGGGGCCCTGGAGGTGCACATTCGCATAGCCAGCCCCCCGCTGCAATATCCCTGCTACATGGGCATCAACATACCCACGCGTGAAGAGCTTATCGCCAACAAGTTGAACGCAAAGCAACTGGCCCGTCATGTGGGCGCCGACAGTCTAGCCTACCTGAGTGTAGCTGGCTTGGTCCAGACAGTTCAGCGCAAGCATGTGGCATCTGGCAAGCCAACAGGTCATTGCACTGCCTGCTTAACGGGCGAATATCCTGGCGGATTGCCTGACGAACTGAGCTGGTGAACATTCTCAGTATGAAAACTTTGCAGTATAAAGCCAACGAGCGCTCAATATTACTGTCACAAATTATGTAGTTGCACTTTTGCATTTAACGCCTCACATGTGAAGCACGTATCCATTTCAATTTTCTCCATTTTCTATATAGTAATTATTAAGCTCAAATTATACACCTTATACTAAATTAGGCATACGTATGTAGTAGCTTTTCAGTGAAAAGCAAACTTTCCCTACAAATATGACAATTATTGTACAAAAGAAATAGCCATTAATATTGCCACCGAATGGCCAATTATTATACATTGTTACCAGTTATTGTTTAGCTTCATAAATTATGAATGCCAATAATAAAAGACATTTAGCACAAGAATCTTGACTGCAACTTAATAATTCAATCCAAGGTGCTCTGCAAATTCCATGCATCGGTGCAAATCTAGATCGGCACAGATAAAAACAGACATGATCTTTGATGTTGGTGTTAACATTGAAACTGTCTTTATATAACATCAAGTATTGATTATGTATTGTTGATATCTGAGATGCACTTTCTACAAACTTTGCCAATATTCTCTGCAATTTTGTGAATGGACATTACAATTCCGCCACGCTCTTCATCGGCTAAACGGACGGAATTCGACATTTCTTTAAAGAACAAATCAACTAGAAATGCTTCAGATATTAAAATTAGTTAGTTAAAATTCACTTAGTTTTATTTGTTTTAACAGTTTAAACACAATTCCTTATCAATATATCAAATAGCATGTGGTTATCTAACCACAAATGAAAGCAAAGCACAATATAACAGAGAAACATGAAAACGGATAACTAAAAATTGTTGTTTGTGGAAAATATGTTTTAAGTGTTTGTCCCAGTAACTGAAATGCGCACACCGATTTCCGATAGGACAAACCAGTGCTGAGCAACGTCTGTTTAGAGTATTGATAACGATACAACTAGATAATTGCAGCCCTGTAAAAATTGTCGTCTCATCCCCCTTTTACTATGACGGAAAACACAAATTACTGACGTTTTCATTAATTTATAACTTAAAAACGCGTCGGTCACTGCACAATTTGTGCCTAATACATTTTAAAGGAGGTTTCACGGCGAACCGCACGCAAATGGATTTCCTACAGTCTTCAGCCGGTACGCTATTTTCGTTGCTCTCGTTGCTGCTGCTGCTGAGCACCTGCTCTGGGCTGTACGAAGACCAGATTAAAAAATTCGACTGGCAAGTGACACAAATATTGAACATTGACCATTTACTAAGATTTTGCCCATAAACAGGAGAAGCGTTCATGTGGGCAGTCTAAAGCATGCTTACGTGGATCTTAACCATTTTCAGCCGCGTGTGCTATTAAGTACACACGAGCAAGTAATTGGATCATTATGCCCAAAGACCGGTGAGATTATCTGGCGACAGGTGCTAGAGAAAAAGCCGCGAGGTGATATAAAGCTGATACAGGTAAGCGGCTTCGCTGACGATAGCAGTGACACGGCGGCTGCCCCCATAGGCTCGCATTTGGGCTTCGACATGATGACCGTGCAGGGCCATGCACCAGCGCTTGTGCGAGGCTGGAATACGAATATTGGCACAATCGAGTGGGAATGGTCCATAATGCCATTGAATACAGAGAGGGCACAGGACGCCGTTTGGTTCTATAGTAATTCTGTGCTGTATCATGTGGTGCCTGCATGGCGTAGTCACATTGAGGTCACCTCATACTTTGCAACGTCCGGACACACAACAGGCAGCACAAGCAAGATAATGGCTGCTTGGATAAATCCAGAGAGTTGTTTGCTCAGTGGCTCGTTTTATGTTTGCCTGGATGGCAAGCAGCTCATTAGCTTGGATTTAGTGGCCAAGAGTACGCAGGTGATTGCCACATCTCTGGCAACCGAACCGAGCAACAAAATCCAGAATTTACCGGTAAGTTTTATTAAGGCGAAGAAACCTGAATTATTTAAAACAATATTATTGCAGGGCCTAAATGGTGCGTTGATTGTCGATAAAAAACTCGTTAGTGTTAACAAGGACCAAGCTGTGTGTCCAGATCTTTCAAGCGATAGCTATATTGTCGGCAGCTTTAACAGCCGCAAAGTTATTGCCTATGCCGATTTGATAAATAACGTAAGTAAAATTTACAAAAGAAAAAAATCTACAAAACCCTGTATAAATTATTTATAAATTGTTTTTTCTTTTTTTTAGATGCTTAATATTAATGCCGTTTATTTGGACGACTGCAGTCCCATTCCTGAACTGCATTCAAGTGTAGCCTTCGCTGAGCACTATGGAATTCCCAGTCTTCGATCATTTGACTGTAAATCTAAGCGCAATAGCGATGGAAAAAATTGCCTGTTTCTGTTTGCCACCAGCGCCGAATCCATTGTTGCTGTACAACAAGGCCGTGTGCGTTGGGCGCGTGAGGAATCCTTGGCGAATGTTATTGATACGCAGTTCCTAGACTTACCATTAGCGGATACGGAAGGCACGCTGGAAAATGAAATGAGGGGCAAAGCAGGTAAGCCGCTTTTCTTTCGTTATTATTAAACAAAATGCGATTCATATGTTTCCTTAATGCTTGCCAAAGTGGATTCAAACAGTTTAAATCGTAAGTTGCTCATGCACTAACTATGTTTCACATTTCTAGCACGCACATTTATGTATCTGTAGACTTGGATATATTTCAAATATAGATGGTTTAGTTAAAGTTATTTTCTTGATACCCTAGGTGACATTGCCACGGCTTTTATGCGTCGCATTACCACGCAAGCGCTACAAATTAAGAGCCTATTCTTGCATGTCATTGGGCTGGGCCCTCCACCAACGGACACGCAACGTGCTGGACTTGTCCGCGATTCCTTTGGACTGCATAAGATGCTGGTAGTGCTGACACGATCAGGCAAAATCTTTGGCATTGACAATATTGCCGGCAAACATCATTGGAAACTCTATTTACCCAATGTGGCGGGCTTTGAAAATTCCGAACAGATGCGCCTGATTGTGCAGCGAACCTCCAAGCACTTTCCACTGCAGCCTCTCTGCGCTATTGTAGCTAAATCTGTAGTGAGTTTAAATGAGTTTTGTACATTTTTCGAAAAACACATTAATCGTAACCTCTTTTCAGGAAAATGGCAACGGTGTATTGTTTCGGTTTAATCCGATCACAGGACAGGCTTCCGAGGGTGGACTACTCCAGCTGAACTATAAAATCAAGCAGTTGGCACTGCTACCCGAAACAGAGGAAGATTATGTTAAAGGCATTCTAATATTGGATGGCGCCAATAAAGTTCATGTCGAACCAAAGCATGCGACACCATTGGTAAATACAAATATGTTATGCTCTGAATGTGACTTAACCCGCATTCATCTTAATCATTGCAGGCGCATGGTATGTATTTGTACACGGCCGATTTAAAGACCGCTGAACTCGAAGGCTACTATGTGAAATATGCGGGCGGTGTAAGTAAACAACAAAAAACAATAACTGGCGTGCTAGATACTCATTAACTTCTATTCCTCTAGGAGCTGTCAGCTTTACCCATTTGGAATGTTCGTCTGGGCGGTCATAGTTCGGAACAACAAATCATTAGCGTTGCTAGCAAAAATCCTATTGAGCACGTACATTCCCAGGGCCGTGTACTGGGTGATCGCTCAGTACTCTATAAGTACATTAATCCTAACCTAGTTGCCTTCGTTACACAGGCTCCCGATGCCACTCACAAATGTAGGTCAGCTCAAGCGAAAAACTACTCAATTCTAATTATTTTCCTTTAAATACAGCTGTGCTCAATTTGTATTTAATTGATGTTGTGTCCGGATCAGTCATCTTCTCGATGACGCATCGCAAGGTGCGCGCGCCGCTTCACATTGTGCACTCCGAGAACTGGCTAGCCTACTCTTACTTCAACGACAAAGTGCGACGCACTGAAATCAGTAAGTCATACTAATGCAAAATGATTGGCATATGCTTATTGATTGAAATATTGTTTTTTACAACAGCTACTATTGAACTATACGAGGGCAGTGCGCAGGCCAACAACAGCGTTTGGAGTTCCTTGCAGGCACCGTCCATGCCGCTCGTGGAGCGTCAGTCTTATATCATACCCACAATAGTGGAAGCCATGCGCGAGACAATCACCGAACGTGGCATCACCAACAAGCATGTCCTTAGTAAGACGACATTTTATATAATTATCCAGATCAGAGTATTTCATTCAATTCTACTTTATTTACTCATATAGTTGGCACTGCTAGTGGTGGCATTGTAGAAATGCCCTGGCATTTGCTGGATCCACGTCGTCCAATATCATCCACAACTCAGGGACGTGAAGAAGGTGCCATTCCCTATATACCTGAGCTGCCTTTGCCAACTGAGAATTACATTAACTATAATCAAACAGTTGCACGTTTGCGTAATATCTATACCGCTCCCAGCGGCTTGGAGAGTACCTGTCTAGTCGTAGCCACTGGCTTAGATATATTTGTTACGCGTGTTGCGCCTTCAAAAACGTTTGATTTGCTGAAGGAGGATTTCGACTATATATTAATTTCGATAGTACTGGTCGTTCTAACTTCGGGTTCTTTGATCGTTCGGCACTTAGCGTCTCGTAAGTTGCTCAAACAGGCGTGGAAATAGAAGAGGCCCTATTATCAATATGTAATTGCTTTATATAAATTGTACTACGACCAAAAAATAATAACAAGAAGAAAAGTGGAGTAGACGGCAGAGAACAAATTGTAGTAGCTGCATTTTACCTAATAATGCAATTGATAACAATTTTTTTCTCTAAGCTTAGGCAATTATTTATAATTAAATATATATAGCGTACAAAAAAGTAATTAGCTGTTGAAAAAAGTTCTCATTGCATTTTTTGTTCCGTTTTGTGTTTACTTTCCATAGTTCAAAATATCAGCATTGAAATTGTGTTTTTCAAATTAGTCAATAAAAAGAATTTGTAAGGACAATGGTAAATTAAAGAGTTTTATTTACACTATAACGACAAATTAATTACAACAATCACGTGTGAGAGATAATCAAGTTCAATTATAATTACATTCAAGTAACATTTGTTTTGTTTTTTTTAGATGTCTATTTATGCATCTGTAATTAAAAACCCATTTCAATTTATCTTTCAAATCCACTCTGAATATCTTAATAAGAGTAATTTCAGTTTCATAAGATTTTGATTGCATTTTATATTCATACCTAATTAGCTATGCCGAAAAACGTTTTTTGTTTTTGTTTTTGTTTTAAATTTGGCGCATATTAAATAGAAATTTTAGTGCTGCCAACCGTTTTTTCTTTTTTTGGGCCACTTCTCAACACAGATGGCGCAAAACAGCTGATTAGTGTCTTCCTCTTCCTGCCTCACCGTGCGCTAAGGCAAGAATAATGTCGCTGCGTGTTTTAAGCTTAAACTTATTAAAAAATAACAGAAATTTCCTTCAGAATGCTGTTAGAAACAGTAAAGGACCCGGCGTCCAAGCGGTGAGTGAACCCTTCCCTTAAAATTGACAACGGCATCAATTTAGGTTGAATCAACAACTCTCTTATTCGTTTGCATAACATTTCAGCTGGCGGTGGCGCCGTACGCTACCCAGGTGACTGTCCAGGCCACACCGGCCGCTGTCCAAAAGCAAAAGGTGAGCAAAGCCATGAAAGCCTATCTGGAGCGGGCTAAGGAGCACGATGATTTTATGAAAACTCAAGACTTGGAGTTTCAAATTGGAAAACGGCATTTGGCTAATATGATGGGCGCTGACGCAGAAACCTTTACACAAGAAGACATTGATGTGAGTATATTAATTAGAAGCTGAGTTGCAGTTGTTAACCAAATATCACTTTCAGGAAGCCATCGCGTATCTCTTTCCCTCCGGTCTGTTTGATAAACGTGCTCGTCCCGTCATGCGATCGCCTGAAGAAGTGTTTCCAGCACGTAAGGCAGCCGAGTTCGATGAAACGGGTCGCCCCTTCCACAGCATGTTCTACACGGGCAAGCCGAACTTTTTCCAGCTGCTACACGTATGTTTTAGTTCGTTTATCATATAAATTTGCTAACCTCAGGCTGTACTCTTTCATAGGACATTGTTGAGGAAACGAACAAGCTGTATGACCTTGAAGAGCGAATGCTGAGGCGTGGAAACCAGCCAGATGAAAACCAAAAGCTGTATGTTAACAGTAATTTATGCTTGCATAATATTTGAGCCTCACGTGAACCTTCTTTATTTTCAAAGGAAAACGGCTGGCTTTCAACTACTGCCCAAAGATCAACTGGAACGAGTGCTTGTCGAACGCATTGCGGACCTTGAATACCAGAACTTTACCAATGCCATGGATCGATTAATTTCCCTACCATATTCGTACAAAAGCAAAGCATTTATTGAGCGCTATTTAAAGCCGCTGATTGATCAATCTAAGCAACTAGAGGTGCCCAAGCCAAAGATCGATGAGCAGGGCCGACAGTACATAACGACCTATGAATGCCTGCGCAAAACGGCGCGTGCCGATGTCACTGTCCGTCTGCCCGGCACAGGAAAAATAACTATCAATGGCCAGGATATCTCGTACTTCAGTAGTGAAGAGTGCAGGGAACAGGTAAGTCCAATTTTTAATTATACTTCTTGAGAACGTGAAAAATTGTTAGACTTAGCGTCAAATAATCGAATTAGTAAATTATAATTTAAATCCAAATATTCTCAACTGGCCATAGTTTGTCCCTTCACAGAAACAAATCAGAATTTAGCTCGAGAGATATTTAAAACAATAGATGTATAGATAGTTTATTATTAATATTATAAAATATATAACTTTCAGAATTATTCATTATTTAAACGCTCTTCTTGCGACAACGCCAAACAATAAAGACACAGCCTAAAACCAGACACAGACAAAAACAAACCTGCCAGCTTCTCACCTCTAAGACCTATCAACTAGTTTTTATTTATATGTATATGTATATATTGTAGGTTAAATACATATATAGTATAGTATAGAGCTAAATAGCATTATTAGGTAGAGCGTTAGACGCTGCAGTAATCAATATGCTAACTACAATATAATATCAACAATTTTCGGGCTCTTGGGTGCAATGGTTTACACACTCAAGAAGTGTCTACGGGCTAAGGATTTGATGATTCGTATGTTTAGAAAAGACAATAATAATAATAATAGCAATAATAGTAAATGGCATCATGCAACAGTTATTTGCGCAGCTGCTGTTTCTGTTGATTGGAGATGACGATCAGCAGCTTGTCAATCACTTTGCTGGCCTGCTGCTGCTGCGATATGAGCACCTGCTTCAATTCTTGAATCTCCTGGGTGAGAAACTCAATACGATCCGCATTGTCGTCAATTTTACTTGTCAGCGCTGTTAGTTGTGTGGACTCTGGATCAGGATCGGGCAACACGTATGCTGTGTTCACACAGCCGCTGTTGTTGTTGTACTTGTTTTTGTACGATAGATAATTTTCGGCCGGATTCTTTGAGGAGATTGTGTGACCAAAGTGCTTGCGCATCTTGCCCACCTCGTAGGCCTTCATAAGTATGTCGCGCGGCAATCGCTTTTCGCTGGGATTCAAGGGCTTCACGCACAGCACCACGCGATAGGCCTGTGGCGAGACGAGCGCCGTGTAGTGGAGCAGGTTTCGCAACCATGTGGGCAAATAGCCATTAAACAATGCCGACTCAATGTAGCTAATGAGCTTCGTTTGTCGCACTAGTTTCGAGAGTCCGGCTGTCTTCTTGAGGCCTTGGATGTCGTGCACCGCAATGCCCACCAGCAAATTCATCAGAATGATCGTCACGAACAACAGAAAGAGCACGAACGTAATCTGAGCGCTGACCTCCAGCAGAAAAGGCGGATCCTTGCCGTCCGGATCGTTGATTAATAGCGACAGATCTTGTTCCCCAATCATCATCACCAGCACTGTGATAAATCCCATAAATGGGTTGGCGAATGACGACGACGATGGAAAGATAACGCAAAAGCTAATTGTGAATCCAATCAGCATGCACGAATAGGCCATGAATAGCTTGGCGAACTCGCCCTGCACCCGCGTATACATGGCCACGTAGACATCGAACACGGGCAGCTGCCCAATCATCAGCATCAAATTGGTCCAGCCGAGCAGTACGGCGAATGCGCCAATGTGGTTCTGGAACGTGTACGTCTGTTTCGTGTAAATGTACGAGATGACGAAGACGCTGGTGATGACAAACCACTCCATAATGTTCTCCACCTGCGTCACATAGTGTCGAAACGAGGAGTAGCCCGTAATCCCGTACAGCTTTCGAAATATCTCAACTATTGTAATCGCCACGAGCACCCACCACTGCATTTCCATGACAAACGGATTATTGCGCAGCATATCGCCCAGTATGGACTGCTTCTGGCAGAGCTCCTGCGCCTGTATCGTCGTGTTGTCGTCCTTGCTGCCGTTGTAACAGTTGTGCGCCAGTGCAGTCAGCACATAGAGCGTCAGGAAGAGCACAAAGCTGAAGCAGAAGATCAGCCGTCCGATGTAATACTTTCGTATCTTGCCCCACTTGATGTATAGAAAAGAGGAGCAGAGCGGATGCTCCAATATCTCCTTTTGCCCCTCATCCACGAATGTGTTCAAGTAGCTTATTTCGCGTGGATGGCAATGCTGCAGCAACTGGCGAAAGTCCAGCTCCAGTTCCACCTCACGATTCACGGGATCCTGCTCAAATAAATGATTAGTAGTTGAGCTTATCCATTGTGAATCGACTCACCTGTGAATGATGCAGGGTGATGGCCGCATCAAGTTTCTGACGAATCATGGCCACCGAGGCTGGTGTCTTCCGTGTGATGACGTTTAAAGCAGATGTGCCCTTCTTAGATTTCGTTGTGACATCGGCGCCATGGTAAATGAGCATCTCGACGCACTGGACGAGTCCGTCGAGGGCGGCCAAGTGGAGAGCGGTGAAGCCATAGATATCCTTATGGTTGACATTGGCGCCCCACTGGATGAGTGTCTCCATAATATCATAGGCATTCTCCGACTTGCCCACGGCTGCATGCAGCGGCGTCCTGTGATCAAAGTCCTCAGCGTTTGCGTCCGCATTGCCGTTGCGCAGCAGCGACTCCACGCACTCCAAGCTAGACGTTCGCGCTGCCAGATGGAGTGGGGTGAAGCCGCGATGGTTTTTTAGCTTGGCATCGGCACCTTTGGAGAGCAACAGATCGACGCACTCCACGTTGCCCTCATCGGCTGCCAGATGCAGTGCGGTCGACTCCTTTTCGCGAATGCAGATGCGAACATTGGCGTCGGCATTGGGTGCATTCAGCAGCGCCTCCAGGCACTGCAGGTGGCCCAGATCTGCGGCCAGGTGTATGGCATTGGTGCCATTGGGTTTCAGCGAATTGACATCGGCTCCCTCGCCAATGAACAGCTGCAAGCACTCGAGTGCATTGGAACGCACGGCGCAGTGGAGCAGGCTCTCCTCGCAGTTGGGCTTGTTGGTGTCTTTGGTGATGAGGGCTCCACTGTTGATGAGAAACTTGGCCGCCTCAACGGCATTGCCGAACGCGGCGCAGTGCAGTGGAGTGTAGCACTTGGGCTGCAAGTTGACATTGATGCCCTTGGCCACGAGCAGATTCAGCGTGGCCAAGCAACCGCTGAATGCGCTCAAATGCAATGCGGATATCCCGTTCTGGTCATAAAAGTGCAGATCGGCGCCAGCCTTTAACAGGCCCTCGAGCAGATCCCAGCGCTTGAGAAATGCCGCCCACAAATAACACAGATTCTTCTCGATCTTGGAAGCTGTTTCGAAATGTGCGCCAATACTCTCGGCCACCACATTGCCCTGCTCGATGTCCTCAAACAAACGCACACGGCCAGCGGCACTCTTCATCTGGTCGATGAGACTAATCCTCAGCGTATCATTGCAGATTTGCACGCTCAGCTCGCTAGTTGGCTCCTCAAAGCTATCGTACATGCTCGGCGCACTCTCCGCCGGCGGCGATGGTCCACACTCCATGTATTCAAATTCACCAGTTGTCGGATACTGAGCTTCGATCATGGCGTCAGTGTTATTGCGCCATCGCACCATTAGATTGGGTGGAATCGATTTGAAACTATTTCAAATATAATAAGAGCAGTTCATTATTAGTTGTTGCTGTTGTTGTTCTTCTATCTTGTTATCTATTAAATGAGCATAACGAAATTTCATGTACTGTGCAAATCAATCATTCACAGGCTAACTTCTTGAATTATATAATAAGATTTATGCATTAAATCAGAGAGGATGATGTGGATCATTCAGATTGGATATCAGAATATATAAAAAAACTGATCTGTTTATCCTGTTTATTGTTGTTGTTTTTGAGTAGTTTAGAGAGAGGTGTAGTGAGGATATTATGTTAAATATAGATAAGCTAGCAAGCTTTAGGGAATGCTACAGGTCAATTCGAGAAAGAGCTAGAAGATTGTTAAAGAACCTTTCCTTTTACTTTTACTATATAAAATGCAAAACAATGAAAAATTTAATATTTACACTACTTTTAAATTTAATCAAAAACAATACGAGTTTTCAGTTTTTTTTTTTTTTTTTTTTTTTTTTTTGTAATTCAAATATAATTTCACTTTTTAAATAGGTCTTATCATATTTTGGCATCTATCTTTTTGCTGTTTCAATTATATATGTAGTATATATGTATACTTAAGTTTTGGTATGAATATTAAACAGAGAAAGTCTGACTACAGTTAAGTACAAGCCAGCCTTTAAAAGTCCAACTTGAGCACAGTTTTTTTTTTTTCACAATTTCAATACAGTATTTTATTTATTATAAGAATTCAATCAATTTATGAACAAGCGTATTGAAGTTTCGTTATCATGCTCAAGTTTCAGAAATTTGTTTGTTTTGATTTGTTTAAACATTTTTCACATATTTCTTTTGTTTATTATTATTATTATTATTGTTTTGAATGACACTGAATATGTGGCCGCTGCACGTTTTCTGACTGACTGCGAGGCATGCACAATGGAGGAGAAGTGGTTTATCAGCATATTATGTTAAGTTATGCAAAAGCGCGGAGTTAGCATATTGTACTATACTATTTATACATGTAATATTTAGCTGTATTTATGTATATCTGTATAATTAATGCACTATGTTAAATGTTTTGCACGTTTGCCAGGAACAGCAGCAGCACAGCTGCAGCAATTGCCGCCGGTTTAGACTGTTGCGATTTATCGCAATTCCAATTGCAGTTGCTGTTGATAATTTCTAATGCAGTTTTGTATAATTTCAGGTAGTAATCACATTGAATCCAGGGACGTATATTCTAAGTCCGTCATTGTTCTGCACTTAGCTGCTTATATGTATGTGAGTGTGTGTGTACGTACACCGTTTGCAGCCATGTCCACGGATGATGCCAATTCGCTAATGAACTATTTTCAATTTCTAATTTCATTTCCAAAATGCGATCGCGCGGTTACAAACACATAGGAGAGCCCGGGCTGTCCACTGACTGAGTGACCCATCTACAGACCGATCCGATAGACAGGCAGACAATAAGACAGGCAGAGACGGGCCAAGTGGCTAACAATGGTTGCCTTTTGTGCCGCTTGTATAATTTGTGTCTAACGGGCGGAAAAATGCAAAAATGTTGTGTGAAAACGCGAATTTTTCACTTCCGTTTTGTTGGTGTTGTTGTTTGTGCTGCTGTTGTTGTTGTTGTTGTTGTTGTTTTTGCTTTATTATGACTGACGAACTACGAACTGCGAACGCGTTTTTGTCGAATATGTTTGTTTGATTTTTTATTTATTTTTTTTAGCCAGCGACTAAAACGCGACCGCCTGCATTGTTGTTTCAATTCCGACTGATGGAAAGCGTTAAGCGCCGCTCAGTGCCAGCTAGTCGATCGGGCTTGAAATGCCAAATACACACACACGCACACTCACACACACACAAACACACACACACCAGCACACTTCACATTGGTGAGAGAGTAAAGAGCTGCGAGAGCAATTGCCAAAAAAAAAACAGCAAAAGCAAAAAAATACACGTAAAAACTAGCTTCCACGAAAGAGCGAGAGAGACGAGCGGGAGTGGGAGTTGTGCTATGTAGGAGTGAGTGAGACAGCAGCGCGAAGACTGGAATGTTACAGAGTCTGCGACAGCGGCTGGCACCATAGCAATTTGATGAGCTATAGAAGAGACTAAAAGAAAACCTTGCAGATGGATTTTCTTTAACTAATCAATGCTCTACGCTGCAATTCAAATTCGCTTCGTTTAATCAGGTGTAAAAAACGCCTGGAGCCCTTATATAATTATAGAAATCAATATTGATTATGCAAACTTGAAAATTCGGCCAACTTCGAATAGTATCATTGACAATTGATGCTAATTGAATTTATTTTGCCAATTATAAGATCGCTGCTCTTCGCCAGCGATGCGCAATGACGATTCTAATGTGATGTGATTTTCATGAGCGTGGGAATAATGTAGTTGATGATCTAGAGAGCTATTTGTTGTCAAATTCTTCTCGAACCTGCATTGGCTAACTGTAAACTCGACAATAAACGTCGTTAGTTAGTTTACTAATTTTTTTGGTGGTCCCACCCAAAATTGATCCTAAGTCAAGTTTGGGGTTTTTATTCCCCTTCACTCTCACTTTTGATTTTGGGTTTTTATTTTATGAGGGGCGTTTATTATCTTCGTTATGCACACGTTTCGGGTAAAAATAACTGAATGGGCTAAATGCTGGCCTCTGGCCACAACTGGCACTTACCGGTTAGTCGCATTATTTTCATTGAGCGGCTGCTCCACTTCGGTCTTGGTTACGACGCTGATGGAACGTGTCATACGACGCGGCTTCGTGCTGCCCTCCTTGTAGCCCAGATTCTCCATGGCGACCACGAAAGCAACGAACAGACCTTGCTAGCTAGCTGGCTTCTCTCGTTCCACTTGCAGTTGAAGTTGTTGCTGTTGCAGTTGCTCTCTTCGTTGTTGTTGTTGTTGTTTGCAATTAAAACGCGCAAATATGCGCAGATATTCAAAAACCCAATCGTCTGGCTGCACTTGCGCACGTTGCAAATAAACCAACCGAAAACTTTCCAATATCAGCAGCAAAAATTTATTGACCAGTTTCTTGATATCGGACACTGGCTGATATTGAGTTTTGATTAAGCTCTTGCTGGGATTCGATTCAGCTCTCAGCTGCAATGAAGCAATAAGAGGGAGAATGTTTATGTTATTTGAGTCTTGGCTGAGAGCTATTTGCACCTTGATTTGTGTGCGATCCAATGCGAAATCTGATCACTATTAATTCGCGTTTACTTTCGTTGCCAGCCCCAAACGCATAATCTGCACAAACGCTTATCAAATATTAACTCTGGCGTCACTTTGTGCTGCTTCTGACTTTCCCTGCGATCGTTTTCCTTTTGGACTCGTTATAGATTTCTGCGCACCCCGAATGCGGCAGTCTCCGCTGGGACTTATCTAAGCATTCATCTCGTTTGACGCAGCGATAAGGCCGACCATATAAACAGAGTCATCAGCATCATGGAGCACAAAGCAACTTTTGGTTTTTATTGTTATCGGGCTGAGATTTATCAGTTGGCGCTACTGTTTATACGAACTAAACGGAGCAGGGGCGGGGTTTCTCATAGGGTCTAGTTCAATGTCTAGTGCAAGGTTTAAGATTTTTAACATAATATTTTAGATAGGCAAAAATCAGCTATTGAGTAAACTTTGAAAGAGTCTTTAGAATCCAATTTTGAACTTTTTCTTCAACTAGTCTGGTATTTTCAGTTTGATGTTATAATATTAATACTTTTAACTTGGTTTTCTTAAGAGACTTGAGACTTTTTAATACGGCACAGCTTCCAGTGACTTTTTACTAATGTTTATATCGAATCGCATATATGAAGAGTTTCTCCAACCTCTCTAAAAATCTCATAATACAAGTTCTCTACTCCCACATCTCCATTTGTATTGTGTACTCTACGAAATGTTTGCTTATCCGTTTATTTCTATCCTCATTTTGTTTGCTCACATTATTTACAATTTATGTCAACGTTCATTTTTTGAGTAAATTCCATTAAATATCATTGGAACGAGGCATCGGCTGTGCCTCAGGTATAATTCGGTGTGAAGCGTAATTTGTTATCTCTAGCTCGATTCTATATATAGCGAAACAGTAAATTCAAATTTAGTAGGGAAACTTGGTAAAAGCATCTGAAGTGTCAAGGAACTGGGTCTATTAAGGCACGCCTAAGTAAAGCTCATTTAGTTTTTATTTAGACATGTCCATTGTGCGGTGATTTATTCTATTTAATTTATTTGCTTGTTTAATAGCACTTGCAGCTCTCAGCTCTCAGCTCTCTACCCATTGCGCAATTTAATCGCCGCTGATGTAAAAACATTTCAAAGAGCATTACGTGAAACCGTTTAATGAGTTGTCGTTTTGTAATTGCAAGGAAAAAACAGTTAAAAGTCAGTAATTTGAATATAATATTGTCAGTTGTTTCACTAATTAAGTTCTAAATTATTAAACCATCTTTTTTTTAAACATTTCTGAGAATCTCAAACCTGTTTAGCAAATATTATAGCAAATAAGGCTACGATATAAACTGAGCAAATCCAGCCTGGAAACAAGTCATAAAACAAACTTTCTTCATTCTCACCAAACGGAACAGCTGAGTTATTGGCGAATTTGGTGGTCAATCAGTTAACGGAACGTAAAAAACCTTTCAAATGATTATGCGCGCAAATTAATGAAGTTCTCTGAACGAGAGGCCATAGATGAAAAACCAGTTTGCAGTTCTCAGGTTTAAATTCCATTAGCCAGTTGAAAGTTTTGTGCGCCAACAAATAATATTTGTTTACAACATGACGGGGCTTAAATCTAAGTAAATCTACATATTTCTCTATACTATTTCTTGTAAGATAGTAAGCAACTAAAAAAGGGTTTCTTGCAATTCATATATAAAGGCATTTATATATTATGCACATGCTTCATTAAGAAGAGAGCGAACTGAACGTTTTCAAGTGAGCCGGAAGCGCCATTTGTAATTTACCGTTTAGCTGCAACGATGCAACGTCATTTTGAAAACTGCGCCGCCCCCAAAGCAACCCTGCGAACATTTCGCGTCGTTTCTTTTTATAGCAGATTACTCGTTCCTTTCTTTGAATCGGCTCGGTTCGGCTTCGTTCGTTTCGCTCGGCTGGCGTTGATTCAATTATAATTGAAACTAATTTGAATTTGTGCGGCTGAAAGCCTTTGGGGCGCGGGCGGCACGAAGAGCAAGTTGTTGTGCCCATTGGAAAGGCACAGCGTTTGCGAGATGAGCTGTATTTTTGCATTGCTTTCGTAGTGCCCTTGAACCTGAAGCGCCCCGCTGCCCCCAAGCTGTGCACTCAAATGCGTTGATGTAATTGAATAGCTCCAAATTAAAGGATAATACAACTGATGAATGCAACACAAAACTGTAATATTATATTGAAGCGAGATGAAGACAACGATTTACGTATGAGTAAAATTCGCCGAATTCCACTTTCATTAAATTAGTTAACGATAAACAATTTTGTAGTTTCTCAAAGTAGAAAGTGAAGCTCGGAAATACAAAATATTAATATTAGTTTTTTTAGTAATATTGTTAACGTCAATTACCAAAACAAAAAAGTAATAATACAGTTCTTCAGTACGATTCTTAGTGTTTGTTCACGTTTTTAATCGATTTAGTGATTTGGTTTAAAAGTGGCTTGGCCAAGGCCTTTCGACTTGCAAGAGGCGCAACATTTTCTATTTTCCAAAGGTATAAACAACACTGAAGATCGGGTTCTTCGATTTTGCGATATATAATTTTTCCGCGACTTGAGGCGCGACTTGAGCAGCGAGAATTGACTGATAAAAAGAACTGCGCCGAAATGATAATGCGGACCAAGACAAGTTTCGTTGTAGATGCGAATGTGGGAGGTGGTTGAGCATATCCAACTTGAGACAAGTGAGCGCGCGCCAATGAGGCTGAATGTACATTTAGTATATATACTATATATATACATATATATCTACATATACCTCCCCATATGCTGTCAACAGTATCATCATCATCATCGTCATCATGTCAGATAGTTACACACACACGCGCCATGTACAGCGCTCATTGTTTGGGGGAAAAGCGCAAAGCGAGGAGCTTTTCGAACCCTCCAGAGAATCAGCTATAAAATTCATTTAAATCATAATAAAATGTGACGCGAGATTTCTTGAAGCGCCGGTTCAAAGTGTCTTCTATGCCGGCTAGCCAGAATTTTCATTCTCTTCAAATACATATTTACATAGACATTATTATTATTATTTTTTAGTTTTTTTGGGAACCTGTTTATTCTGAGGTTGTCTCTGTCTCTCTGTTCGCTGAGTAGTTTGATATTTTGGAAACTACTTTAATTGCCAGTATAATTAATTTAAAAATCTTTTGCGCAATTGTTGCTAAAGCGGATTATTTGTTGCTGCGTGAAGTCATCTGACAAATTGTTTAAACAAATTAAAGATACACAAACAAATCAAAATAAATTTTGTCAAGTCTTCAATGATTGATTGTGTTTATTTTGTTGTTGGGTTTTTTCTTTTTTTATTTATTTCGTTGTTCGCTTTTGCCAAAATTGTGATCGCTGCTTTGTTTATGTCTTTTATTATGTATTTTTATTGTTTATTCGTTTTTAATCATAACGTTTATTGTTTGTGTGCTGTAGACCATATGGATTTTTTGTGGACGCTATCCAAGCTCGTTGACTTTGCTTTCCCACGCATTCATAAAATTGTCAAAAAATAAAAAAAAAAAGAGGTTAACATATAAATTTATTTAGATATTGGGAACAGCCCCTGCATGTGGATATTGATTCGGACGTCAGAGCGTTTTAATTTGCATATTTATATTAGTTGTATTAGTTGTTAATAGGTCTGTACTATGAAATTATTGTATTTCAAATTGAGTTTGTAAAATATGCATTTTGCGCTTGTGCGGTAGCCAATTGCTTCCTAATACATACATAATTTATAACACGTTTGAGCCAGTGAACAGACTGTTAAAGAATAGACTGTTAACAGCGCATGTAAAGGAACTGTTAACAGTATGGAAATATGCAAATACGGCAGTAATTATCACCTCACACGACTGTGAGGTAATCATAGGCCGTACGTAAACAAGTAAAAGTGATCTAGCAGGAAGAGCTCGAGCAAGCTACAAGTCTCCAGCTCTTATAGGTTTTTCATTAAAATAATAAAAAAGTCATTGTAAATTCCCAATACAGTATTAGGTAAAAAATGCCGATGTTACAAATTATTAAACCTAACAGTAATACTAATATAATATCAAGTAATTCTAATTCTGTAAAAGATACTCATCAAAATAATAATCAACATATTATTATATATAAATATATGTATATATATTATATGTTTTTCAAAGGTTATGAAATGCCCAAGGTGTAATTTAACAGGTATTCTTCATTATTTTCTCCAGTCTTGGGTAATATCAGTGACATCGCATATGCAGGCAGCTAATTACTTTAGACACAAGTATGCAATAATTTGTTGCAGCTTTAAGCATTGGCTCAAAGCCATTTAATTCGGGTAACGATTTTGTCATTATTTCTAAATATCTATTGTTGTTATTTTAGTGCAGGAAATACTCTCGCAGTTGAATTTTTCATTACATACGCTAAAACACAATGCAGCGAATACATAGATCCAGTTGAGCAGTTCCACATGCACATACATACATATATTTAGACAATAGTCGCCTCGAGCGCTCTGAACTTGACTTCTAACACGATTACATTTTATTTATTTATTTTTATTTTTTTCAGTTACTCTTTCCTCTGAACTACAGCGAAATGCTGGGCAAAGTTGATGTGGAGGCCAATGTGGAGGGCGGCGGTCCATCCGGTCAGGCGGGCGCCATTCGTTGGGGCATCGCCATGAGTTTGCGCAGCTTTGTTGATCAAGAGATGATTGAGTCAATGCGTTTGGGTAAGTGCAACTGCCGACTAAAAAGCATTTAATTGTCACTAATTACTTTTACATATATATTGTGTATTTATCCATGCAGCCGGCTTGTTGACACGTGACTATCGCCGGCGGGAGCGCAAGAAGTACGGACAGGAAGGCGCACGTCGCAAGTACACGTGGAAGAAGCGCTAAGCGGCAAACTACAAAGCGACGCTGCATTTCTACTCCACAAATGTTCAATAAAAAAAAAAAACTATATTAAATTATATCATATATTTCTACTACATTTGGTTTAGAGGCTGCAGACCCAGCAGTTGCATGCCTTGCTGCAACGTTCGCTTGGCCGCACGGAAGAGCAGTAGACGTTGCGATCGCTTATCTGGACACTTCTCCTGCTTCACTGGCAATCGTTTCAGTGCGCGACTCGTTGCATTGCTGTAATTGTATGACAGCGAAAATTAAAGATTAGTTTAGGGCTCAACAATTTACTCAACGACAGTCACGCACCACAAAGCAAACAGATAGTTGACTAATACATGGGCCTCCAGCTGCTCCTTGGCCTGCCAGACACATTGGTCAAAGCGTGCCAGCTCGTAAAGCACAGCTAGCGCATCCGATGGCTCCTCAGTTAAATGCTGCCAGCTGGGCTTTATTTCCGCCAGCTCAATGTCTCCGAAACGCTCTAGAAGACTGTGCAGGCGGCAGTGCGTGTATTGTAGCTTAATGCCTGTATCTCCATTAACCTGTAGTGCCTGCTGCCAGCTAAACTCATGATCCCTCTGCCGGCGCTGCTTCAGCACGTTCACAAGCACAGCCGACACCCCCAGAATATCGCAAACGTGTTCATCATTAAGTGTGCTATTAGCTTTAGTAGCTGCAAGTGGAAATTGAATAACAAAAGTGTCGACAAAATAATTTCACACTTACTTGCGCTCGCGAAGCGCTTCTCCCTCATCACGTCACGTGCCTCGTTGAGCACATCACGGAGAAATACGGCTTTGCCCTGACGGGTGCTCATGCCACGAATGCGTCCGAACTTCACATGCTGCAGCTTGTCTTTCAAGCCTGCGTCCAGCGCTGTTGCCGTACTAAATAGGGCATTGAAATGATCCGCCTGACCATTGTCAACAACATAAAGCATGCGCGTGAACTGCAGGCGCCTCTGACGTTCCAACAATGCTGCAATATCACGCGCCAGGTACAAGGTGGATCCATCGCTCTTTATGACAGGCACACGACGCTCATCCACAACAACAATCTCACGACCGTCGTGCTCTCTTTGTAGCAGCCCCGCAGAACGCAGCTGTGTGAGGACATCTCCGATGTCTCGTTGTGAGTACTGCGACTCCCACTCGTAGCTATCGAAATGCACTCCGAGACGATCGTACACACCTGTGAGCTCGTCTATGGTGTATTGCCGATATTTCTGCCATTCGCCGGACAGAGTTGGATTTTTGTTCGTTTCCAGCGCTGTGAACAGTTCACGAGCTCGCTGAGCTAGTTGTGGATCCTCTGCGGCAGCTTTATTGGCCATGACATACGCGTTATATAGCGTCTCAATTGGTGCCTTGCGCATTTGAGTATCGCTAATGTTCCCAAGTTGAACGCCAAGTGCCAGCAAGCCAAACTGGGTGCCCCAATCGCCCAGATAGTTGAGACGCGTCGTACGGTAACCCAAATGCTGATGAAGATTGGCCAGCACATTACCGATGATTGTGGACCGCAGATGTCCCACATGGAAGGGCTTTGCTATATTGGGCGAGCTATACTCGACAACAACGTGCTCCTCCTGAAAGGCTGACGCCTTTGGTGCGACTGAGTCTGCCTGAAGAAGATGTGCTGTAAATGCATCGGGTTGAATCTTGAATTCCACTTTGGCCGCAGTGCGACCGTTTCGGGGCACCACACGAACTTCTTCAATAAAAGTGGTGTCAAACTGTTGTCTTTTTACCGAGTCCAACAATTCATTTTCATGTTGTGCAACATCAGCCGGCAAAATCCACTGAAGCAGTGGTCGTGTAGCGGCACTGTGCTGCACTTTAGAAGGCACTTCCAACGCATAATAAATATTTTTCAACTGTGGCAGCTGTTTTAAATATAAAATTAAATTCTATATGTGCTTAAATAATTTATTTCAGGTATTCACCTGCTCACAAATTGCGCGCCGTATCCCGCTGGTCATATTATTTACTGCACAGGGTGGCAGTGCCACTGGCAGTGTTGCAAAATTTCCGTGCTGATATAATACCCACACACTGTACGACAAATATTCAATTTGCTTTTAGATATGGGCATATGTATAATAAAGACATTGCAATAGCACTTAATTTCTTAATTTATTTTTAAATATAAACCTTTATTTATAATATGAGCGCGCCGTAAATATATCAGATATTGTAAACTTTTGAGGCTGTTGTAGCTGTTTTGCATTCCTAACGCTCGTGTGTGGGCCTCATATCAGCTGTTTTGCGAGCTGAGGCTGGGCAGAGTCACTGACTGGTCAGTGGCTGAATATTTGTTTTCTTTATGTTCAGGCATTTTTTTAATGCCAATTAAAAAAGAAAGATGCATACGGCCTACAGTGTGCAGTCAATAATAAAGCAGGGAGTTCAAATTGAAGCCATTGCAGCATCTGGTAAGTAATTACATATAATATATAATATGATATTTTTTACAAACATTTTAACTACCAGGCAATCATGTCATTTTGGGCACCCGGAGCGGTCAGCTCATCATGTACTCGGTGGAAAATCAAACAGAAGTCGATATGGTAATGTTCAATAAGAATTTCAGCAAGAAACCTATTACACAGATGGAAGTGGTGGCTGCTGAAAATTTACTATTTGTACTCACCGACAACATGATTCATGTGTGTGATGTAAGCCGGATCGAAAACAATTTCGAGTTTTTGCATAGGTCTGCGGAAACTAAGGGGTGTACGTTATTCACAATAGATGTGGATACAAGCATTTCGACCACGGGTGAGGTGGCCACATTTATACGAATAGGTTGCGCCATCAAACGTCGATTAGTGCTGTTCTTCTGGAAAAAGGACAAGCTTGTTTCTCTGGAACTGGCCATTGAGCTCCTTGATGTGCCTAAGGCAATGTGCTGGGTAAATCAGTTCATCTGTGTCGGTTACAAAGATGAATATGTTTTATACGATGTAAGTGATGTTACTTGATATAAATTCAATAATTCTTACACCCAATCCATTCTCTATTGCCAGATATCCAGCAGTCCCCCGAAGATGCACAAGCTCATACTTACGTCGTCCACTATAAGCCAGGAGCCCAACATTTGCCTTATACGAAATAGTATGCTAGGCATATCCAAAGACAACTACCTAATGCTCATAGATCTTAGCCAATACAAAGCCAAGGATAATAACGTCGACACTGGCATGAATAGAACTACATTGATGAATAGAACTACATTGCAATGGTCAAGTCCGCTCTTGGCTCTAGGTAATTATACAATCTAATACTTTGCTATACGCATTAACACGAGCGTTGTATTTTTCAGTTTGGGATGAGCCTTTTGCTGTTGGACGCACTAAAAATACCATCGAGGTGCGCAGCTTGGCGGGCAAGGACACTTTAGTTCAATCTATGCCGGAGCTAAAAAATACAAGATTTCTTGTTCGATCCAATCAGGGCAATATTTTCGCCGCCGCGTCATCTGAGTTGTGGTGTCTGCGGCTCGTGGACATTCGAATGCAGCGGCAAGAATTATTGCAGCAAAAGAAATTCCAACTGGCAATTGAATTAACTGTAAGTTTAATCTAAATGTGCCTCAATCATGAGTTACGATAATATGGCATCTATTTCTAGGAAATTTATGAAGAAGATGGCGTTGATAAATCACAGACCATACGCCAAATACGTATGACCTATGCCAAAGAGCTCTTTACCAATAAAGAGTTTCCAGCAGCCATGAAAGAGTTCGAGAAAGCTGCCATTGATCCTTATGATGTGATACGCTTATTCCCTAGCTTGGTCCCGGAGCCAAAAAACTCTACAGATGCTGCTGTGCCACCATCCAGTGTACCGAAGCTGGAGGATCACGACCTTGAAAATGCGTACTTGGCGCTTATTGAATTTCTGGTGCAAGCCCGTCAACGAGAAGTGGTAAAGCTGCTCGACACCAAGAGCAGCTCAAAGTCCCTACTGGAAATTATTGATACCACACTGCTGAAGTGTTATCTGCAGACAAATGATGCGCTGGTCGCGCCTCTGCTGCGACTTAACCAATGCCACCTAGAGGAGTCTGAGAAAATGTTAAAGAAACACAACAAGCTCTCGGAGCTGATCATTCTCTACGATGGCAAAAAAAAGCACAAAAAGGCCCTATCACTGCTGAAGGAACAAGCGAATATTAAGGGCTCTGTATTGCAGGGACATAAACGCACCATAACTTATCTTCAGAAACTTGGCTCCGATAATTTGCAGTTAATTTTTGAGTTTGCTGACTGGGTATTGACTGAGAATCCGGTGGAAGGTCTAACAATATTTACCGAAGAGCTGATCGCCGTAGAGGCGCTGCCTCGTGCCAAAGTTCTTGACTTTCTGCTCAGCAAGCACAAGGCTCTCGTCATACCCTACCTCGAGCATATCATTTTCAAATGGAATGACACCAACACCCTACGTCACAATGCGCTTCTGAAGCAGTACAGCGAGCAGGTGCAACGCTTACTGGCTCTTCAGGCCAAGGGGTAACTCAGAGAATTTGATATATGCCAATATTATTATTATTGTATCGTCAATTGATAGGGAAGAAACACCCGAGCTACAGCCCTTGCGCGCCAAGATGAACAAGATGCTGGAGGAGTCGCAATATTATTCACCGGATCGCGTGTTGGATGACTTTCCGACGGCAATGCTGCTGGAGGAGCGAGTCTTAATTCTAGGTCGCCTCAAAAACCACGAGAAAGTGCTGGCCATACATATACAAGTTTTTGGCGATGTGGACAGGGCTAAAGCTTACGCTGAGGCGAACTATGACGAGGATAAAGAGGTGTTCAACACGCTACTCCTGATTATACTGAAGCCACCGCAACAGCCGCCTTATGAGGGCGTTACTTTGCATCCCGACTTTCTTAGGCCTAACAAAGAAGTCGCACTTGACTTGCTCAACACATATACCATCAAAATTGATCCCACGAAGATAATCGATGTAAGCGCCATTAATTTGAAGTTATCCGATGGCAATTGTTACTCACAGTGATTGATTTTCTATTTTCAGTATCTGCCCGATGATATTTATATGCATGAGCTGAAAAATTATTTCGAGACGGTGGCTCGCATCCAAATGAACGAAAGCCACCAGCGTAATATCATGCGCGGCCTGCTGCAAGCCGAACTCGCTCGATTGCGAGCGTCCCTCGCCAAGGAGAAGAACAAGAGTTTCGAAATAAACGAGTCCACTCTGTGTCCCGAGTGCAGGAAACGCTTCACCAACCAAACGGCCTTTGTGCGCTACCCCAATGGCCAGGTGGTGCATCTCTCCTGCTACGATAGAGTCGTCTCGACGACACAACAATAACTCAACTCTTTAATGTGTGATAATTGAAAATTTAGAGATGTATTATTCGATAAGTGCTAAGCAAAAATAATTCATGTAATCGTAAAAGTATATTAAATTAAGGTGAAACGCTTTACTTCTAATAAATATATACATTTATATTTAAATAAGGATTTAGTGCGTATTAAACAGATTTATTTTACTATATTTACATATGTATTTGTCTGCACGGATTGCTTATGCCTCCTCACTGCCATCCATAAGGCTATCGCCGTCTAGATCCAGGGAATCATTGCATATGGATAAATCAGACTCGGACGCCGCTCGACTCAGTGGACGCAGCGGCAGCGATAGCGACTGTTTGCTATCCTCATTGTCCTCTTCAAGCAGGCTCGGCGAGGCTGTGCTGCAGCCGGCGTTCAGCGGCAGCTCCACGGAAGACGAAGTGTTCGCCGATGCTGGCACCGCTGTCACTCCTCCACCGGGCAGTTGAGTTTGCCTAATCAGTGCCAAACGCTGTTGGGTCAGCTCCAAATGATGTTTGCGCCATTTGATGCGACGGTTCTGGAACCATACCTTCACCTGGGCCTCCGTCAGCTTGAGTGTGTGCGCCAGGTAAAGACGCTCCGGTCCCACCATGTATTGCTGGCGCTCGAACTCTGCCTCCAGGCACTCCAGCTGCTCTGGTGTGAAGATAGTTCGCACACGCTTATTCTTCAGTCCGCTCTTCTTCTGCGAGTCTGTGAAGACAGTGAACGAGGGACAAATTGATATGCTAATCTCTATCGCTGGATTAGTCGACTTACCCGACTTGAGCTTTTCACGTTGGAAGCTAAGCGACGCCTGCTGCGCGTGATGCTGGTGGAGCTGTTGCAAGCTCTGCAGTGCGGAGGGTGCTCCACTGACGGCGGCGGCGACAACAGCGGCAGCAGCAAAATTTGCTCGCTGCTGGGAGTGGGAGTGGGTGTGCGTATGGGGATGCGGAAGAGTATGTTGCACTGCGGGCAGGTAGCGACTGCCGCTGCTATCACAATTGAAGTTATTTACACTTTGGCCATTGTTGTTGTTGTTGTTTGTGCCATAGCTGGGGCTGTTGTTGTTGTTGTTGTTGTTGCCATTGCTGTTGCTATTGGCACTGTTGCCATTGTAGCATTTGCTATTATTGTTATCCTGGTCGAGAGCATCCGCACCAGCAGCGCCTCCACCTGTGCCCGCTGCTGACGTGCCGCCATTGAGCGACAGATTAATGGCATTATTATACTCCTTGCTCTGCTGCTGCTGCTGCTGTAGACCCAAAATGGCGGCTATTGTAAACGACTTGCCCACATCGAGGGAGGTATGCGCCGCGGCCGCCTCAATGAGCTGCGCGTGCGACGTCGCAGTCGCCAGCTGCTCCCTGTGGTGGTTGTGTGTGTGTGTGTGCGATTGTGCTTGTGACTGTGTGGGTGTTGGGAGGCCAATGGGAAGTTGCTGTTGCTGCTGCTGTTGTTGTTGTTGTTGTTGCTGCTGCTGTTGTTGTTGGTGCGACTGCAGCTCCATTTGATACGAACTTTGACCCGCTGCCGTCACTGCAGCTGCCGCGGCTGCTGCAGCTAACGCCGCCGTTGGCAGTGTATGATGCGGTTGCAGCTGTCCATGCCCATGTCCCTGTCCGTGTCCGTGTCCATGTCCATGTCCATGTCCGTGTGCATGTGCGTGTGCCACGCTGCTGGCTTGTGTGTTATGCAATGCCAGAAAGTGTGACAAGGGATTTGCGTGATATTTGGAAGGATTCTGCAACATGCTTAGTATTTGGCACAAGTCGACGACGGCAATTCCGAGCTGTTCACCTCCGTCTCACTTGTTGGTCAGCTGAAAAATGCCAAGAGCAGTGTTAAATGTTAAATTGTCGCCACCTTGGCTATCCGCATGGCATTCAGGTGTCAACGACTGCAATTGCCATTGCAATTGTCTTCAGCTCTGATTATGCCCACAATTAAGTGGCACTTGGCCAACCACAACCAAAGCGGCCAGCGCGTGTAATCTGAGCTGCTTAAAGTGAAAAGGGAATTGCTGGCACAAGAGCAACCGGCGGGGATCATCATTCAAGTACACATTGCCTTAACCAAAGTCCAGAATCTTTAGCTTAGCCAAACAATTGGCAGCAGCAACTGGTTGATACAACGGCAAATGACCGCAGACTACTACAAACACATGCATACGGACAAAGCCGTACGCATACACACACACACACTCAGCTGCACAGTGAGTGCATTCATTGCACTTAATTGCAATGCTTTTCTCCTCCTGTCATTCACGCTCTATCTATCTCAGTTCCTCTCCCACTCTCTCTCTCTCTCTCTTTTAGGCTCTCTGTCTGTCTCGCTCTGTGCATCTGTCCTGCTCAGCTATTGTCGCTGTCCCTGCTGGCAATTTGATAGCCTAATTGAGACTTTGTCACAGTTTGCTGCTTAATTGTTGGCATTGCTGTTGCTATTGCTGTTGTTGTTGGACAGGTGCTTTAATATCCATCTGACAGCCAGACAGTTTCAGATACATACAAGTGCAAATTTATACATTTAAATGGTATATACAGACGTGGTCAAGTTGTGTGGCTTATATTGAATAAATTAGGTTCATTAAGGCGTCTAATACAAATAACTGTGGACAGCTGAGCAAAGCAGAAGACCCAAACAGACCATGCAAACTTTGGCTTGCAAATTTAATATTAGCTACAAAATTTAAGAATTAAAGATAAAAAATTCACATGTCAAATATTTGAACTTAAACTTATAGTAGATTTTAGCAAAAATGCAGTTCATTAATTAATTTTTGTTTGCTTTAATAATTATAAATGTGAATTCTGATTTAAGCAATCTTGCAAAGTTATTAAAATTAAAACAAATGAAATTTAAGGCAATATATGTTATAAATATAAAATATATTATTTTACACATTTCATAGTCAAAATAAAATTTAAAAAATAAAAATTACTTTAACTGCAATTTAAATCTAATGATGTGTTAATCCATATAACAACAATCCATACAACAAAATTAGTAACCCAATGAAAAACTTTACTATATATGTATATATTTTTATACCCTGAACCCATTGAAAATGGGAATTCACGGTATAATGGTTTTGTTGAAATGTATGTAAGGAGGCGTGGCAGACCCCACAAAGTAAATATATTCGTGATCAGGGTGACGAGTTGAGTCGATTTAGCACTATTCCTCTATCTATTTCTGCTAAGTATGCCCTCTAAGTATTTCCTTTACGTAATTCCTCTATGTAATTCCATTACGTAATTCCTCTATGTAGTTCCTCTTCGTCTTTAATGCTTAGCTGATCGATCACACACTCTACTGCACGTTATTGCGCTGACCCCCAGGCCTGGTGGACGACTGAAGAAATGCTGCAGCTGCTGCCCTTTATATATGGCCACTTTTACTCAAGCATTGTCTCTCCCAAATATTGAGCCCGACAGCAGGCAAAGCTCGTTGCAGTCGAGCTTCAAGTGACCAATGGAAACGTTCTCTGCTGCTGCGAGCATTCTAGCTCACATAAACATAGACAACTTTAATGATCTTCTGCACGTCTTCTCTCCTTGCTTTTACTTTTACTCAAGCACTGTCTCTCTTGAGCTTCAAGTGACCAATGCTCTTCTGCACTTCTTCTCTCTTTGCTTTTACTTTTACTCAAGTACTGTCTCTCTCGTTACAGTCGAGCTTCAAGTGACCAATGCAAACGCTCTCTGCTGCTGTGAGCATTCTAGCTTTGTTTTACCTAAATACAAATACCAAATGAGAACTGCTGCATACACATAGACAACTTTAATGATCTGCTACACTTCTTCTCTCCTTGCTTTTATTTTTACGCATGCGTGCCTATGCGTGTTTATGTATGTACATATGTGCACGCACATAGCGTCAGAAAGACGCGAAGAATTACTGAAATATCAGTTCTCCGAAAGGTTCAGGGGATTTCCTAGTCGAGCAGTCTCGACTAGAGTTTTCGTACTTGTTATATATTATTATTATAATGAAAATAAAATTTTCTAATAGCAATAAATTAAATTTTTTCATTATATCTTAGGTATATTTTAAGTATGTATCAATTTATATTTGTTCTGTTAGTTATATATTATATATTTATGTATATTTAAATCAATTGATGCATTATTCCATAAAACTCTCGAAATCATCGTTAAAGCTCTGATTCTAAACTCTATTTTATTATTTAAAATTATCAACGATGGTATTCATTGCATCTCTTTCTAAAATGTAATTATTTCGGAGTATAGTAAAACAACAAAATTGAATTTTGTAAAAATTAATAAATATAAAAAGTTAAAGAGTAAGCTGTGGTAAACTTTGTTTAATACGAAAAGAACTGACCCATTTAAGAAGGTTAAAAAATGAACCTTAGATAAAATAAGTTTTATATCTATTTATAATCTCATCGGGAATACACATATATTATAAAGATTATAGATATTATATTATTAAAATATATAAATTGATCTTGAACTTCTGGTCACAACTCTCGTATAGAACGTATTAGATTAGATTATATTGTTGGTCGTATTGTTTTTTCTTTTTTTATCAATATTCGTTTACTAACTTATGAATTTCTTTCCGTCTGACTGAAAGTAAATCATTTATGTACATTTACAGAAGTGAGAATAACGCAACTTATCGTCTTAAAACTCGAGTTTTGGGACACGCAAACAAATGTTGTAAAAATTATTTATATATTTATATATTTATATTTTATGTGTTAGCTTCGCCAATTCTCAGCTTATAAAAAATATCTATTACAGTGAAAAAACATATACATATATCTATATAATCTAAAATATAATATTATTAATTTTTATTTATACAGATAAGTAAAGCTCGATTCAAAAATATTCTACTTTTCGTTTATAGTAAACAAAGTTAGTAATTTATCTGTGAATACATCTTCTACTAATTTTATTTTATTATGATAAATACACAAATATATGAATAAATAAATTTAATTAAATAAATTCTACATTATTAAGCACGAGAGACAAAACAAACCTTTCTGCGTAATTATGTATTTCAGTTTTATCCAAAATTTCAGTTTCGTATTTGCTCCAATAATTTATAGTTCAGCTCAGTTAAATAATATTTCCATGTTTAACTGCATCTTTAAAATTAATTGGAATGTAATGCACTTTTCCACTTGAAAGTCAGAATTAGCCGACGGCATAAAAATGTTGCCTACAATTGCGCGCGTTTCGTCAATTAGAGCGGAAGCCGAGGGAATTGGATAATCGCGTAAGCCGGAGATCTGGTCATCCTTTCGAGCCGCATGCGAACGTGAACGTGTTGCAAACTCAACTGAATTCAAAAGTTGCTGGTCGTAAAATTTTTACAATATCTGCTGCAGCAATTGTCGACGCGTCGACGCCAGCAGCGCTGCTTTCGCTGTGTGTGTCTCTGTGAATGTGTATGTGTGTGTGTGTGTGTGTGTGCGTCTGCATGCTTCGTGGCTGTGATTTTTCTCATGTTCGTGTGGGATGCGGTTCGCATCCAGTTTGTTTCTGCTTTTTTCCGGGATTTACACAGCAGCGACAGAACAGAAGCAGCAGCAGCGGCAGCGGCAGCAGCGGCAGCGGTAGCAACAACAACAACAGTTGCTGCGTAACATCATCATCATTCAGATTGTCAGGAGCAACCACCAGCAGTTACATAAAAACGCAACCACCCATCCAACAAGCCACCCACCTATCGCAGCGAGCACCCTTCCGCTAGCCCCTGCGCCTCGCTCTTCTCAGCCCGCACGCGACTGTATGAAAAGTTATTGAAATTATGAAATAAATGGATAATTGGCTGGTTGCAGGGCGAAGCGGCTGAGCGGGTGAGTGGTTCAGTGGGCGGTGCCTTGAATTATTAACGGCAAAAACAATATGGCGTTGCGGTAGAAATAATATTTACTGATTAAGGAGCGCAGTGATTACCCGTCGCAACATCCCATAATTAATTAGGCATGTATAAAAGCTAAGTGAATGAATTTATTATATTCTATATTTAGTTTAATATTATATAATATCTTAACAAATAATATGCATGTATATAACCAAATTAAATTCATTTAAAATCCTCTATTTAATTACCCTTTTAAAATATTGTATTTAATTATACCTATTTTACTTCTCATACATTTCACTTTCCCGTTCGTCTTATACATAAGTGTTTGGCTTTTAAATTTACCACTTGATAAACTACAGAAAATACCAACGATCATTACCACCACAGAAACCCCAATTAGCGCCCATCAAAGTGAATCAATGCAAAAGGGAAAACGGCACGAGAAGAAAAATGGGATACCAAGTGCCTGCACGGAGAGCTCCTCGCCCGTTTGTTGGAGCAGCCTCTCGCTGCTTGAAGTTTAAATTTGGCACGAGATACAAATTTTAAATCAAAGCTCGGAATTCGTTAACGCTCCTCTCTTTATCTCTCTCTCGCTCTCTTTCTCTTGCGCTCGAACTGAGGCTCAGGCCGAGGCGACACGTTTGTCGTTTCAATCATCATTAGCGCTAATGTACCCACAAGAATTGGGCAGCCACTTGGCATGGTGCGGGCAATGGCTGCCTGCGAGTCGAAGAGCGAGAGCGAGAGAGAGAGAGAGAGCGCAAATTTTACATGCGGCAGCAAGAGCGAGAGACTGTATGCAGAGTACACACAGACAGGAGAGCGCACAACATATATATGTATGTGCACGCACACACATGCAACATGAGATGTGTGTGCGTGTGCAAACAGCTAAAGTATTTATATATTTTAAATTATTTCGATATTTGTTTATTTACCACAATTTTAATATTTTTTTTGCAATGCCTTTGTAATGAAATAAGGGTAAACAAATTCCACACGTTACAAGTGGCCATGTAAAGCTGTGTGTGAATGCACATGCATATGCATGTGTGTGTGTGTGTACATTGCTTCTGCGCATGTGTCCGTGCATCTGTATGAAGCGAACTGGAACGAGAAGGCGTCGCAGTCTCAGTCTCTGTCGCTGCCATCGCCATTGTTACTTGGCCTTTTGATAAACTTCGCCGTTAGCGAAGGCGGCTCATCATAATGACGATAATAATGTAGTTCTTGTTGCTGTTGCCTTGCTATGGCCCTAATATTTATTTATTTTCAAATAAAAAAAACATATTTATATACGCAAAGGAAAAACTGGCAAGCAAGGGATGGCAAAACTTTTTTCATTATGAATTATTACGCAAATTTCTGGAATAGGGAGCAGGCACTACAGAGAGTGAGAGAGAGAGAGAGAGAGAGAG